>CM076574.1:1209922400-1210314078 GCA_034641835.2 Pinus albicaulis
AGCACACGTAACTAAATGTCAGTTAGAAAGGACATTACTCATATTAACATCATTGAAAACAGAGTGGAACCATAATCATAATCATTCATTAAATAACAATCGAAGAGAGATTACAACCAATTTTCTGACGTCGTGTTCCCCTTCGGATGGGTCTCCAGTCGTTCACGTCTCGCAAAGCTCGCCAGGGAAAGGGCAAACCTCTCCAGAGTCTCTCGACGATAGTCTCCTTACTTGAGTCGGCCTTAAGGGAAGAAAGAGGGCTCTTACGGCACAAAGGCTCTTGGGAATTTGGAGATTCAAAGCTTAGGCACTTCAAGACTAGCTTGCCATGGAATTGAGTAGGCTTTTATAGATGGGGAAGGAGGGAGTTGGGATCCCTATTATTGTGGGGTTGGCCCTATCAACAAGGAAGGTTCCATGGGAGGTGGCAAACCACTTCCCTTCCATAGAACTCCCGCAGCCAAACCTCCCAACTCAAGATAGGCAATGGTTTCTGAGTTTGTTGAAACACAACTTCCACCATCTTTATTTAAAAAACACTCCTTAATTCGCTGGCGCGACTACTGCTCTGGGACGGAGCGCCAGTTGGCGCGGCCTCTTTGCAGGATTTTCCCCATTGGCGCGGGTGCTGAACTGTCTGCCCGCGCTAATGCAAAAAGGGATGTTTTTCATGATTTTTGCAAGGAGATGTCTTAAGGGAAATTACAGCTCATGCTTAGAGGAATGTATTAATGATGTTTTCAAGGCATGACAATGTTCACAGGTCACAAAATGGGTCCTCCATTGTGCGGGACGGGGAATGGTAGGGACGGTGACAAATTACTGTATAACAACTGTGTAAACAAAACCTTTTGACTGTGTAAAAATATTTGTCATTGCTGGAGAATCTGCTGCTCAAAACAACCTTCAGCTTCTTCAGTAAAGAGCTTTTTCTTTCACTGAGAGCCTAAACCTGCTCTGATACCATGTTGGAAAATGGAAAAATAAACAACAAAGGGATGTGTTTCCCCCTTTTAGCACAGAGAATGCAATATGCGGAAATGAAATTACACACACACACAAAGGGAGAACATGGGAGAAGAATTGAATTCTTCAGTTTTTCATTCATCTATATAAAATTCTGAAAATACATTCTCTTAATATAGAAATGGTGGAGCAGACGGATTAATGTCCATCCAATATTGATCGGATCAATCAACAAAAAATTCCTTTTGGAGTAAAACATGTTTCTTCATGAAACTCTTACAAAACACAAAATGCCAGACTTGAAGTTCTATGCGATTCGGCTTTGAAAGACAGACGCACTTTGCGACTTTTAACTTTTCGCACGATGGAGCATTTAATGCTGGTGCAACAATGGAAAAACTTAAATGTTTGTGATTGTGATGTGTGCTAGCACTATCTTATCACAACTTATATAACATAAGTGTGATGAGTTAAGGTTTAAGCGGTAAGTATTGCGAATTGCGAAGTGTAAACGGCGGTAAGTGTGAAACGGTAGAAGGTAAGGTTATAAAGAAGAAAAACAAAGTTTGTATGGAATTTGTGTATGGATTTCGGGTCCCATCAAATTTCATCGGCTATAACTTAAGAATTGTGGTAAGTGCGTTAAAGAAGAAAGGTAAAGGAGTTGTAGTGCAGACGGTTTAAATGAAAAGTAGGTTGATTGTGGGGAATGCAATAACACAGAGTAAATGGCTCAGGTACCTTTTTTTCTGATATTCTACAGAAATTGCGTGAAGTATAAAAACGTCTATGGATTTGAATCGTGTGCTTTGTCCTTCCTTGCAACAAACATTCAATTTAAGTGTGGGTTTTCACCAACTTATTCAAGGCGATGATTGAAAGTATTTCCAATATAAACAAACTATTTGTATATTAAAAAGATTTAATAGAAAATACAAGGAATATATCATTGAAGATGTGATTTCCATCTCTAAATCTTGAATTGTAAAATTTTTGAAACTATTTTAAATTCATTTCAAAACTATCCATTCAAAAAATTCAAAATTCATCCATTCACATTTTGCGAAACCTATCTATTACAAATTCATCAAGTTACATTTGGCAAAGACTAAACTGCAATGAAAAATGTTACACAAGCATTTTTTTTCCTCCTCTTTTCTGGGTCCACTTTCAAACAAGCGCACCAAAAATTCTACAAATTACAAATTTCCGACATGGTATTGGTATTAGACAAACTAGGTATCGGTATTAGACAAACTATTCATATCATGATGCTTAGAAAAGTCAGAAAAGTTGCAGGGAAGGATGGGCCGAGGACAAGGCAACCTTTTTTTAGAAGCTATAGCTTCATTAATGCGCTAAAACAGTATATATTAATCCATGTTGATTTTTCGATTTTAGAAGTCTTTGCCTTCTGCTATTCCTCTGGCCCTTCACCTTCCCCATTACTTGCTCTGCCCTCCGGGAATCTTCGCTTTGATTTTATCCACCAGCCCTGGCTTCTGAGATGAAGTAGAATAACCCGTCTGAGTCTGGCCTCCGGGAATCTTCTGTTTGATTTTATCCAGCAGCCCCGGCTTCTGATTCGTATTAGAATGCGCAGTTTGAGTCTTGCCTCCGGGAAGCATCTCTTTGATTTTATCCAGCAGCCCTGCGCCCTTCTGATTTGGATTAGGCTGACCTGCGTGAGTCTGACTATGGGTGTGGCCACCAGCCCGAACGGGTGCTACATTTTGAGCCATGATAAAGCACTAAAAACTGGTATATATATCAATAAATAATTGGAGAGATGAGAATGCAGTAAAAGCTCCAAATGAAATGAGATGATATATTGAAAGTGAATTGCAATGAAAGAGGGAAGGTATATTTATAGCTCTGGTTGTGGCGTGACGAGTTGTCTCGCTTTTCTGCAGTTCAAGGGGTGCGGTGCGTTGCCGTGTGGAGGAAGACTAAATTATCTTCTTTAACCGACAAAGGTAAAGATGCTACTGCGGCTTTAGCTGCACGTCTTGAGGTGATAGTAATCGTCCTTGCGGAAGAGACCGTGTCTAGTGTGTCTGGCTGGGACGGGACGGGATTGGATTGGATTTCACAAGCAAATTGTGATTTATTTGTTGAATATATTAAAATGATTTAAATGGTGATTACAGTTGTAGAAATTTAGGATTGTTTTATTTGAAATTTCTCTAAGTGGTCGGAGTTTGGCTAATTTTTTTTTTTTTTATATCTACATTGTTTGAATCATGTTGTACCAGTGTTTGAATTATGTTTTGATGGTGTTGAATCTTTTTGATGGTGGAAATAGATTCAACACCATCAAAAACTTATGAGGCACCCAAAATCTGTACCTTGGATTTACAATAATTCCTGTCTGTCAAAATTTTACCTAAATTTCCATGATTTTCAAAACAAATGTGCAAATTCCTCCTAATTCAATTAGTTAATAATTCAATAATATATAATTTTACTTCTTAAAATAAAAAATTTCAATTATACAATTTTTAGTATATATATATATATATATATATATATATATATAAAGCAATTAAAATTTTTCATTTTATAAAACATTATATTATATAATTTAAAAATAAAAAATCAAATCAAACAGTAGACTAGTGCTTTCTTTAACCCTACCACTCTGTATTAAATTGAAAGATGGATATCAAATTAAAATAAAATAAACATAAAAAATTAGACTACCAATCTATTTAGATAGATATCAATCAACAAATGATAACTATGGGATGACTACGAAAGGAAATTCGAAATTTTGATTCCATCGCGAATTATTGAAAATTGAATTCGCTTCTGCGAGTTCCGAATTGAAAATTCGATTTGATGGGAGAATTATTTGGTCTGATTTGGTTTGATCCGATACGTATGAAGCGGCGCGTTCGGTTGATAGATGGAAGGAAGGAAAGATCGAGTGCTGTTAAGTGTTCTATACTACAATTTACGGAAAGGGAAACCGTAATGGCATGATTAAGAAATAATCAATTGGTACCATGCATGGTAGGATTTGATAAAGTTGCAGGAATAAATATTTGTGTGGGGTATTATAAAAATATGTTATTCGGTATTATATAACTAGCACAATCATATTAGTAAAAACTAATGTGGTTGATATAATGATATAAAATAGATTTACAACTACATTTACCAATGTGGTTGATATACGATATAAAATAGATTTACAACTACATTATCAATGTATTATATATACGTATAGGCCTATATCCACTACCCATCACATTAATTTATATATCAATAAATAAATATTATATATAATAAAATTTATTATATTAATTTGAAAAATATATATTATATATTAATAAGAATAATAATATATACATACTATAACAACTTGAAATATATATAATATATATTAATATAAAAAAATATTAATAATATATAATAATTTAATATAATAAATGTACTATTAATAAAGCAAAAGAACTAATATATTAATAATATATATTATATCATAGTTAATTATATTATTAATAATATTATAATATTACAAATATTCATTATTAATAAATATTAGAATATTTATTTATAATGATTATTAGTAACATTATAATCTAATATTTCTTAATAATAATTATTAGTAATATATTATGAATAATATTTATATTAAATAAATATTAAAATATTTATTTATAATTATTATTAGTAATATTATAATATTATTAATATTACTCTATAAATATTAAAATATTATAATACTATTAATATATATTATTAATAGTATTATAATATTTATTCATTATTAATACTTATTATAATATTATATTGGTATTAATAATATATATTAAAAATATTTATTAATATATTATTAATATTAACTATATACATACTATAATTATCTTGAAATATATATAATATATAATAATAATATTTATTAATATAAAAATAATAAAAATAATATTTAATATTTAATATATATTTATATATTAATATCATAGATGGTTATATTATTAATAAACCAAAAAAACTAATAATATATTAATAATATTCATTATATATTAATAATATTATTATAATATTATAATATTACTAATAATCATTATTAAACTCAAGAGAGTAATAAACCATATGAAACAAAATTTAAAAAGAAAACCCAAAGAGATTAATAATAAACTCAAAATTAATATTTGAGAGTGAAGATATTAATAAACCCAACAGATAATTAATAATACAAACCCAATGTCATCATAAACCAAAGGTTTAAATATTATAAACCATATGAATTGGTGAACCTAAGGGATAGATATTATAAACATAAGGGATCAAAAATTAAAAACACAAGAGATTAATAAACCGTAAGAATTGATTTTTAAACTCGGTAAACTGAATAAATTAATAATCCATAAGAATGAATATTTTAAACATAAGATATCAATAAACAAACGGATTACTATTAAAAAAAAAGAACTAATCACCTACAGTTTGAATTTTACAAAGCAAAAGCAAACTGTAAAACCTAGTTCATAACATCAGAACCTTTTAACTTAGAGACTAATATAAATGAAATAAAGAGATTAATAAATGCAAGAATTAATATTTTAAACTAAAATCACAAATTAACAAACCCCGAGAAATAGTATTTTAAACTCAAGAGAGTAATAAACCGAATGTGTGATTAATAATATAAACCCAAGAGTTTAATACTATAAACCAAATCAATTAGTGAACCCAAGCTAAAACCATTACCCAAAAAAATTACAAACCAAACGAATTGGTGAAACCCCAAGGGAATTGATTTAAACATTGAGACAAATTGTCACAATGCAACGTTGGACCAATCGTGACCAAGTGTCAGTTTATGGGTGACTTTCCTATTGAGACAATCTTGTCGAATGTGACATTTGATCATGAATATCACGCATACTGACTTCCATTCATATATTTATAAAAACCACAAGAACTACTAAACCCATATTTGTTTGAATATTATAAATCAAAGAATTCTTGAACCCAAGGGACAAACTAATGTCACCCAACAAATTACAAACCAAAAACAAATTATGAACCCAAGGGAATTGATTTAACATCTGAGAATTGCTATTAATAATGTTGCATTAATCAACCATGAGGTATTTCGCATGCGGTGATTTTCATATTGAAACAATATTTGTCGAATGTTTATTTGATCATGGACATATCATCAATTATTCATAATATGTTCAAGAATTAAAAACCATAAGTAGCTAATATTGGTAAACTGCATGAACTGCGAACCCAATGGGACTGATTTAAACATTGAGACAATTGTTATTACACGCGACGTTGTTTTCTCAAGTATGAATGTCATGGTTGGCCAAGGGTGATTTTCATATTGATACAATGCTCAGGAGAATGACATTACCATGGCTGACATTGATCGACTATTCATACTATAAACCAAAAAAACTATTAATCATATGTAGCGAAGACAGAAACTAAAGAACAAGGTGAACCCAAGGGCAACCATTACCCAACAAATTATAAACCAGTATGAATTGGTAAAACCTAAGAACATCAGTTATTTAGACAACAATGTGTCCAAATGGTCGCTATATCAACTATGACCATGGTTGCCCATGGGTGATTTTCATATTGAGACAATGTTTTACACGGTGTTATTTGATCATGTACGACATTGATCGATTATTCATATTATAAACCAAAAAACTAATAAAAACCCAAGGGTTTAGTATTATAAACCAAAGCAAGTGGTGAACCGACAAAAATTATTAACAAAAAATTATAAACCAAAGTTATTGATGAACCATGAATTTGATTGAAGGTTGGAGATGAATTGTAGTCACAATGCGACATTGGGCCAAGTATGACCATGGTTGGGCATGGGTGATTTTCATATTGATACAATGTTTGTCGAATGTGACATTTCATCATAGATGACACATTCACTATTCATATATAAACCAAAACTAATAAACCCAAGGGTTTAATATTACAAACCAAAGGAATTGGTGAACCCAAGGGACAACCATCACCCAAAAAATGATAAACCAAAAGGAATTGTTGGAACCTTAAGGAAATTGATTGAACATTAGAGATAATGGTTGTCACAATGCGACGCCGGGATTCAATGTCCTGGTATTCATACAGCCAGGTGACAGTAATGAGACAATGTTTCTCATATCAAGCCATTTGATCATGGATGACATCGATCGATTATTCAGACATAAACCAAAAAAACTAATAAACCCAAGGGTTTAATATTATAAAAACTAAAGTAAGTGGCAGAAACTAAGGAAAATCATTACCGAAAAATTATAAACCAAAGTTATTGGTGAACCTAAGGAATTGATTTAAACATTGAGACAATTGTAGTCACAATGCTATATTGCATGTACATGACCATGGTTGGGCATGGGTGATTTTCTATATTGATACAATGTTTGTCGAATGTGAAACATTTGGATCATGGATGACATTGATCAACATTCAGGACAGCAAATCAAAAAAACTAATAAACCCAAGGGTTTAATATTACAAACCAAAGGAATGGTGAACCCAAGGACAACCATTACCCAAAAATTATGTCCAAAAGGAATTGGTGAACCCAAGGAATTGATTTAAACATTGAGACAATGGTTGTCACAATGCGACGGGATCAATTCAAGACCATGGTTGGCCATAGTGATTTTCTATAGTGAGACAATGTTTTCATAACGTTTTTCCATTGATCATGGATGACATTGATCGATTATTCATATTATAAAATTGCAGCAAGTGGTGAATCCAAGGGAAATAACAATTTAAAAATTATAAACCAAAGGAATTAAATGAACCCAATGGAATTGATTTAAAATGAGACAATTGTTGTCGCAATGCGATTGTTGGGCCAAGTATGACCATGGCTGGTCAAGGGTGATTTTTATATTGATACAATGTTTGTCGAATGTGACATTTCATCATGGATGACATTGATTGACTATTCATACTATAAACCAAAAAACGACAAACCAAGTATTAATATTATAAACCAAAGGAATTGGTGAACCCAAGGGACAACCATTACCCAACAAATTATAAACCAAAAGGAATTGGTGAACCTAAGGAATTGATTTCAATATGTTTGTTGTCCTAATGCGATTAGACTAATTATGACCATATAAATAAAGGTGATTTTCATATTGAGACAATGTTTAACGTGTCATTTGATCATGGATGATATCGATCGATTATTCATATTATAAACCAAAACTAATAAACCTGGTACTAATATTATAAACCAAAGCAAAAGGTGAAGCCAAGTGAAAATCATTACCTGCAAATTATAAACCAAATGAATTGGTGAACCCAATGGAATTTATTTCAACATTGAGACAAATTGTTGTCGCAATGCTACTTGGCCAAGTATGACCATGGTTGGACATGGGTGATTTTCATATTGATACTATGTTTGTCAAAATGCAACATTTGATCATGGATGACATTGATCAGATTATTCATATTATAAACCAAAAAAATAATAAACCTAAGGGTTTAATATTAGAAACTAAAAGAATTGGTGAACCCAAGGGACAACCATTACCCAACAAATTATAAAACCAAAGGAATTGTGAAACTCAAGGAAATTGATTTAAACATTGAGACAATGGTTGTCCTAATGCGTACGCTCATTCAACGATGGACTGTCAACATGGGCGATTTCCATATTAAGACAATGTTTCTCGTAATGTGTCATTTGATCATGGATATGATTGATCGATTATTCATATGAGGAACCAGAAAAACTATTGAACTCAAGGTTTAATATTATAAACCAAAAGCAAGTGGTGAACCCAAGGGAAAATCATTACCCAAAAAATTATAAACCAAAGGAATTGGTGAACCAAGGGAATTGATTTAAACATCGAGATAATGAAGTTATTTTAAATGCGACTTTGGACCAACTATGACCATGGTTGGCCATGGGTGATTTTCATATTGATACAATGTTTGTCAAAATGCGACATTTGATCATGGATGACATTGATCGATTATTCATATTATAAACCAAAAAAACCATTAAACCCAGTAGGTTTTAATATTATAAACCAGAAATTGGTGAACCCAAGGGACAACCATTACCCAACAAATTATAAACCAAAAGGAATTGGTGAAAACTGTTTTAAATTGATTTAAACATTGAGACAATGGTTGTCCCAATGCGACGTTGGACCAACTATGACCATGGTTGGCTATGGGCGATTTCCATATTGAGACAATGTTTCTCATAATGTGTCATTTGATCATGGATGACATTGATCGATTATTCATATTATAAACCAAAAAACTATTAAACCGAAGCCACATACCAGCTGGTATGTAGTTTGAATATTATAAACCAAAGCAAGTGGTGAACCAAGGGAAAATCATTACCGAAAAAAATTATGTCCAAAGTTATTAAGAACCCAAGGGAATTGATTTAAACATTGAGACAATTGTTGTCACAATATATATATATATATATATATATATATATATATATATATATAGCACCCCGTTTCTATTGTTTTTAAAAAAATGAATCTTAAAAATGCGATGCTATAAACCTCATTAGAAATACATATCACATAGGTAAGGATAAGAGAAAATAAATTTGTGATATATTCCATATTACAATAATCATCAAGAAAGCACAAAATTCTAAACTCAATGTTTATAATGAAATATTAATAATGTTAGTAATTCAATATTTGTATTTAAATTAATGTCAATGTATATATTAATTGTAGTCTAATATTATTAACAAATATAAATATCTTGTCATTGAACCAAACCACAACACATTTAGCAAACCACATTGATATGTTTATTTAGTTTCATGTAATAGGATATGACTTCTAATCTGAATGAACATAGGCTAATATAACCAGTCAGACATGTCCTTAACGGTCTACTATAAACAAAAGAACAATAGTGACTAAAAACCTGGAGGATATTGAATGACACGTAAAAACGATGTATGAATTTCATATATTACTATATTTCATCTCATGAATGTATTCATTTAATTAATACATAACACTATATAACACCCCGTTTCTATTGTTTTTTAAAAACTGAATCTAAAAAACTGGATATGATAAACTCTATTAGAAAAACATAATCGCACATGAAAAGAATGACAAAAATAAATGCAGATATGACCCATATTACAATAATCAACAAGAAAGCACAAAATTCTAAACTCAATGTTTATAATGAAATTTTATTAATGTTAACAATTCAATATTTGTTTCAAATTAATTAATGTATATATTAATTGTAGTCCAATACATAAATAAATATAAATATCTTGTCATCGGGAATCTAAACCACAACACATTTTAAAAAAAAAAAACCACATTGATAAATATTTTCAATTTTTAAATAGGATATGGACTTCACCCTGAATTTTCACTGATTAATAATAAAATCGGCTAGAGAGAACGTAATGGTTTACTATGTAGCCAGTGTGAAATAGCTACCTAAAATTGAGGAGATGAATAATATCAAAAATTATGTCTCGGGAATTTCTCATATATTACTATATTGCATTCATGAATGTATTCATTTAATTAATACATCAAAAGAATCTTTATACTAAACAGAAAAAAAGCGACGATAATAAAAACAATTATAAAACATTATATAAATATGTCAAAACACTATTAGCTACATGTGACAAAGTTGATATGGAATTCCATATTGATTTTTAATGGTCAAGCCCGTGTAACTAGTTTTCTACCCAAATAATGTCAGTAAGAAAAATAACAAAAACGACATTATAAAAACAAGAAAATTAAAGAACAAGAAAACGATGTAAACAATAAATTCAAAATACTACTATGAATTTGATGAATGCAGACATGTCATTAATATATCAAAAGCATTAATAAGAGAAAGAATAGTTGCATATCATAGCGATATGGACTTCAATCTTCCTCTTCTTTTTCCTAATTGTAACATACGCACTATTATTCATCTTGGCATACCGCCGAGAAGAGAAAAGGCGGTGCAATGCGTAAACCATCTATTGATTTCACTCTTGATATGGCTATGAAGGTCAGGCCTTGTTGTTCTCTATTCCCGATATCAATTGATGCTCGCTCTAAAGTCAAACCTTGTGACTTTTGAATTGTAATAGCCCATGCCATCTTTAAAGGAATTTGTTTTCGATTTCCTCTTATCACTGGTGTGATAGGTACAATGTTTGGATTTCTTGCATCAAACGGAACACCAACATACTTATCAAAAATAACAGTTGTGAACATTGGAAGCTCAGGTGGCTTAGAGTTGGGCATATAAAATATTTCCTTCACATACCCAAGTGCACCATTCACCAAGCCAGCTTCAACCCACAAATTACATGTCAACATAACAAGCTGGCCACAGCACAACAAAACTTCACGGTCCAGTTGATCATCATCGGCACCACTGATTTCTGAACGTCTTGAAGTCACAGCAATACATCGTGCAATTGGAGAATTTAATGATTTCAACATATGTCTGTTATGGAAGGAGACCAAATTATTTGTTGGAAACATGTCAACTGCTGCATTAAATAAATCCCTTTCTCCAAGATGCAACCTGATATCAGCCCGTGACATAAGAAACTCCCAATCATCAAGAACAGGTTCTGCATTTCTTATGTTATTGAGGACTCGACGAAAACAAGATTGTTTCTCATCGCTCCCTTGTTGGAGAAATATTGTGTCAAGAGTGACAACAGTATTGAATTTTTTCCACAATACATTCCCTGCTGTATTACCTGCATACAAAGGCTTATCTCTCATAGGAGGTAGCTGGCCAAGGTCACCCACAAGGATCATGGATCTACCACCAAAAGGACAATTCTTTTTATCTGGAAATGCTTCTCGTAATCGAGCATCTATTTGCATGAACAACCTTGATCCTAAAAAGCTCATTTCATCAATCAATATATATTGAATGTGCCTCATTTCCTCTTGGAATAGTGCCAATGATTGACCCTGAAGTGGTTTCATATCTCTAATTGGGATTTTCAAAGCAGAGTGTATTGTTTTTGCATGTATATTGAAAGCAGCTATTCCTGTTGGGGCAAGAAGAAGCAAAGGACTTTTCCCATTACTTGAAAGATTAGAAAGAGCCTCAAAAATACACTGGACAAGGAAAGACTTGCCAGTGCCTGCAGTGCCTTGAATAATCATAAGAAGAGCTTCACGAATCTCATATTCAGCAGAATGCCTTAAAACAATTTCAAAAGCAAGACGCTGTTTTTCTGCCAATGAATCTGGAGAGACAAATGTTCTATTTGAAAGGTCACCAACATCACCCCTTGATATTGCATTCCTTATAAAATTAATAACTTCTTCAGCCACATCATCAGAAATAGTTGTACCTTGCCAGTCAAAGGATATATCAAAATCCCTTCGACCAAGGGTGTCAAGATCAGAAACATTGACACTATTTGGTGGAACCAAGCGAGAGAAAAGTTGCCACTCTTGAAAATCATCTTCAAGATTCATTTCCTGGTTAGAAAAATCACCATCTTCTCCATCTTCAATATTTTCATCAATTGATGGATTTCGATCAACATGCCAAGCTCGATATCGGAAATTCCTCCAGTTTTCAACAATAATTTCAGTTGAAAGCCCAATCTCCACAGAAATTTCACGAAACGGCTTGTACAAGAGAAATTCTGACCAGCAAAACGTTTCAAATTCCTCTGAATCCTCACCAGGAACAAAATAAAATCATGGCCAGACCTGAACAACCGCATGAGCATCTCTTGGCCTCCATGGATCTTTTTTATGGCTGCTCTCATAGGTCCAAGATCTTGTCGTTTCTATCAAAGAGAGATGGCCAAGGAAAGAAGGTCTCTTCTGATAATTTTGAACAAATGTATTTTCAGAAGAGCAATGCAAGCCATCCCTTGAAATTTTCCTGAACACCTTCCTTCCAACATTTAAGGAAACAAATTGTCGACTACACACAACAAGAGGCAGCTTAAGCAACATATGACATGTTTCTTGTGCTCCAATGTCACGTTCAACGACTGTTTCTGCAAGAAACCTCCTGTAAGCACATAAAGCATGATCCTCAGAGGCAAAAGAATTTGAAATTCTAGTTAACATATCATGATAGCTTTCAGACCTTCTCTCTGCTTTTGATGCATACTTAGCAATATATTTCAGGACATCATGCCGAGAAAGCACTGGTTGGCAATCAACATTTGCATGCCACATTGTTAGAAGGTCAATGTTATGTACATTGAGTCTATCATCATTTCTTGCTGGGTCATATTTTTTTCTTCCTTGATCATCTATGAACAATCTTGATTCCTCAGAAATATCCCATGGGGCATTGTACCGACAAGCGAGAATAGTGCCCTTTTTGCGCAAACAAGAATCTACACTACACTTTGTGTGCCTTTGGACACGGTTCAACAATTCTTCATAATCATTATGAGGATTGCAAGAGAAAATCTGATCAGTATTCAGTAGGCAAGGGTCATCATTGAGACTTCTTGGAACCATTATGTTGCGATGATGTATTTCACGCGGATTCCATGCAGTTACATAATTGTCAAAGAATCTCTTTGCATGTTGCAAATCACAATCATTTGACCAATCAAGTCTTTCCATGTCAAGAGCTCCTTCCAACCATATGAAACCATGGATATGTGCTGAACCTCTATGTTGCCACTCATATCTGGAAAAAATGAACACAGAGTTAATATGAAAAATATGAATGGAAAATCAATAAGAAATTGACAATGAATAGAAAATAAAATCAAGAAAACAGACCTGTACCAGAAGTCTTTAGCTTTAAGATATTTTTGGATAACTTCCTCTCGAAATATATTGAATCTATGGTGCATAAATGTGGCAACAATATGAGGGTACTGGATAACATTTTCAACCTTCATACGATGCTCATTTAAGGAACGAGAATGTGACGGTACAGGCATGAGGCTATGCAGCTTTGGCCACTTTGTGTCAGCTGCACTCAAAGTAAAAAACAAAGATGGACATCCCAACTAAGTAATCATGTCAGTCAATTCAGCTCGAAATTTAGTCCAGTATGCCCTTGTACCTCTTAGAGAAGACCTAAACCGCATAAGATGCTCAGCCAACTTACTATCTGGTAAATCAGAAAGTTGCTGACGCAAGTCATCAATTGTTGTCGGTGAGTTATCATGTAAATTTTTCTTCACAAAAACTGAAGCAATTGCTTGGATACGATGCCTCATTATCATGTTCAACAGGTAATATTGGAAGCGAGGATGGCTTCCAAACCTCTAATCATAGTATCTAAGAAGATGCAATGCATACTCATGAAGTTCAATAGTACAAATGCGTGGTTGCAACCAATCAACAGCACCAGTGGGGAACAATGTGGGGAATGCCATATCTAATAACCCCTCAGTATTATATTCATTCACTGGAGACGTTCCAATACTTGGCCAATCCATTTCATCAACATCTGAAGAATCAACATTATCAAGAAATGCTCTAATTTCTTCCACTTCTCTCCGTTCATTGGGTAGGCGAGCAATAAAAGACGAAGGATGAGAGGGAAAATGGTTAAGAGGAAACCCTTCATTATTAGTTGCACTGAAATTAGATTCTGCAATGTCACAATCAACAAATTTAAGCCTGGAGGAGACATCTGTTGATCTTTCAGGCAGAGCATTCACTGAATCATAGTCAATTACAACATCTCGATAATATTGATCACATTCAATTTTGAAACGCAATGCATCCATAACGCGGGATATTTTTACATAACATTCATAATATTTAGACTGAGCAGCATGTCTCCTCACAATTAGAAAGTCAATATCTTCAACATGGCGCGGAAGACTTTGTGCAATTGTTGAAATATCTTGGGGAAAGCTAATTTTGTGTCCACTATACTTATATTGCCCACCTCGAGCATGTGTCACTTGCAAAATAGGATTTACACGTGCTATTAACATTTCTTCAACTTGAGTAAGAACTCTTAAAATATGAGGTTGCTCGCCAGGATCCATGTTATTATAGCCACAAAAACGATGTGAACCTCCTTCATTCTTACATCGTCTGCAAACAGGTCCTTTAGGATCTCTCAAAACGTGGATTCCAGGATATGATTCTTTGCAGATGTGGCACATTTGGACAACTGACAAGCTATCTAGCTTTTCTCGAAATCTTTTATGCACTGCAATTATATTTTCATCAAAATAAATATGATTTGTATTGGTTGGAGCATGTGGAAAATGATGTGGAAGAGTATAATTTCTTCTAAGATTTATTTGATTTTCAGCACCACGAGACTCTGTCCCCAAATTTGAAACATGTGGAACAAATCTACAACATGGGGTTTCCAAATCTATGGTCTGCATTTCTGGAACCTGAGAGTTTGCAAAGGTTTCTTTAGCATAATTTTTTTTTAAATTGAATTTCCAAATA
Source organism: Pinus albicaulis (assembly GCA_034641835.2). Lineage (NCBI taxonomy): Eukaryota > Viridiplantae > Streptophyta > Pinopsida > Pinales > Pinaceae > Pinus > Pinus albicaulis. The sequence goes on from CM076574.1 coordinate 1,209,937,787, forward strand.
ATTAGAATTGAAAAAATGGAAAAAAGAAATAAATTAATTCAATATTTACATTTGTTTGGCGATGTCGATGAAGTGTACGAGATGGTTTCTCTTCACTTGTAACATCAGTAGATTGAACATTTGGCGAGTTAGTTTCTACGCCTCCATTAAAATTAGTTTTTTCCTGTTAAAACGAATTAAAATATGTTATAAAAATAAATGTCGAAAAAAGATAGATTACTAATTTTACAATTAACAATAAATGAAAAAAAGGAGGAAAATATCAAATGCATTCAACATTTACATTTTGTTGGCGATCTGGATGAACGCTATGCGATGGTTCCTCTTCAATTATAACATCAGTAGATGGAACATCTACGAAGTTAATTTGTATGCCTCTATTGAAATGAGTTGTGTCCTGTTTGAAGAAAAACAAAATATGCACCAAAAATTCAAATAAAGAAAAATCAAATCAAACACATTGAACATTAACATTAGTTTGCCGATTTGATTCTCGAGGAGAATGTAGTGGAAGGCTATGATGTGCTTCATATTCAAATCTCATATAAAGGGATGGAAGACGCGGGGAGAAAATTTCTAGACCTCTATTAAAATGAGGTGTATCCTACTCCAAGAGAATAAAATACCTTATCACTAAAGAAATGTAAATAGAGGAATGTAATAAAACAATCACTATTGCATCAACTGTAAAGATATCATTGGATTACCTCCATTGTTCCACGTGAACTGCTATCAGGGATGACTGTTTCTGTTCATCAGACAACATTATTTTCAGAAGGGAGATTGGAAGAGACGATGTTTCGACCAGCTGGATCCAATTTATCAAACAAATGGCCAATCAAACTATCATCCAATTCATCACATGCAATATCATCATTCCCTCCATCATGGATATTTTACAACCTTTGGCCTTTCTCACAAGATGCAATTGCAGAGATAGAAGGGTTAGGGTGAAAATTTGGATCCACGTTATGAATATGATGTTCCTCCCTATTGCGAGATGTTTCCTCAATATTATGATAATTTTCAGGAGAGCGTTGAAAAACAAAATTATGCTGACGAGGAGCATTTTCTGGCAACGAACTACCAAGCGGAAATGTTATTTCCATGATATCATCCATAGTAAGATACCTAGGAGGAACCATAAAATCCTTTTGAAGAGTTGTTTCAGTCATTCTTCTACGATATTTAGCTCTCCTATGCTCATTTATTGTGTCCTTATCTTGTTGATAATGTAAACGACAACTTTCATTAGACTTGTCACGCGATGCAGGCGACTTATTCCTTTTTATTGTACGTTTGCTTGTACCTTCAGATGACATGTCTACAACGAAAAATAACATATTTTTTATAGAAGAGTAAACATGGAACAGATATAATATATCTAATATAAATTAACAGAAAAGGATGAAAAAGGAACACATTTTTTTCCACCCAAATGGCTGAAAAGAAAAATCGATTTTTTCAAATGGCCAAAACAAAAAAGGATTAAATTTCTCGTATCATATTATAACTGTAATGGGAAACCCATATAAATGGAACAAAATTCTAAAGAATTATATGAATTTGAAATATATCTAAATATTTGGAACTATATACCATCAAAAAAACCTAAAGATATAACATTGTTTGAGAATCAATGACAAAAAACTGATGGAAACACCATGTATAGAATAAGTCACAGTAATTACAATTATAGAAACAGAGAGAAATGGATAACATCCAAACACATTCAAATGCAATTAAGAGGACTAAACGAGACAAAAAAAATAAATATTTTTCGAGCAAATTGCAATGGAATTTAATGTCCACCATCTGTTACATACACATATAGAAGACACCCCCTCAGAATGGAGCCATATAAATATCCATAGTCTTAGCATACATACCCAAAAGTATGCAAAGTAAATAAAACCATAAAAGAAATATTTTCCACGATGACAGAGAGAATACAAAATGGAAAATAGCCTAAGACTCCATGTCTACATCTAATGGTGGAATCTCATCTATAGAATCCATACGCGGAGCAATTGCAAAGACATTTCCAGACTCGATCAAATCGTTGCAATCCTGCAACGTTGGAGACCAAAATCCATTCATTTGTTGATTAGTTGAATTATCAATATCTATTGGGAAGCAAAGGCCAGCCATCATGTCATATAATACGAAAGGAACTTCACTGCATTTGCACATAAGAACCACACCTTGGACTATTCGAAAAGGAAGATAACCAGGACATTTCATATTTATATCTATCGACATTTCTTCCAACAACTTCCATCTAAAGCCCCAATCATCCTCAAAGTAATCAGGTCTTCGTTCAATACACGGGTGACCAAATTGAAAATTATCTATTTCTTCAATTGACCATACAGAAGTGGAGCCATCATTGATAAGACATATCAACTCATTCTTGCATACTGCCAATGACATACACCGAATGTCAGTGATTGGAAAAAATGAAAATCCCCATTCATTTTTTATCACATCAAACCAGTAGATTGTATACCCATATCGAGGATAATCTTCATACTCTGTGTCGAGGTAAAGCCAAAACAATTTACTTCTATAAAACACTCCATTTTGAGGGGGTGAGGTGCCACCAAATGGAAGATCATCCCTTCGCCAAACCCTATAAAGACTACTGTAAACATAAAATTTAGACTGAATTCTATCATAGATATGTTTTAGAACAACCCAGTCATATTTGTTGCTGCTGACATTCTCCAATAACGAAAAGAATCCCCAGTCTCCAATCCGTATTCGCCCAATGTTTTTTAAGGCCTTTGTAAATGGATTCATCACAAAATAGTTTCGTGAATGGGAGAATTTTGTTGGTAAGGATAAAACCACCATTGGTCCAATAGTAGACTCCACCTTGTATCTTGAATCTATGAATTGCAAATGAAAACGAGACATGCGCCCATTTTGATTAAGGTATTCAGCAGCAAAATAATTTTCTTCATCATTGCCAAAAGGAACCATAAATCCAAATTCATTTGTACAGATATGCTTGCAACGCAATAAGAAACAAGGATTTTGCAAAACAGTCTTCCATTGCTGACAAACAGTGCTAAACTTTATCACAACCGATAAAGGGAGCCAAAGGAAGACAATCTCAAGAATTTCAAATGGAATACAACTCCAAATAGTTGGATCCATGATAAAACAAGGAAATCACCTAACATAAAAGAAAACAGACGTGATATCAACAAAAAAACTTTCAATTAATGGTGAATAGAATAAGCAATATAGAAAAGCAATTTTCCATCTACAAATATAGTAACATGCACATATACATAATTTATAAAACGATATGACCGACAAGAACAACAAGTTCCTCCTCCAAGATGGGAGGTGTAATCTATATTATTTTTTCCCAAAAAATATTAAAAATATGGTTATTAATTTAATATTATTGTTGTTATCAATTAATAACATTATTAAATAATTAACAATAATAGTAATATATAATAATTAATAATATATTGAATTAAATAATATACCATAACTACTACTACTACTACTATTATTGCAAAATAATAATAATAATATAAATAATTTAAAATAAGAATAATTTATTAAAGTAGTTATTTTTGTAATATTATTATTATATATTTATTACTATGAGTTTAATATTACATCTTTTATATCATAATATTTGTTGTAATACTCACCTTCCTAGCCTTTTAAGATGCCAAAATTATAGTGAGCTTTGAAAAATTACTAAATAATTATATAATATTTGCAGTAATAATAATTAATAATAAGTTGATTATAATAAAAAAATAAACTAACTATAATAATATAGATTAATCACTATTATTATTTTTTCTAATGATAATAATTATTTATTGTATTAATTATTTTTATATTGATATTATTTTTTATTATTAAATATTTATTAATATTATTTTAATATTATAATTAATATAGATTTATTTCATTTATGGCAATTTTAGTTATTATTAGTATTATTAATTATAATTGAAATACAATAATATTAGTATATTTTTTATAATAACAATAAAATTATTATTATATATTTAACAATATCAATATTAATATTGATATTAATAGTAGGTCAGCCTCCTTACTATATCCCTTACAAATCCAAAGAAAACTAAACTCTAGTCAACATGAGCATCATCTTTTCCAAATAAAAAATAGATTAGTGAACCATATCCAACAAAAGTCAACATGGGAACATGTTTTAGAAACGATATTTATAATATTAAAAAATAACCAACAAAATATAACCTTTGCCAACAAAAATAAAATATAAGTAACAAAACTCAACAATAATCAACCATAGTCAACTAAAGTTAACCATAGTCAATAAAAGCCAATTATAGTTAACAATAGTCGACTTAGGCATCATTTTTCGGAAATTATATGTACATGAATCAAGCATAGTTAACAAATGTCAAGCATAGTTAAATATAGACAACAAAATCTACCATAGTCAATCGAGACGTCATATTTTGCAAATTTTATTACAATATTTTACTGTTCTCAAACACAGTCAACAATAGTAAACATGGGCATAGACCTAAGTTAATCACCATGTGTGTTGAATCCACAAGGGTTTAGTGTTTTAAAAAAAGTAGTTTTTGAGTGTTTGGTATCATGGTTTGAATCCTATGAATACACATTACAATAATAAGCTTGTGAACAAGCAAGTAGAATAATAGATCATTTCACTTTTGAGCTAGTTTTTAGGATTTGTATTTTTGGTATCACTTGAAATCAATTAATTCTTTTGTTCGCAATAGGTAAATTTCTATCATTTTAGACCCTTATTATCCATTTAAGAAAGTAGTTGTGTATTTATGATTAATCAATTAATTTATCCACTTCTAACTTATTTAAATTATTTAAATAGTGTTAATTTTTCTTAGCCAATAATATAAATAATACATCTACAAAATCCATGCATCTAAAATTAGCTAAATATTTTCAAACAATATAAAGTGTGAATAAAGCAACCATAAATCCTAAATTGAACAAATCTTTTCAAACTATATAAAGTGTGATTAATGCAACCATAAGATACATGTATCCAAAATTGGTATTTTTGTTATTAGTTATATAAGTGTGAATAATGCAACGATAAGATACATGTATCCAAAAATGGTAAAATAATTTTTGTTAATAGTTAAAGTCCAAAACCGTCAATGACGTTTCAATTATCATCCACATAAACTATAATGGTTACACGCGATAATGAAATTTATATATCAACATGCAATTTTATGATTAATGTTAATTTGATATTTTCCCTTAGTTGATAATAAAATTAAATAGAGTCAACATATAAACACATAAATATTGTCCATCCACGATAAATATTGAGTTAGGTACGTTGATTCAAACGTGAGGAACATACTTTTCATATTCTATCCGTTGGAGGAAGCTGGGGATAGTGTGTCTATATATTACACAGCTATCCATGTTTTCTTTTGTTGGAAGCGCTTCCAGTTTGTGTGTCTCTCTGTGGTTAAATGTTTGTCATCTATTTTTATGGGATAAAGGAGAATCGGATTTGGGAGCAGACAATTACATGGAAAGGATGAAAGGAAGGAATGAGGCTGCGTAAGGGTTTTTATTTGCAGTTATGAATATCAATGTTCCCTATATTTGTAAGTTTCCCTTAATTTAGAAATCGTATCTATATTTGTAAGTTTCCCTTAATTTAGAAATCGTATCTGCATGTGAATAAAGCAACCATAAATCCTAAATTGAACAAATCTTTTCAAACTATATAAAGTGTGAATAATGAAACCATAAAATACATGTATCCAAAATTGGTATTTTTGTTATTAGTTATATAAGTGTGAATAATGCAATGATAAGATACATGTATCCAAAAATGGTAAAATAATTTTTGTTAATAGTTAAGTCCAAAACCGTCAATGACGTTTCAATTATCACCCACATAAACTATAATGGTTACACGCGATAATGAAATTTATATATCAACATGCAATTTCATGATTAATGTTAATTTGATATTTTCCCTTAGTTGATAATAAAATTAAATACAGTCAACATATAAACACATAAATATTGTCCATCCACGATAAATATTGAGTTAGGTATGTTGATTCAAACGTGAGGAACACGCTTTTCATATTCTATCCGTTGGAGGAAGCTGGGGATAGTGTGTCTATATATTACACAGCTATCCACGTTTTCTTTTGTTGGAAGCACTTCCAGTTTGTGTGTCTCTCTGTTTGTCATCTGTTTTTATGGGATAAAGGAGAATCGGATTTGGGAGCAGACAATTACATGGAAAGGATGAAAGGAAGGAATGAGGTTGCTTAAGGGTTTTTATTTGCAGTTATGAATATCAATGTTCCCAGTTAAATTTGGCCCGACCATTGCAGTTAAGCACTAATATTACGAGCCACAAATGAAAGTCTTCGAGCAAAATGAAATACGTTGGCATCAACGCAACCGCGTGTGCAATGAGAAACCGAGACTGTTGTGACTAACTTAACTGCATTATTATTGATTCATTACTTTGGGCTAGATGCTATATCAATGAGTTCACACAGACAACATTCAAGATATTGCATTGCATTAATCTAAAATATTAAAGTAAATGAAGAGGAAATACCTGTAATAATCGCTTGCACACTGAGAGTCGGAGCCGGGCTGGAGTGTTCCCTTCAAAATCACCCTTGAGCCAGACCCTAGAGCCGTTCTTCCTGTTCGTAGTCTGCGCCCCACGATAATCTGTAACAAAGAAAAAACAACACACAGTAATCCCGAACGCATCAACGCGGGCCTTTCACATTTTTTATTAACTAACGCACAAGAGGAGAAGGACAACTGAAGCAGTGGCGAAGTGGGCAACTTAATCGTCATTACAGTGGATGAACTCAATCTTTAATTCCGCTTCTCGTCCCACTCACCCACCACCATACCAAAAGAATCGGATCAGCCTCCAAGTGGGGTACAAGATCATGAAATTGCATGTTGATATATAAATTTCATTATCGCGTGTAACCATTATAGTTTATGTGGGTGATAATTGAAACGTTATTGACGGTTTTGGACTTTAACTATTAACAAAAATTATTTTACCATTTTTGGATACATGTTTCTTATCGTTGCATTATTCACACTTATATAACTAATAACAAAAATACCAATTTTGGATACATGTATCTTATGGTTGCATTATTCACACTTTCTATAGTTTGAAAAGATTTGTTCAATTTAGGATTTAAAATCAAAACAAATTTGAATAACTTTATACATTAAATTCCTAATAAACAAAAAGAAAAATTTAGAATTACGATTAAAACAAATGTTGCATGAGAACGTCGACCAAAATAAAAATTAATGCAATTTGATTAATAGAAATAGCCCGCTGCCCTATCAATAAACGAAGGGTGGACCACTAATTAACTAAAACGGCCGAGAAATCTGCGGATCTAACGTCTGCGCTGCCTGTTGGTCTAAGAAAAGATAAAAGGCCCATTCCGCGCTCCAACTTTGAGGATGAGCTGCCACGTTTTCTCCATTCCACCAACGTTCATTTACCCACTTCACCCTAATTTGATAGCTGGCGCGCATACATTTAATTGAGAATTTGAACAATCAAATAGGTGGCATTTTAGTTTGAACCATCACTGGTTAATCTTCATATGTGGCGGTCAACAAATGGCACAGTAAATTTTTAATCATGTTTTGTAAAAAATTAATTTAAGTATGGTTTAAACACGTGATTTAGATATGCAAGGAAGTTACTTTTTTGAATTTCATCCATTGATTTAGTGGCGACGACTAGAATATACCGGCATCTTTCAATCTAGACCATCAGATCAAAAAGATTAATTAGCATAATCACAAAAGAGCCTACTTCCGATAGGGGGATACGCCTATCGGCGTAAAAATACAAAATAAAAATTTCATTTGAAATTAAAATGGATAAATAAATATAGTATACAATTTTAAAAGAAAAAAAAATTAAGATTAAAAAAAAATGTGAGCATGATAAAGACATATTCTTGTAGTATAATGGTATTGTAGTAGATTGAATCAATGAAGTGTCTTTGAATGATGTTACCCAAGTTAATTTTAGAATATTGAATCATCTCATTAAATGCCAAGATGGAATATTTTCAATGAAGCTACGGGAGGCTTGGGCGTCGCCCCGATTTATGAATAGTACAACACGATGGCTTCGTTCGGCGGACTTTCGTGCTTTGACCCCAAAGGAGGCAAGGATCGAACCGTGACCTCCCTCAACGGAAAGACCACGTATTGGCTCACTACCACTTGAGCTAACCCTTGGGGCTATGAAGATGGAATATTGTAATTAACTCATTAAATATTTAAATGTGAAATTGAACGTATGTAAAAGTAAAGGTGTATTTTAATATTTTATGATTTATTTTATTTTTATTATTAATAATAAAAACACTTTATCTTTACTTTCATAGAAATAAATAAATACATTTTATTAAAACACTATTAATGATAATATGAACATAGATGGCCAACCATCTGATCATAGTTTCTACTTTAACAAACATAATGAAGCTTCAACATGTTTCTTGTGACACCAAGTACTAAAAGGGAGTAGCATCCGTGGGACACTTCTTAGATGTTATAATTATTTAATTTTAGAAATTGTTTTAAGTAGTAAAAGAACCAAAAGAGAACAACATTGGTGGGATATAAAAATTCCTAAATGTTATAATTAGAATTGTGTTGTTGTAAGAAGATATATACCAAGTATCATAAACATGTAGATATCCAAAATTATGTTTTATGTGAAAAAAGAAAAAACACAAAAATAAAAAGAGCATTTTAATTATTAGAATTTTTTTAGCAAAAAGAAATTAGACTACAAATTACAACCATATAGTAAATCTTTTTATTCAAACATTTCTTTTTCTTTCTTTTTAGTTACTATCTAGCAATTCTACTTACAATTATAATTGAACAAAACATTCACCTGCATAGTTCAACAATTTCAATTTCAAGTGGATCTGTTGAACCGTTGTCCTTTAAAACTTTATAAATAATTAATAAAATTTAAATTTAAATATTATTGATAAATTTTATTAATAAGTTCAATTAGATTATTTCTGTATTGTTAGCAATTTATTAGTTAATAAAACTATGCAATCTTATTAGAGTTAAAAATCCTTCCAAAAATATAATTTGATTTAAAGTTATCTTCTTAAAATAATCTTGTATACTTGTAAATATTTTTGTAATTACGAGAATCTAAAATGTAAATATTTTTGTCACTATGAAAATCAAAAATAATTTTATATCTTTTAAATCAATATTTAATAAACTCCAATTCTGCATCGAGAGGTGATTTAATGCTATGCTCTATTATTAAGATCTTGAATTGTGATAATGCCTTCTAAACCTAATTGATTTAATTAAAATGAATATAAGTGAACTATAATTTAATTAAAAATTATATATAACACTATTAATTTAATTAAACATTATTTATATATAAATATTTATATAAAGTCATTTTAAGTAAACTAATTAAATTCTAAAACCTAAAATCATCTTAACTAAACTTATGATGCTCAATAAACTAATAGTTAAATTCAGTTAATTGTAAAAAATAAAATTATTTAAGAAACATTACACATTTTGAGTTGGTTGTAAACTGGTGTAATACAAAGGAAATTTTTCTTCCAAAATGGAATTTTTTTGTTCCAAATATAAAAATACCAACATAGATCCATTTATCTAAAATGAACAGAGAGGGATCAAATTTATTCACGTGCAAACTTCTTTAGAGTGTAAAATACAATGTGTTATTTTTCATTGTTTAAATAGTATTTTTTAATGCTAAATAGTATTTTTCATTGTTTTAAACTTAATTTTTTCATGATATATACATAAATTTTTTAAAATGATATATAATATATAGGCACTTGACATTAAAATATTTTACATAACATGTACTTAGAGACCTATTATGACCCAAATTAAATTAATTTTTTTATTGCGCCAAGAGGCGCATTCTACAGCCCAGTATGACCCCGATGTGTAAGTATGTCGGAAGCCAAAAAAAAAAAAAACTAAAGAAAATTAAAAAAAAATTAAAATCTAAATAATATCGGCTTAAATAATAACTTACATAAAAATATAAATGAATAATTAAAAAGTCATTAAAAATAAATTTAAACAATATAAACTTAAAATATGTAGAGGTTTACTAACACTCAAAAAAGAGGTATGGTAAATAAATAAAACCGCTTTTTATATTTACTCAATAAACCACTTTATATTTACAAAAACTCCAAAAGAGGTTTTATTTAGGTGAATCCTATCAACAAATTATTATTAATACCATGGGCCAAATTATTAATAATACCTTGGGACAAATACCATGGGCCAAATAACATATTTATAAAAGAAGTATGGTAAATAAATAAATATAAAAGAGGTATAAAGGGGTAAGGTAAATAAATAAAAATATATCAAATACGATTAGAAATCAACATCTAATTATATATGAAGTATATGGATCAAATACCATGGACCAAATTATTATTAATACCATGCCAAAAAATAATTATTAACACTAACATTAATATTAAAATATTAATATTATTAAATTTAATAAATTTAGATTAATACAATATTAAATTTGTTATATTATAATATATATTAATATATCATGATATATGATAGAGGTGGAGAAATAGGGGGACTGACAAGGGAGAGATCAAGATAATAAATTGAAGGAGAGGGGAGAAGAGTAATGAAGAGAGAAAGAGGGAGAAGAGTCAGAGAGTTAGAGAAGGGTAAGTGAGGGAGAGGGAGACATAAAGATGGAGGTGGGAGAGAGATAAGGAGAGAGGATTGAAGGGTAGAGAGAGAGAGAGAGATAAGGGGGAAGGGAGAGGTAGGTAGGAGAGAAATAGAGAGAGAGGAAGGATGAGAGGAGGAGGAGAGAAGGAGGGATAAAGAGATGCAGTTGGAGGCGGAGAGAGGAAAGGAAGAAGAAATACATAGAGAGTGAGTGACAAGGGAGAGATGGAGAGAGAGTGTGTATGCTTAGGGGTGAGATAAAGATACATAGGAGTGATGGAGACAAGGGGGGAGAGAAGGAGAAAGGGAGGGATACAGTAACATAGTTTGAGGGTGAGATAGAGTGACGGGGGAAGAGAGAGGATTGGAGGGCAGAGAGAGAGAGAGAGAGAAAGAGAGAGCTGGGGGGGTAATAGAAGGAGGTGAGAGATAAAGGGAGAGAGAGGAACGATGAGAGAGAGGAAGAGGGTGATGGGGGAAGAGAGAGGATTGTAGGAGAGAGAGAGAGAGTGACGGGGGAAGAGAAAGTGAGGTGGGAGAGAGAGGAAGGAAAAGAGAGGGGACTTGAAAGAGAGGAGGAAAGAGGGAGGGATATAAATATGGATTTGGAGGGGGAGAGAGGGAGGGATATAGAGATGTATCTGGATGGGGAGAGAAGGAGGTAAGAAGAAATAAATAGAGAGTGAGTAGTGGAGAGAGAGGGGGAGTGACAAGGGAGAGATGAAGAGGGAGTGTGTATGTTTGGGGGTGAGATAAAGAGGCAAATAAGGAGATATGGAGAGAAGGGGGGATAGAAGGAGAGAGAGAGGCATATGGTAACAAATTTGGAAGGTGAAGATAGAGAGAGAGGGGGGGGGGGGAGAGAGAAAGGAAGAGAGAGATTGAAGAGAGATAGGGAAAGAGAGATGGAGATGGAGAGGGAGAGAGGGGGGGGTAAGAATAAATACATAGGGGGTGAAAGGTGGAGAGAGAGAGAGAGAGAGAGAGATAAAGAAGATGGAGAGAGAGGGAGAAAGGGTAGTAGGATGGAAGAGAGATAGAAGTGAGGGAGAGGGAGGGAAGAGAGAGAGAGAGGGAGAGAGAGAGAGAGAGGAGGAGGAGGGAGTGATATATAGATAGATTGGATAAAGAGAGTTTATGTTTTGGGGTTGATATAGAGAGATAGAGAGAGATAAAGATATAGATGTAAGGTGAAGAGAAAAAGAGATAGATGGAGAGAAAGAGGGAGAGACAAAGAAATTGATAGATATGGAGTGAGAGAGAGTGTGTGTTTGGTGGGGCGAGATAAATAGACAAAGAATGAGAGATGGAGGGATATATAGATATAGATGGGGGGAGAGAGGGAAGAAGATTTTTTGCAGTAGATGCAATGATGCATTGATTTCAGTGTAGATGGTGATTTCTAATCCTATTTGATTGCTTGCACTAGATGCATTGATTTTGGTGTAAATGTTTATTTCTAATGATATTTTATTACTTGCACTATATTGATTGATTTCAATGTAGATGATTTCTAATCCTATTTCATTGCTTGCACTAAATGCATTGATTTCAGTGTAGATGGTGATTTCTAATCCTATTTGATTGCTTTCACTATATGCATTAATTTCAATGTAGATGTTGATTTCTGGTTATATTTGATTTGTTGCACTAGATGAATTGATTTCAATGTTGATGATTTTTAATCATGTTTGATTGCTTGCACTAAATGCATTGATTTCAGTGTAGATGGTGATTTCTAATAGTATTTGATTTCTTTTACTAAATGCATTGATTTCAGTGTAGATGGTGATTTCTAATCCTATTTGATTGATTGTAGTAGATGCATTAATTTCAATGTAGATGTTGATTTCTAATTATATTTGATTGCTTGCACTAAATGCATTGATTTAAATGTAGATGATTTATAATCCTATTTGACTGCTTGCACTAAACACATTTATTTCAGTGTAGATAGTGATTTATAATGCTATTTGATTGCTTGCACTAGATGCATTGATTTCAGTGTAGATGTTGGTTTTTAATCCTATTTTCCTACTTGCACTAGACACATTTATTTGAGTGTAGATGTTGTTTTCTATTATTATTTGATTTCTTGCATTAGATGCATTGATTTCAGTGTATATGTTGATTTCTGATTTGATGTAATTAGATGTATTATGGTACATTAATTTTAAAGTCATTGGATTAATAGTGTGCAATGATTTTAGTGTAAGCACAAAAAATTATTGACAATGTACATTGATTTTTGTCTTATAGTAATTAAACCTATTAATATTGGAGAGCAAGAGAGACAATGTATGATGTTTACTACAACAACTCGAGCTAAAAATTTAAATAGTTTACGATTCCAATCTTCCTTTTCAAATAATCAATATGAAAAGATGGCAAAACTAACAAGGGTGAAAATAAAAATAGTTTGAAAACAATCACAATGAAGACTATTTGTAATTGACTACATTCTGATTATTCACAATTTCTATCATTCAATATTATTACATTGTCACTTTGCATTCAAAATTTTTATTTCATAATAAAAGTTATTTTACAATATTTATCATCTCAAAAAACTGAGGTAACTAAGAAAATTTAAAATTAAAATGACTCAATAAATCTCAGACATATTTAACATATTTAAAATGGTTATATTAATATTATATGTATTTACATATATGTTCCTCATATTATCGATATATTTTCCTTGGCTGCACACAACTGAAACCAGCCTAGATCCATCTTAACTCCGGATCTATCAAACGCTGAGAGGGATCAAATCTCTCGAGGTGCAAACCTTTCCTCAAGTTTTGAACTCAAAAAAGAGGTTTGCACCTCGAGAGATTTGATCCCTCTCGGCGCTTGCTTTTTTTGTATTTGTACAATTAATAATATACATCCCTAGTCTCAACTAGTGTGGTCGAATCTAGAATGAATAAGGTTTAAATAACATTTTAATTATAATGATATACTGGGTTTTAGTATTAGAAATGAATGGATGACTATTAAACTTTTACTTTTATTTCTCTTTGGAAGTGCCAATGTTGGACCAGGAAGATAATGAGATGATGAGGGCTTTGCAGATATTTTATTAATTCCAAATCAATTAATTAAATACAATTTAGGTTTTATGATAAAAAACGGAATTTACATTAGCTAAATGACTCTCCAGGTAAGATACCTGGAGAGTGTAGAAACACTCACACAATATGTTACATTCAATCAAGAGAACAACCTAGTACATATAGGCTTTCTCACAATCAGGTGGTTTGAACCACTCCCTGAATATTAGGATCTGAGATCTAAAATTAGACTCTCAATCCTATCCTAACTGTATCTTTCTCCATTAATTCTAACACTCCCCCTTAATGGAGAAAGGGTACTAAAAAAAAATAACATATGCCTGCTGGTCTAGTCTCAGCTAGGCTTACAATGGTAAAAGACATAAAAAAATTGGTAACAGAGTTTTCATCTTAGTCTTCTTTGCTTGAGATCCATGCTTGTTCATTTTTGTATGAGGCTTCATCTTTTCTTTCTTTGCCATGAGATAGTGATGTATCTTCGCCTCATTTCTTCCCCTATGAAGGAAAACTTGAATTCTTGTTCTCATCCTTCTCAGAATTATGGCAGGGTGGATAGGAGAATTTTCCTTCTCACTATTTCTGGTGTCAATCATCTGAACATTAGCAATTATATCTTTACCATTGATTACTGCAATTTCTATGTTAATTTCATAAAGACATGGTGTTTCAAGCCATGCTTCAAGAAACTTCAATTCTTCTTCAAAATTTGTTGTTGTTTCTTGCCTACCAATATCTGCACAAAAAACAATGTTAGATTTATAAAGATGACCACAATTACTTTCATCTTCCTGCTCCTTCAGGAGAGCTTTCATTTCACCATCTCTTCCTACTTCATCCCTTTCTGCTAACATAATTATGCCTTCATCCAGTTCTGTTGCTGCAAGGATGTTTTGCATTTGATCTGTATATGAAGATAGGCCTTCCTTCTCACCAAACAGTAATTCATCAATAAGATGTTTTTCAATCATCAAATTGATCCACTCATCATGAGATATATAAGTCTCATCAAACTTGATTTCTGCATCAGGAAAACTTTCAGGTTCTACAATAATGGATGTATTTTCATCATTACAAGTTTCAATTACAGATACACATGCATCACCTATCATTGCATCTTCAGTTTCACAATCAAATATGGGATCATTATCAAGAGCAATATCTTCAGCATCATTGCCCTCATTCAAACAGTATTTCATCTCTAAAACATCCCATAAAAACTTTGTACTAGGAATCTCTCCATATTCATATATCATGCTGAGTATGATGTTGTCATCTACTGCAGATGTTATAAGACTTAATACTAATCTATCTCCACTATCATTAATAACATCTTTAACATAATCCGGTAAATTTAACTTCCATAGTATTATTTTTATTTCATTTGCCCAGCTTTCATAATTCATACCTGAAAAAGATGGTAAATCTGGAATTAACCATTTAATAATCTCACCAAATTCCAAATCTACACCTTGATTAGCAGTTGGTCCATCACCGTCAACCTAAAACAAATCACAAAATTCTGCAACACAATATTTTTCACTTCTCTGTTGATGCTTTCTCCTTAATTTTCTTCGAGATTCTTTCAATTTATTTTGACGACCCATTTTCTCCTTCTATTTTCTCCCTTGCAAGAACACTTTTTCCACTGCAGCGTTAACCCACACAGGCACCACGGCTCCTCACGCTCCTCCTGTCTGAGGGCTAAGACAACACTGGAACCTCAATGGCAGCGTCAGCTCTCAGTCCCTATACTTTCGGCGACGCCACCTTTGGTGACGTTCAATTTTTTGGTGACGGAGGCTATTGTCCGTCACCATTGCTCATATGAAATGGTGACGGTCACCATCCGTCACTATAAATTATTATTGGTGACGGACCTTGAATGTCACCACAACACCTATACTTTCGGCGATGCCACCTTTGGTGAAGTTCAGTTTTTGTGACAGGTACTTTTTGACCCTCACCAATGAGCTTATGGTGACCATTTTCGCCCCTCACCAATGTCCTTTTTCGTAGTGTTTGGTCATTTCATGTGAAGATTCCATGCATGTGGAGGAACACCTACCACCTATTGGGGAATATCTAGAAGGAGATAGGGACTATTTTCATTTTTCTAACGAAGAACAACCAAGGGATCATGAACAACCAAATATTAACAAGAATTGTAATGGTGAAGGAGAAGATTCATCCAAATGAGAGAGTGATGAGGAGGAGGATGAATACATGGTTGATGACCAGTTGCAATGGATGCTAAGGGCCTCTTGCTCTTCTGATCAATCTTCATCACTCACCAAAGCACCTGCAAAATCTACTTAAGAAGTATAATAAATTGAAGTTGGAAGACCACTTTGATTACTTCTACTTGCATCTATGGATGTTACAGATACGTTTTGATGATGTTTCTTGCAGATAATTTTTGTATGCTCTAGAAGGTAGGGAATTTGGATGGTATCATATCCTTCCACCCAATTCAATCCATAATTCGAGCGAGTTCAAACAATTATTGTTAATTTTTTTTAGCCATGTTACTTAAAGAACTCAAAAACATTATGATAGGGGATAAATAAAAAGATAGCACAAGGACTTTACCCTTCTATCATCACTCAGATGTGACCTTTCTTCACACCAATTGCAGTCGTGAGTTGACCTTCGTTCTACCTCTAAGATGCGAGATAAATGCTTATTCAAAATAGTGATGTGCTGTCCGTATTTCTTGCATTGAATGTTCAGTTCTATATTCGTTGGAAATTCACATTTGTACGCTTGTTATCACAAAGCTCCTTCGAACCTTTTCTTATCAAAAATCTCAAAGACGTATGAATTTGTTGATGATGAATGAGGCCATAGACTTGTTTATATATGGGATAGTCTTACATTCTCTAAGTTGGCTTGATCATCTGCTATAAGGTCGACTTGTCAAGGAGGTGTATCTTCCATGTTTGAGCTTACTTAGAAGTAGTATTTATACAAGGTGTTGGTGCATATGATTTTGATTAGTAATTGATCTTCACAAGTGTAACACTACTTCATATACATGTCTCTTGAATTATGTATTTATGAAAATATGATAAGTCCTTAGAGACATCAAGAATTAATCTTCAGCCTATAATAAAATTCCTTTCCCATGAAACTTATGAGTCAAGAATTTATAATATACATTTTATTATTGTGTCTTCTTGATTACATATTTTCATAATTACTATCCAGTATGAAGATTGAAGCTAGTTACACTTTCCAACACTCCCTCTTAAGTAGGGAGGTATTCATAATGGTACATGGTCACTCTTAATTTGAAGAATCTCATAAGAAGAATTTGATTGGTAATGCATCTATTAACCAACATTGTTACAATGAAAGGCCTTCATTAACAACTCCATATCTCCAAGAGACAAAGAGCGACAATGCTCATGAGACAAATGATTATAGGAACCTTCATCATTGTCTCCAAGGTTCATACTGCACACACGTACGCTCACCTAGGTATGACCTTTGGAGGACTACACATATTAGGAATTATATAGTTTCTTCCAAGTAAGAAACATATAATGAGACTCCCTCTTATCCAAGGAATTGTCTAGGCTCCTAAGGACTTGCTTCCAAGCTACCTTTTAGCCAACACCTTGTAGAGTCTTCGAGGAAATTTTAGTAGCAATGTTGAAAAACACCTAGCTGCTCATCAATAACTCCTTTCTTTTGATGTCATGAATTTCTTCTTTGTTGAGCATTCTTCATCATTTTGGAATATTTTCTTTATTAAGGCACTCATCATCCATCACTTGTTAGAAAGTGATCCATGAAATTTTTCCTGTGATATAGCTTCATGCCATACTGCTTTCTTCCGAACCATACTTCTTGCAAAGATTTCCATTTTTCCAGATGGTTATCATTTGTGGAAGACATATACTTCCCTTTGGAAAGGGTGCATAAGCTCATGAGATATTGATTAATTATAAATATGAACTTTTAAAATTAAAAGTTACATTAGTGATGATTTGTAGGCATGGACATCTTTTGTTTACATATTGACATATCTCCTAAATATATGTGTTTTCATCTGTATCCATCCTTTTGAGACTTATATGAGAGTCTATATATCTTGAGAGGAGATTTTCTAGTCAAGTGTCCTTGACTTCTTTCAATGTTGATTCCCTTTTATCATATTTTCTTTTTTAAAGATATTTTCATTTCTTACTCCACACAATGTTTATTATATTACTAGGAACTTCTAATGTACAATTCATTGATAATATACAATCACCTCATAATCCATATGAGGGTATATTATGTTGATTTCATCAAGTGTAGATCATGCCTTTTGGCAACCTCTTCATTAGATGAGTTTCAACTTTCTATATAGATTATATTTCCAAAGATAGAAGTATACTATATGCAAATTCATAGCATCTAGTGTAAGCATATATATACATCTACCTCATTCTTTTGTTTAAGTCATCTTGCAAGAGGCTTCCTTTAGAATGAAGAGTTTCATTAATATGTCATCATATCTTAATCCAAAATTCTACATGTTAGAATTTGATGAAACTTTTTGCTTGTTTTCTAATCATAAAATCCAAAAGGATTTCACTATAAAAATGTGAGCACCTATTTACATTTTCAATAATGAAGGATGAACCATGCTTCATAGAAATTCCTTTTTATAAATAAAATGAATTTCTAGGAGTCATTTTATTTCATAGCATAAATGCTACATCAATGTTTTAACACATTTTCCTATGAGGAGTGCTCTTTACTTGTAATGCTTCTATTAGGATGATAATTTAAACTAAGGCATATATTTAATAGATAATTCTTACTAACATACTATTTTACAACTCACATAAACCTCATAAAGAGGAAGATATCTCAGTGATAGAGGAGATCTTTAGTTCTTCTCTCTTAGAATTCTTTTCATGAGGTTCTTCTTTTTCTCTAGTGAGATTGGCTTCCTCCCTCTTTATCTTGTCCTTGTTAGATGTGGGACCATCTGTTTTATTGTGCCCAAGTTCATTACATCCATAACATATTTTCTTATCCGTATTTCTTCTTCTCTTCTCAAGACCAAACTTTCCAAATCTTTCTTTTGTTCTTGACTTAGTAATATTGTCTTGACTAGAGTTTGTTTCTTTTGTCTTAAAAAAGGCTATATATCATGAAATGTCATTGCTTCTTTCTTCATATGGGTGTTTGAAGTGATGCTTCCCCATTCCTTAGGTAGAGAATCTAGTACCATAGTGACTATTTCTCCATCACAGTCTACTTGTCCTAATTTCTGCACTTGGTCTAGAATTGCAGAAATATTCATAGAATATGAAGCTATTCCTTCCACATTTTCAACGTGAATAGTTCTTGTCTTAAACACAATATCTTGTCCATAATAGCTCTACTAATTTATCATGGATCTCTTTTGATAATTATAGATTTGACAAATAGAGAATGAAAGAGTTTTTTATGGATTCTATAAGAATCTTTGGGATTCTTATATCTCCCTTCTATCTCCCTTCATGTATTTAGTATTTAGTATAAGCTTGAGTATCTTCTTTTGATGGTTCAACAAAAGATAATTTGACATAGTCTTTGACATGATTTAAGTTTTCATTCAAAGTTGGAAGTGAATACAGGTTTTTCGATAAATGTAACGGTGTTTCATTCGATTTATGTATGGATAGTTAGTTTTATTCGATTTATCTATGGATAGTTACTTAGTATGTATTTTATTATTATTATTATTTTTTTTAAATTAAAAATGTGTGCTAGTAATTAAACAGGAGTTTGTTGATTATAAGGTTGTGCAAAAGTGCTTACATTTTGGACTAAGATAGCTTGTAAAATGATTTTTTGCCCACATAAAAAAGATGTTATGTGTCATAGTTTGGTATTTTGGTGATCAGCTGTGGAAACTCACCTTTATTGATTTTTAGTTACTACCGATAAAAAATGAATGAGAACCAAATGGCTCTCTAGGTGAGACTTGGAGAGTGTAGAAACACTCACACAATATGTTACATTCAATTAAGAGAACAACCTAGTACATATAGGCTTTCTCACCATCAGGTGGTTTGAACCACTCCCTGAATATTAAGACTTGAGATCTAATCTTAGCATCTCAATCCGATTATCATCATAACAACAATCTAATTATGACTTTCTCCATTAATTCCAACACTCTTGCACAGGAGTAGGAAAATAAAAAAAAAAAAAAGCATGATAACATATGCTATTGTGTCTAGTCTCGTACTTAGGCTTAGCTTGTAAAAAACATAAAAAACATGGTAATGAGTTTTCATCCTAGTATTTATGCTTCGACTCCACATTGAACATTGAGCAGATGAGAGGTCATTCTTCACTTTCTTTACCATAAGATAGTGATGTATCTTCGCCTCATTTCTTCCCCTGTGAAGGAAAACATGAATTCTTGTTCTCATCCTTCTCAGAATTATGGCATGGTGGATAGGAGAATTTTCCTTCTCACTATTTCCAGTGTCAATCATCTGAACATCAGCGATTATATCTTCACCATTGATTACTGCAATTTCTGTGTTAATTTCATAAAAACATGGTGTTTCAAGCCATGCTTCAAGAAACGTCAATTCTTCTTCAAAATTCATTATTGTTTCTTGCCTACCAATATCTGCACAAAAAACAATGTTAGATTTATAAAGATGACCACAATTACTTTCATCTTCCTGCTCCTTCAGGAGAGCTTTCATTTCACCATCTCTGCCTACTTCATCCCTTTCTGCTGACATAATTATGCCTTCATCCAGTTCTGTTGCTGCAAGCATGTTCTGCATGTGATCTGTATGTGAAGATAGGCCTTCCTTCTCACCAAACAGTAATTCATCAATAAGATGTTTTTCAATCATCAAATTGATCCACTCAACATGAGATATATAAGTCTCATCAAACTTGATTTTTGCATCAGAAAAACTTTCAGGTTCTACAATAATGGATGTGTTTTCATCATTACAAGTTTCAATTACAGATACACATGCATCACCCATCATTGCATATTCAGTTTCACAATCAAATATGGGATCATTATCAGGAGCAATATCTTCAACATAATTGCCCTTATTCAAACAGTATTTCATCTCTAAAACATCCCATAAAAACTTTGTACTAGGAATCTCTCCATATTCATATATTATAATGAGTATGATGTTGTCATCTATTGCAGATATTATAAGGCTTAATACTAATGTATCTCCACTATCATTAATAACATATTCAACATAATCCAGTAAATTTACCTTCCATAGTATTGTTTTTATTTCATTTGCCCAGCTTTCATAGTTCATACCTGAAAAAGATGGTAAATTTAGCATTAACCATTTAATAATCTCACCAAATTCCAAATTTTCACCTTGATTAGTAGTTGGTCCATCACCATCAACCTGAAACAAATCAAAAAATTCTGTAACACAATATTTTTCACTTCTCCGTTGATGCTTTCTCCTGAATTTTCTTCGAGACTCTTTCAATTTACTTTGACGACCCATTTTCTCTTTCTATTTTCTCCCTTGCAAGAACACTTCGACCTACCAGTTCGCCTCGCCGTCTGGCAAGCACTTGATCCACCACAAATTTATCCCTATCCAGCACTGCAGAATCCCCTTACATAGCCGTATATTCCTTTGTTTATCATATTGCTTAACAGCCTAAATGCCTTATTTGGTAGTTGCACCATGCATCTCCCTTGCTCCCAGCCACGAACAGGTCCGATGTTCAATTATCAAGCATGCACGGAGATAAAACTTTGTCAGGTGTTAGGAAAAAAAAAAACCGAAATAAAACCACGCCTTTATTCTCAGGCCTTGATTGCTACTCGGATCTGTTGAGAGCTTGATCCACTGCTACTGCCCACGTCTCCTCTGCCAATGCAGTAAACAATATGGGGGCTTTAAACAATGTAGGTCAACGATTATCAATGGCTCACTAATTGGATATAGGTATGGCTATCATTTGCTCATGGATTGACATAATTCAGACAGTTCTGCGTCGAGAAACCTCTATTACTGTTCAAAACTCGGTACACGGTCATACCAAGAATTCTCCAGCGTGTATTCAATCTCTTTGCAGAACTTTCACAATTCTACTCTATAAGCTTCAGGAAAGTACTAGTGCAATGATATTCGTTTTTTTTTATGGGTGTTTAGTTCAATTAGGTGAACGACCCGTCCATCCAAGGTATCGGCTCAGCATCTTTATCAAAGCTGAAGAGCTAGGAGCTGCAATGAGAATATTGAAGGAGATTTAGCCAAAACCAGCATTACTGGCGCTGGGTAGTATACCTTCCTTGTTTGGCTCGTTGAAGAAGCTCAAGAGTCTTGCATTATACACCGTTCAGTAGTGAGAATTGATTCTGGTGGAGGCCGGACACTGCGTAGCGCTTTAGAATATTTACCTATGGGAATGAACTTTCTGATTCGATACCCGTGATACTCGCACACTTCTTATCTAGCAAAACAATCTCGTGAGGATCATATATAATGCCAGAGTTTGGCAATTGTGGCGCATTGAGTGTCATTGATCTCTCGCCCAGCACTTTAACCGACAATATTCTAACGCCCTTTGGGAATTTGAAGAATCTGGAAAAAATTCAGCTGAGAAACAACACGAGATCAATACCAGTGGTGCTCATCATCTGCAAAAATAAAAAATTATGCATGAATCAGAGAGAATGAGCGAAGAATTTGAAGACAACAAGCTGGGTGAAGTTATGTGATGCGCGCTTTGGACCAAGGGGCACGGACTGGACCGATCGAGGATCTGCTGCGAGCAGCTGAGCGGTTTACAATAGCCACCAGTGTTCCGCATCTATGACCTACACCGATTCTATTCTATGATCCACGAGCAGCAAATTCGAATGCTGCTCCTACTCATTCAAGTCTCTGCTATCCACTACGCAGGACGCTTCAAATTGGTTGCAGCAACGAATTCGCACATAGAGAGAGACTTCTCCACGTCGGGCCACCAATCAGCCTTCAAACAACTTTGAGGCACAGAGGCACTCAATCACCAAAGCGAATTAGTTAAAATTCACCACACTTCCGCCGCAGGTCTGACCACCAGCAGCCACAATGGCTTACCAACTCCACACTCACCGAGGGGACAAACAACCTCCAACGCGACTGTAAATCGATTCACATGGCAGGTTTACTTTCCACGCAAACCATTCAAGACGCTGGAATTTGCAGATCCACAACAAACAGCCTCTCCCAGAAGTTCGTTCTCTTCCACGAACTTGGCAACGCAGGCTTTTATCCAAACCTCTTTCTCTTCCACGCCTCGGTTTAGTTGTGGCCTCAGGCAACTCTGTCTGATTAAATTTCAGATAGGAAGCAGCGTACCTCAGCACGCAAGCTCCTATCAAGCGCAGAGGACATGGATCAACGGATCCAACGGAGCAAACAGCAACGATCCACCATAGATTCTTACGTCCTCCAACGACTACACACAGCGCAGGCACACAGGCCTCTCATCTTATGCGCTCTGATACCATGATAAAAAACATATTTACATTAGCTAAATGACTCTCCAAGTAAAATACCTGGAGAGTGTAGAAACACTCACACAATCTATTACATTCAATCAAGAGAAAAACCTAGTACATATAGACTTTCTCACCATCAGGTGATTTGAACCACTCCTTGAATATTAGGACTTGAGATCTAATCTTAGCATCTCAATCCTATCATCATCATAACAACAATCTAGTTATGACTTTCTCCATTAATTCCCCAATAACTTCTAAATCTGCAGTGAGAAGGGACCGAATTATTTGACATGTGGAGATGGAAGGAGAAGGAAGGTCATAGAGGAGGAGTGAGAGGATTAGGAGGAAGAGTTGGAGTAACATAAGTGTGAACTGTCAAATTTGCTATAAATATCTGCTATTCATTATCTCCCAATATTGATGGTTTGGTAGTGGGAGCAACAATAACTATAACAGTGAAGGTGTTAGGATCAGAATGAGACCCAATGGCCCCAGAGAAGAGAGTACTGTTATAAGGAGAAGATACCCTAGGAATATACTGTACTTCCAAACGTCCGTGCAGCAGCTGCGTGGTTTAGTGATATCTTCAGAAGATATCACTAATGATAATATTTCAGTGTGCCCAATTTGCCATGAGCAATACCAATTGGGGGAGGAGGCGCGCGTTTTGCCATGTCAGCACATGTTCCACCAGACTTGCATATTTACATGGCTCGAAACCCACCATACCTGTCCGTACTGTCGATTTGAAATGCCTACGTAAACTTATATAGGTTTGCTTCTGAATAATTTGTTCCGCTATAGGTTTTCTATATGTATTAAAGTATCAATGCTGCATTTTCAAACATATTTTGTTCCGGTATATGTATTACAGTATCAATGCTACATTTTCAAACATATTCTGTTCTGCTATATGTACTACAGTATCAATGCTACATTTTCAAACCTATTTTGTTCTGGTATATGTCTTACAGTATCAATGCTACATTTTCAAACATAATATGTTTCGCTATATGTACTACAGTATCAATGCTACGTTTTAAAACCTATTTTGTTCTGCTATATGTATTACATTATGAATTCTACATTTTCAAACATTTATTTTATAATTATGTTATTTGATTTAATTTCTCTATAATGTTATTTTTTTACATAGCATACCATTTCACTTATTTATTTTTTCATTTTTAACTATTTGTTTTTTTACATTTTATTTTGTTATGTATAGATCTTAATTTGTTGTTATGTTACTGATATCCTATTTAAATTATTAGATAAAGTTGTCTGTTATATCAAATATCACTTACTGTATTTTTGTGATTCTTAGGTTCCAGGTTTCAATTTAGAACTTACTCAAAATTATAGCAAATAAGACTCTATATTTATAATGTACATAATGCATTGTAATAGAATGTTTGAATATTTGTGTTTTGAATCTAACTGATATTTCAAGTTCTGAATATCTGAATTTAGGTTCATGTCTCATGCATTTAATTTTATTCTTTAAAGTGCCACAGAAAAATGAGATAAGATGAATAACTATGCGAATCATTGAATGAGTCTTCAGATTTCTATTCAATAAAATACATTTCTATGCATGGGTTTGGTACAACTTTTAGTGTAGTGAAACTAATCCTAATATAACTGGTATATGAAGTATTTAAAATTTTATTGTCACAGGGCATTCCACATTTATAATGAGTTTTAAAAAACTACAAATATCATATGTGAAATCATATTCAAATCAAAAGTTAATCTCTATTTAAATAGAAATATTCTTTTGCAAATCTGGGCAAAGGAGAAACTATCAGACATCTACACAATTATGTTAGGTTGCATTTCTACTAATTTAAAATTGCATTCATGACCCTTACGTTTTGCTATTTTATAGTAAATTAAAATCATTTATCATAGTTTATACATGTAATTGTTAAAATATTAAAAGTTTAAATATAATTAATGACTCATCAAGAGGATATGTATGGAGGTGATGAGGTCACTGATGAGCTCAGCGATGTTCTTCTGCATCCCTTTCCGGAGTTATGGTGTGGAGAGATGTGAAGTGTCGGATGATGACGCCTCCTCACCATTGGATCAGGTTCTACTGTTCTGTCTATGAACTATGGTGTGCCATGCGAACTATGGTGTGCCATGCTTCGTCGATGCTTGCCGATGACTACAGAACAATGCAAATACAACACTGAGGTGAAGAACTTCTTCAGAAAGAACAATGCAAATACAACATTCAAATACAACATTCAGATGAAGAATTTCTTCAGAAACTTAAGTTGTCATTGACAGGGTTCTCAACCAAATCTCAATTGACGGTTTCGAGAAGATAAGTATTGAGTCCCATTTCTGTACAAATCCCTAATTTTCAAGGCACATCCTATCACCTCTTATCAAATCAAAATTATATTTCATCCTTTACTAGTGTGCTTCTGTTTTGCTCAAGGCCTATTCTGTTTTCTTTTGAACTTCTATCATTTAACAAATTTACATTAGGCTGATATCTCATGCATCTCAATCATACTTTTAACATCCATTTTAGCAAATTTTTCATCACATGTTCCAAATATTCTTCATCTCATCTTCAAAACACAATAACCATTATGAAACTATACCTTTAGGTGACCAATGCAATATGCATAGCTCCTGGAAATGTGGCTCCCACATTGATTAGTCCAAAAATCATATTGTCATGGGAACATTGTCTTATATTTTTAAGTGCATTAATATCTCATTATAGTCTTAAAAATCCATCTATAATTAATATTTTTGATAGCACTAAAGCTTTATGTAACAAATGGTCCATCTTGGAAAGAAGATAATTATCCTCTAACAAACATTTATTTATATTTCTAAAATATACATAAAATTTAGGATTACCATTCTCCTTTTTCACCAACACTAGAATGGCCATCTATCCAAAATATCTCAATGATACTATAATCTTTGTGCCTAGTAGCTTTAGGATCTCCTTATTTATTGTTAACTAGTTTTTGCACAAAAGGCTTAGTATTTTCTTTCTAGTATTCTAGGTTGATAATGGAAGTGTCATAAGATTTTAAATCTTCATATATCCATTCAAAAACATACTTAAATTGTTTGAACAAATCAACATACCTATTTTTGCATGCAAATTGAAAATTATTTCACAAGTTTTATCTTTTATGTGTTCTCTTCTATGGCTTATTATGTTCCACATTTTGTTCTACTAGTTAGAAAACTAGTTTGATAGTCATGTCATTATGCTTGAATGTCTATTATAGCTAGACTAAACCTTTTAGGACAAATTTGTTCCTTAGTTGGATCAATTTATGACTTCCAATCTATGAAGAACTTAGTAGTATCTTCTTATGAATCTTTTCCTTTTTAATCCATCTAATGGGCTCATGAGGGGAATATTGCAATAAGAATGTTGTAACTATTTTTCAAATTATCAATTTCCCATACACATCCACAATGTAGATGTTAGCTCATCAAAATATAAAATTAAAAATAATAAACACAATAATAAAAAATAACATCAACATAAACATGCACGTATGAAGACACAAGAATTTACGTAAAATCCCAGAAAACCATTTTTAAATTCTTTTTATTAATCTATTGAACAAATTGGACATAGATTTTCTTACACCCATAACCTAGAAGACTGCTTCCATTACAATATGCCCGAACCTATCAATTTGGAAATATGTTTACTGCGTAGGTTCTGCTATCAGTGACTCAGGCGCCTATGTCGTGGCAGGCCTGCGTTATTGTGTTTAGTGTTGTGCCTGTGAACTATGGTGTGCCATGCATCGTCGATGCTTGCCCATGAAGACAGAACAATTCAAATACACCATTGAGGGGAAGAACTTCATCAGAAACTTAACTTGTCATTGACACGGTTCTCCACGAAATCTCCATTGAGAGTTTCGAGATTGTAAGTATTTTTATCCAGAACCTCTTGTATTCTAAATGAGAAAATCCAAAGATTTCTCAAACTTTTAGTTCTTTTCTTTATTGGCTCAAGTTGAGTCCCATTTCGGTACAAATCCCTTACTAGTGTGCTTCTGTTTTGCTTAAGGCCTATTCCTTTTTCTTCTGAACTTCTATCATTTAATAAATTCTCTTCTACATTAGAATGATATATCGTGCATCTTCCTATAGCATCTTCCTTTTTTTTTTCATTTTAGGAAAGTTTTCTTCACATGTTCGAAATATTCATCATCTCATTTTCAAAACACAATTATTATTATGAACCTATATCTTTAGCTGACAAAGGAAATATGCTAAATATTCATCATCTCATGTTCAAAACACAATAATCATTATGAACCTATATCTTTAGCTGACAAAGGAAATATGCATAGCTCTTTCAAAAGTGGCTCCCACATTCCTTAGTCCAAAAAACATATTGTCATGCCCCATGGTGTTGTGAACATTGTCTTATTTTTTTTATT
The DNA here is from genome assembly GCA_034641835.2 of Pinus albicaulis. Lineage (NCBI taxonomy): Eukaryota > Viridiplantae > Streptophyta > Pinopsida > Pinales > Pinaceae > Pinus > Pinus albicaulis. Next base: position 1,209,965,620 of record CM076574.1, read on the forward strand.
AGTTGCATTAATATCTCATTATAGCCTAAAAATCTGTCAGTAATTCATATTCTAGATGGTCTTTTAGCTTTTTGTAACAAATGGTCCATCTTGGGAAGAGGATAATTATCCTCTAGTGAACATTTATTTAAATTCCTAAAATCTTTGTGTCACCATTCTTCTTTATCACCAACACTAGGCTGGCCACCCATCTAGAGTATCTAAGTGATACTATAATCTTTGTGCCTCTTAGCTTTATAATCACTTTCTTTATGGTTAGCATGAGAAATAGATTGAATCTAACTAATTTTTGCACAAAAGGGTCAGCATTTTTTTTCAATGGTACTCTATGTTCAATAATGGAAGTGTCATAAGCATTTAAATATTCATATATCCATGAAAAAACATCCTTAAATTGCTTGAACCAATCAACATACCTCTTTTTTCATGCAAATTGAAAAATTCATAATTTTTACATCTTTTATGTCTTCTCTTCGTTGAGTAATACGAAAAATGCCGAAATTAGTCAAGATAGGAGATTCTATGTTATTAAAAATTAGTGCAGCAAATTATTAGGATGGCCAGTGCTCAGAATGATTGGCAGTAGTCAGAATAAATAATTAATATTTGATAAAAATTTGAATTAGTAATAGGTTTATTATATAAGAATGTATTTACATAGATGAAGCAATGTGAGATTTACAAGTTGAGCAGTGATCTCATTTGATCTGTGTTTTTTTTAGTTTTATTGTCTTTCATTGGTTTTTCATATGTCATAATTATTCTAGTTTATTAGCTGGCTTAGAGAGAAGTGGCCATTTCAAATTCTACAATTGGTATCGGAGCAGGTAAAATTGTTTTGGGTTAAATTTTAATTGTTGGAATTTCGCCAAAGTTAAAAATGTCGAATTCTAACATGCCTGTTCCAGAATTTGATGGGAACGATTATGAATTCAAAAAAAAAAGTATGAAATTGATCATGAAGAGACATTTGCACCAGTAGCAAGACAAGAGACCATTAGAATGTTGATTTCATTAGCAGCTCAAAAAAGGTGGAGCGTACATCACATGGACGTGAAAAGTGCCTTCTTGAATGGGTACTTAGAAGAGGAAGTATATGTGGAGCAGCCACAAGGTTTTGAAGTGGAAGGAAAAGAGAATAATGTCTACAAGTTGAAGAAGGCTTTGTATGGTCTCAAGCAAGCACCAAGAGCATGGTATGCTAGGATTGATGGATACTTTCAGGAGAAAGGCTTCCAGAGAAGTAAGAATGATCCTACCCTTTACTACAAACAAGAAGGTATTGATATTTTGATCATAAGTTTGTATGTTGATGATCTATTATATATGGGTAGTAGTTCCAAAATGAATCATGAGTTCAAAGTTGCTATGATGAATGAATTTGAGATGAAAGATCTAGGTCTCATGAAATATTTTCTAGGAATGGAGGTTTATCAAACTAAGGATCAAATTTTCATTTGCCAGAAAAAGTATGCACATGATATGTTGAAGAAATTTGATATGCTTGATTGTAATGGATCCCCTACTCCAAGTGCTCAAGGAGTTGTATTATGTAGGGATGATGGTGCTGATTTAGTTGATGAGACAACTTACAGAAGTATTGTGGGGAGCTTGATGTTTCTAACCCACACAAGACCTGATATTGCATTTTCAGTTTCACTTGTTTCAAGGTATATGAAAAATCCATCTCAAATACATATGAAGGCAGCCAAGAGAATTTTAAGGTATGTGAAAGACACTCTAAATTTTGGTATTCATTACTACTCTACTGAAAAGTTCAATCTTGTTGGATTTAGTGATTCAGATTGGGAAGGTAGTGTGGATGACCGTAAGTCTACATCTGGAAATTGTTTCTCTTCTCGTTCTGGTTTTATTATTTGGAGCTCAACAAAACAAAGCATTGTTGCCCTCTCATCCACAAAACCAGAGTATGTTGCAATTACTTCAGTAGGTACACAAGCTCTTTGGCTCAGAAAAAATTTGGAAGAAATTGGAGAGAAGCAAATTCAGCCTACAATGATTTATTGTGATAATGTAAGTGCCATCAAGTTAGCAAAGAATCCAGTTCATCATAGCAGGACAAAGCATTTTGACATGAAATATCACTTCATTCGGGATTTGGTGCAAAAGAAAGATGTTGAATTGAAGCACATAAATACTAAGCATCAGCTAGCAGATATCTTCACCAAAGCAGTTGCAAAAGATCATTTTTTGGCACTAAGAGATAAGTTAGTAAGCCCTCATTAAGCATTAAGGGGGAGTGTTGAGAATAATGCTTAATTGCTGAAATTTGTCAGCAAATTTTGTGATTCTATGTTATTAAGAATTAGTGCAGCAAATTATTAGGATGGCCAGTGCTCAAAATTATTGGCAGTAGTCAGAATAAATAATTAGTATTTGATAAAATAGAATTAGTAATAGGTTTATTATATAAGAATGTATTTACATAGATGAAGCAATGTGAGATTTACAAGTTGAGCAGTGATCTCATTTGATCTGTGTTTTTTTAGTTCTATTGTCTTTCATTGGTTTTTCATATGTCATAATTATTCTATTTTATTAGCTGGCTTAGAGAGAAGTGGCCATTTCAAATTCTACATCTTCTATGAAGGATTATGTTCTTAGACATTTTGTTCTACTAGTTGGAAAAATAGTTTGGTAGTCATGTCAATATGATTGAATGTTTGTTATAGCTAGACTAATCATTTTAGGACAAATTTGTTCCTTAGTTGGATCACTTCATCACTTCCAATCAATGAAGAACTTGGTAGCATCTGATTATGAATCTTCTCCTTCTTAATCCATCTAGGAGCCTGAACATTGCAATAACAATGTTGAAACTATTGGAAACTAGATCACTACTAAGTGGAGGGGGGATGGATGGGTAGTAATGGCCTTTATATCAATTCTATAACTGTTATTCAAATTATCAATTTCCCATACACATCCACAATGTTAGCCCATAAAAATATAAAATAAGTAATAATAAACACAATAATCATGAATAACATCAATATAAACATGCACACACGAAGACACAAGTATTTATGGTGGAATCCCTTTCGAGAGAAAACCATCCTATTGTTTTTGCTATTTTCAATTCTTTTTATTAATCAGTTAAACAAATTGGACATGGATTTTCTTACACCCATAATCTAGAAGTTTAGTTGTATTACAATATGGTGGAACCTATCAATTTGGAAATATGTTTCTCACACAAATCTATTGAAATCTATCAAGTGGAAACCACCACAGTTAGCCATCCTCTCCAAAGGAACATTGGATTATCCAACTCTTATTGGATGGATAAATATGCTCATTCTATTAAATCCTCTGAATCATTGCCTACCCTCATGCCTCCATGCCTTCACTTCCTCCATAAGAACTACATTTAACAATATTCCATATTGGGGTCTTAGTCTCCCCAACATGAGCATCCCAACAACACCATCATTTTGGAACACAAAATTTGAATAAAAAAAATACTCCTAGAGGGTGTTACATATTCTCTTCTACTCACAACAATATTTCCACTCTAACACACTACAAACTACCAATTATTTTCCTCTCTAAACACGACCACTTGCAACACATAAGATTTGATTTTTCTCCCTGGTTTTATATTTTATTTCTGCATACAACACTATGATAGAACTCTACAAAAATATGTGATTAAATATTGAAAACTCTTATCATTCTCAATTCCCTCTCAATGGCATGCTTTCATACTCTCAATAATACCAACCAAATAAAATCAAAATCTTCCTCTATTTATCATTTTCTGAAATGGTTAACTTAGTAAAAGCTATAGGTTATGGAGCCCTAAAAAATTAGTTTCTCACTTTTGAATTTTCACGGATCCAACTCCCTTGACTCGATCAAGCCACTCTCTCCACACAATGATGTATATTCTCAATTGTAACTGACTTTTAGAATTTCCCTTATCGTTTTCGACCATATACTAAAAAATTGTGATCAAGAAAATCACCACAATATCAAAATTAGGTGATATAAGCGAGGAATTTGCAGAAATTATAGGTAAAACTATCAACCACTAACTTTCTCCACAATAATTTCATTATGAGTATGTAGCTCCAGAACATTTCACGTGTCCTCCATCACGTGTACAACAAACTCAAGCATCTTCCAACAATTGTAGATCCTCTCCAAACCCTATGTTTCATATCATCATCATGAGGACCTAATCCGGGACATGGAGACCTAATTAGTGAAGATCGTGAACTCTAACTCTTGTAGCAACATCATGAACCAAGAGTTCATCACATCTCTACTCTGCATTGGCCATGCAACACCTCTATACCACTGATCACCATGGTAAGTGCATCACACCACAATCCAACTACATGAAAAAAAAATTCACAACAACATCATCATGAAGGCCATGAAATCCTTTGCTCACTCATTATGTCAAGCACCTGGAAATCAAAAATCCATCCTCATAGATCCATGCTATTCTACATCCCAAGACCAATGCTATTATTGAGGAAAATCCTATCTACGAGTAGAGACGATCCCTATGGAGATGGCCTACCTCGATCTAATGCTCTGATGCTCCTTCTCACCTAAGTCGTTTTGATCCATAGCTCTTCTTACGTAGATCCCCATTGTCATCAGCGCTCAAATGCCTGCAAAAGTAATAAAAAAACACCAAACATGAAAGGACAACATGCATTTTACATAAAAAATCTATCTATTTCATAAATGAGTACAAGAAATCTAATCATGAATCATGGACAAGAGTGGAAAGTAAGAATGATTTGTATCATATTAATATAAGAGGAGGAGTTACAACATGCACCTTGATGTCAAAGATCTCCTTCAATGGGTTTGGATCCATGCACATCTCCAAAGCACTCGTTTCAACTTGGTACAAGAATGTCAAAGGTCTCAACTCTCCTTCAATTCCTATAACAACAATTCTCTCTTTGCTATTCTTCTATCTCTGTTTTTACAAGAGAGGCATGGGAGTATGTCCATTTTATAGTGATGGGAGAGGGGGCATAGATCCACATAAAGTGGGGAAATGGTTTATCTCCTTGGGTGGTTCCTCTTTTGTAGGAACAAGAGGCCCAAACGGAGAAGCTCAGCCCTATCTCCATGAACGAACAACAAACTCTCTGCCCATGAAGCTTCTAGATCACGAAGCTTCATTTCCAATTTAAAAAACCTTCTAGAAGTGGATCAACATGGTTGTGATATCCATACTAGTGCTAATCGGTGCTTGTCACAAGCTTAGGACAATTCATTAGTGCGGGTGAGACAAATCAGGGTTGCGCTGCTCCAAAGAAGCGTGCTCTTAAGGAGCTACTCAAGGAATGATTAACAAATAATTTGTTTTTCATACTATAAGGGATGTAACGGCATATTTTCATGATGGAAAAGAGACACAGGGATCACTATTAAGGTCCTCGAGGATTTGGAAACAGGGAGTACAGGGGTAGTGAAAAAATGTTGTGAAATAAATGCCCAGCATGAAGGCTGAATGAGAGTGAGGGTGCAAATGCTTTATGAGTATGTGTCAAGACCAAGACGTCGTCATGAGAAAACCTATGAAATCAAGCACATATATACATAACTCAAATCTCTAAGATAAACACATGACATAAGGTATTGATGTGGCCATCCATAAAAGAGAATATGTGATAGGATTCATGACATAGACACAAAAATCCAGCAATAAGGAGGATGAAAAATAGATACTCAGGTATGGTTGCAGCCATCTAGATAGAAGATTCATGTGTACAATTATGAAAAATGCATATCTCCTCGCAACCTGGACTTTATCAGAGAAAATCCAGGGTATTACATTGTGTCACGACTCGATCAAGTAGAAATTTAGGCATGTGAATGAGTGACTTCTCGACGAACACTCAAGAAAATTTCGTGATTACGAGTCAATAATGTAAACTCTTAACAAGCATGAGAGAGACCACCAATAATTACAATGGCCCTCAAGGTACGAGCAATACAATCCGCGAGATGTGAATAAGGAACTCAAGTCGAACATTCATGGAATAATCCAATCAAAGGAAAATGATGTGAACCTGCCATTGAATATGAACAACCTCCTATTAGGGTATGTAGGCTCTAAGGTACTGAAAGTGGATCTCTAGATCAAATTCCTCAATAATGAGTTGAAGTCGACACGAAGTAATCTATCGAAGGAGGGCCAAGATGTATCCCACATCATCGACATGGGACAAAGGAATTAAGATAATTATGAATAAAGAATGAATAGAGAAATAGGTAATGAATAAACTGTAGAAGGAACTTATCTTTAACATATCAGCGACAAGACTCCAGAGTTGGGTAGTATTTGAATCAAACGGAATCAAAGTTCATGTTGAAAAAATTGGTAATTAAATGAGAGTCAAAATGATTTCCCAAACCCATGGAGGAAAAGTGACAAATGTAGGATGCTCCCAACCTGACATGAATTAGGGGATGTGTCATGTTCAAGAGCGACATATTGTCAATGCAACTCATAAATAATTCCATTTTCCCCATGAATTTCTAGCGAGTAACCCAATTATTTTTTAATACAAGATTGAAGGGGATATCATATGCTTGTCATATAAGTTTCTCTTTCGAACAAATCCATCCTAGTACATTTTACAAGCCATAGGAAGGAGGAACTCAGTGTCGTCATGGTCACGAGTCCAATGCTGTTAAATTTTAACGAGTCCAACAAAGCTGAAACTCGACATCTTTTCATATTTAGAGATTTTGAAAAGAGGCAAAAATAAAATTCCATATGGACCTTTTCATAGAAATTCCCTCAAATCCAAAAAGTTAGAAAACAAAGTTCAAGAGAGCCTCTTAGCCACGATTGACTGCGGTATTCCTTTTTCATACATAATTTATCCCAGCCTGAAAAAGGGGTAAAATACTGGGTCAATGATGTTTCATTTACTTTAACGAGTTGAAAATGAAAACTACTCGACAATCATTTCATGTTTAAAGAGTGAGAAAAGAGTTGAAATATGACTGTAGGGGATAAATTTTTCATTTATTTTTACCAAGTCTAAAAAAGTAATAAACCAAAACTCATGTTCATATCATCCATAAAACAATTAGCTTTGTTGGTACAAAATAATAAACCCATTATCTATTTTGATGGTAAAAGTCATTAAAATATTCTAAGATATGGAAAAAAAAAATCTTAAAATTGACTTGAACTTTTATAAAAATGAGAAAACTAAAACACTTTCACTTTTTACCTTCACAAGTCTTGCAAGAGGTTTTTTACCCTTTTTTACCTTGAATCTTCAGGAGTAGATTCTGGGGGATCCATGAAGTTGATCAACAAAACCATTAATACTAGGTAAGAGTCATGCTCATCTTCTCCATTTTTATACCTGTTTTAGCATTTTTTTTTTATAAAGCATGATTATTTTTGGAGAAAAGATTTTAAAATTTGTTTCACGGTGGATTGGTGCAAGAATTTTATATTGGGAGTACACCATTCCACCATTTTTAGCACTGGACATGCACCGATTGGCACATCTGGTTTTAAAATGGCCGCGCTGATTGCAGAGGAAATATCAAACAAACATGGTGATCAAATCGAAGGAAAGGGAGCATGATGATGTAGATAGAGATCCCATGGAGGACCGATATTTCATTGGTGCTTTGAGGAACTTTGGGCTCCTTAAATTATTTTTGACTCAAGGCTTAAGATATTAGCCGGAGTTACTGTGGAAAAAGATGACCCCTCTAGCCCTAGGATGGGTCTAGTAACAAAGCCAAAAATATAACACCTACTTTCCTAGATTGTAAATGAACACAGATCATATGGAGATGGCCTACCTCAATGTGATGTTGTGATGTTGCTCCTTGCGTAAGTCCTTTTGATCGTTTACTCTTCTTAGCTAGATCCCCATTGTCTCTAGCGCTCAGTTACCTACACAATTGATCAAACAACACAAAACATGAAAGGACAACATGCATTTTACATAAACAATCTATCTAGTTGATCAATGAATACTAGAAATCTAGTCACGAACCATGGACAAGAGTGGAAAGTAATAATCAGTTGTATCATATTAACATAAGAGGAGGAGTTACAACCTGCACCTTGATATCAAATCTCTCCTTCAACAGGTCTGGATCCAAACAAATCACTTGTTTCAACTTGGTACGAGAAGGCCAAAGGTCTTAATTCTCCTTCATCGCTATAACAAGAATTCTCTCTCTATTGTTCTTCTCTCTCTGTTCTAACTAGATACTAATGGGAGGATGTCCATTTTATAGTGGTGGGAGAGGGGTCATGGATCCACTTAAGGTGGAGAAATGGCTTATCTCCTTGGGTGGTTCCCCTTTTGTAGGAACAAGAGGCCCAAAGTGAAAAGCTTGGTCCTGTCCCCATGAACAAACAACTAGCTCTCCACCCAAGAAATATTATCGATCAGGAAGCTTCATTTCCATTTTAAAAAGCCTTCCAAAAGTGCGTCAACAATGGTGTGATATCCATACTAGCATTGATCAACGCTACTCATAAGCTTAGGATGAGTCATTGGTGCAAGTGAGACAAATAAGGGTCACGGTCCTCCAAATAAGCATGCTTTTAAAGAGATACTCCATGAATGATTAAAAGAAAGTTTGTTCTCCATACTGTAAGGGCTGAAATGACATATTTTCATGATGGAAAAGAGACATGAATCACCATTAAGGTCCTCTAGGATTTAGAAACAGGGAGTACAGGGACAATGAAAAATTGTTGTGTAACAGATGCCCCCTGAAGCATGAAGGCCGAATGAGAGTGACGGGTGAAATGATTTATGAGTATGTTCTAGGACCAAGACGTCATCATCGGAAAACATATGAAATCAATCCCATATATACATAACTGAAATATCTGAGATAAACACATGACATAAGGCATGGACGCAGTCATCCATAAAAGAGATTATGTGACAGGATCCGTGGCATAGACACATCCATCCAACAATAAGGAGGATCAAAAATAGACACTCAGGAATGGTTGCAACCATCCAGATAGAAGAGTCATGCATAAAATAATGAGCAATACATATTGCCTCGTAATTAGGAATTTATCAGGCAATATCTGTGGTCTTGCACTCTGTCATGACCCGATCAAGTACAAATTCAAGTATCTGAATGTGTGAGTTGAAGTGGAATGTGCGAGAAAATAACCTGATTACTAGTCAACAATGTAAATTATTAACAGGTGCGAGAGAGACAAATAATAATGACAATGGCCCTCAAGGTCCCAACAGTACAATTAATGATATGTGAATAAGGAACTGAAGTCGAACACTGGTGAACTCATTTGATTGAAGGAAAGTGATGTGAATGTGTCATCGAATGCGAACAACGTGCAATTAGTGCATGCAGGCTCTAAGGTAATGATAAGGGATCTCTAGATCAACTTCATGCATAATGAGTTGAAGTCGACACAAAGCGATCCATCGATCAATATTAATTTGTTCTACTATATGTATTAAAGCATAAATGGTACATTTTCAGACATATTTTTTTATGGTATATGTATTACAGTATCAATGCTACATTTTCAAACATATTTTGTTCTGCTATATGAATTATAGTATGAATGCTACGTTTTCAAACCTATTTTGTTCTGCTCTATGTATTACATTATCAATTCTATATTTTAAAACATTTATTTTATAATTATGTTCTTATTTGATTTAATTTCTCTATAATGTTATTTTTTTACATAGGATACCATTTCATTTATTTTTTGTTTTCATTTTTACATATTTATTTTTCTATATTTTATTTTGCTATGTACAGATCCGAGATCTTAATTTGTTGTTATGTTACTCATATCCTATTTAAATTATTGGGTAAATTTGTGTGTTATATGAAGTATCACTCACTGTATTTATTTTTGTGGTTCCTAGGCTCCATGTTTCAATTTATAACTTACTCAAAATTATAGAAAATAAGACTATATGTCTATAATGTTCATGATGCATTGTAATGAAATGTCCAAATAATTATGTTTTGAATCTAACTGTTGTTTCGAGTTCTAAATATTTGAATTTGGGTTCATGTCTCATGCATTTAATTTTCTCCTTTAAAGTTCCACAAGAAAATGTGATAAGATGAATAACTATGATAATCATTGACTGAGTCTTCATATTTCTATGCAATAAAATGCATTTCTATGCATGGGCTTGTTACAACTTTTAATGCAATAACACTGATCCTAATCCTAATCTAACTCATATATGAAGCATTTAAAATTTTATTGTCACACGACATTCCACATTCATAATGAGTTTTAAAGACAGTACAAATATCATATGTGAAATCATATTCAAATAAGGTTAGTAAATATGGAAGTGATGACCTCACTGCCGACATGGAAAGGGCCATGCGTCCACCTTCTTCTACATCCCTTCATCGAGTTATTCACCATGCAACTTTATGGTGTGGAGATATGTGAAGTGACAGATGAGGAGGCCTCTTTGCCATTGGCTCTATTAGTGCATAGGCTCTACATTGGATATATGAAGTGTCATAAGATTTTAAATCTTCATATATACATGCAAAAACATCCTTAAATTGCTTGAACAAATCAACATACCTATTTTTTCATGTAAATTGAAAATATTTGACGAGTGTTTTTTATTTTTATTTTATGTGTTCTCTTTTATGTGGGATTATGTTATTCTACATTTTGTTCTGCTATTTGGAAGACTAGTTTGGTAGTCATGTCATTATGCTTGAATGTTTGTTATAGCTAAACTAATCCTTTTAGGACATATTTACTCCATAGTTGGTTCACTTAATGACTTACAATATATGAAGAACTTGGTAGTATCCCCTTATGAATCTTCTCCTTCTTAATCCATATAGGGGGTTCATGAACTCAAATATTGCAATAATAATGTTACAACTATTGGAAAATAGATCACTACTAAGAGGATGGGGGATCGATAAGTATTGATGGCCTTTACATCAATTCTATAATTGTTTTTCAAATTATCAATTTTCCATACACATGCAAAAAGTTAGCTCATCTAAATATAAAAGAAGGAATAATAAACACAATAATCATGAATAACATCAACATAAGCATGCACACATTAAGACACGCATATTTTTGGTGGAATCCCTTTTGAGAAAAAACCACCATGTTGTTGTTGTTGGGCTATTGAATTCTTTTTATTAATCTATTGAACAAATTGGACATGGATTTTCTTACACCCATAATCTAGAAAACTCTTTGCATTACAATATGCTAGAACCTATCAATTTGAAAATATGTTTCTCACACAAATCTATGGATATATTTGGAGTGGAAACCACCACAACTAACGGTCCTCTCCCAACTACCATTAGATTATCTAACTCTTATTGGATGGATAAATATGTTCATTTTACTGAATCCTGTGAACCATTGTCTACTCTCATGCCTCCATGCCTTCACTTCCTCCATAAGAACTACATTTCACAATATTCCATATTGGGTTCTCAATCTCCTCAACATGAGCAACCCAACAATACCATCATTTTGGAACAAAAAATTGGAATAAAAAACTCTCCTAGAGGGTGCTACATCTTCTCTTCTACTCACAACAATATTTCCACTTTAGCACAGTACAAGCTACAAGTTATTTTCCTCTCTAAACATTTCCACTTGCAACACATAAGATCTAAGCTTTCTCCTCAGTTCTATATTTGTTTTCTCCATAAAACACTATGATAGAACTCTACAAAAATATGTGATTAACTATTGCAATCTCTTGTCATTATAAGCTCCTTCTCAATGGAATGCTTTCATACTCTCAAGAATACCAACCAAATGGAATCAAAACATTCCTCTATTTATCATTTTCTAAAATGGTTAACTCTGTAAAAGCTATAGTTTAATGGAGCCCTAAATAATTATTTTCACACTTTTGAATTTTCTGAGATCCAACTCCCTTGAATCGATGAGGCCACTCTCTCCACTCAATTATTGATATTCTCAATTTTAACCAACTTCTAGAATTTCCCTTATCATTTTCGACTATATACTAAAAAATTGTGATCAATAACATATCCACAATACCAAAATTAGGTGATATGAGCTACGAATCTCAAGGAATTATAGCTAAAACTATAATGTGCATGCATAAGACTACTAGAGTCAACTATAACTACATGGATAGGCCTTCTTCCATGATGTTGGAGCCTTCAACCACATGAAAAAGATTAAATCCATGTGGATGGGGCATATGATAGATGAAAACCATTCAAATGACCTAATATTCTAAAACATCTTCTACAGCTTGACCGGCCTCCATAAGACCTTTAGAATCCACTTTCACCTCTCGAACACATTAACAGATCACTACCACATCATCATCATCATTATAAGTCAAAATAAGTTTACTTGGATGCCAACCAACAAACATACTAACACTTGGCACATCAACTTTCTCCACAATAACTTCATTATGAGTATGTAGCTCCAGAACAAGTCAGGCATCCTCCATCACCTGTAAAATCAACTCAAGATCTTCCAACACTTGTAGATCCTCTCCAAACCCTATGTTTGATATCATCAACATGAGGACCTAATCAGGGACATGGAGACATAATGAGAAAAGATCCTCAATTCTAACTCTTGTAGAAACATCATGAACCAAGAGTTCATCACATCTCTACTCTTCATTGGCCATGCAACACCTCTCCACAGTTTATCACCATGGTAACTCCAGCACACCACCATTAAACTCCATCCAAAAACATTATCACAACAACATCATCATGAAGACCATGAAATCCTTTGCAATAACAATGTTGCTAGTATTGGAAACTAGATCACTACAAAGAGGAGGGGGGATAGATGAGTAGTGATGGCCTTTGTATCAATTCTATAATTGTTTTTCAAATTATCATTTTCCCATACACATCCACAATTTTAGATCATCAGAATATAAAAGGAGGAATAATAAACATAATAATAATGATTAACATCAACATAAGCATGCACACATGAAGACACAAGTATTTTTGGTGGAATCCCATTGGAGACAAAACTACCCTGTTGTTTTTGTTGCGCTGTTCAATTATTTTTATTAATATGTTGAAAAACATGGACATGGATTTTCTTACACCCATAATCTAGAAGAATCCTTGCATTATAGTATGCTAGAACCTATCAATTTGAAAATATGTTTCACACAAATATATGGATATCTATGAAGTGGAAACCACCACAACTAACCATCCTCTCCCAACTACCATTGGATTATCCAACTCTTATTGGATGGATAAATATGTTCATTCTACTGAATCCTATGAACCATTTTCCACTCTAATGCCTACATTCCTTCACTTACTCCATAAGAACTACATTTCAAAATATTCCATATTGGGTTCTTAATCTCCTCAACATGAGCAACCCAATAACACCAGCATTTTGGAATAGAAAATTAGAATAAAAAACTGCTCCTAGAGGGTGCTACATCATATCTTCTACTAACAACAATATTTCCACTTTAACACACTACAAGCTACCATTTATTTTCCTCCGTAAACACCGCCACTTGCAACACATAATATATGAGCTTTCTCCTCGATTCTATATTTGATTTCTACATACAACACTATGATATAACTCTACAAAACTATGTGATTAACTATTACAATGTACTTTCATTCTCAACTCCCTCTCAATGGCATGCTTTTATACTCTCAAGAATACCAACGAAATAGAATCAAAACCTTCCTCTATTTATCATTTTCTCTAATGGTTAGTAAAACCTATAGGTTATGGAGCCCTAAATAATTATTTTCACACTTTTGAATTTTATGAGATCCAACTCGCTTGACTCAATGAGGCCACTTTCTCCACTCAATGATGGATATTCTCAAATTTAAAAGACTTCTAGAATTTCCATTATCATTTTTTACCATATACTAAAATCTATGATCAAGAACATTGCCACAATACCACAATTAAATCATATGAGCTAGGAATCTCAAGAAATTATAGCTAAAACTATCATGTGCGTGCATTAGACTACTAGATATTGGATGGGCCTTCTTCCTCGATGTTGGAGGCTTCAACCACATGCACAAGATTAATTTCATGCAGATGGCGCATAGGATACAAGAAAACCACTCAAATGACCTAAGATCATGCAGAAACATATTCTAGAGCTTGACAGGCCTCCATAAGACCTTTGGAGGCCACTTTCACCTCTACAACACACTACCAAATCACTACCACATCATCATCATCATTATAAGTCAAACTAAGTTGACTTGGATGCCAACCAACAACCATACTAACACTTGGACCATCAACTTTCTCCACAATAACTTCATTATGAGTATGAAGCTCTAGAACCTGTTAGGCATCCTCCATCACCTCTACAACCAACTCAAGAATCTTCCAACACGTGTATATCCTCTCCAAGCCCTATGTTTCATATCATCAACATGAGGACGTAATCAGGGACATGGAGACCTAATGAGAAAATATCCTCTACTCTAACTCTTGGAGAAACATCATGAAGGAAGAGTTGATCACATCACTACTATCAATTGGCCATGCAACACCTCTGCACAATTGATCACCATGCTAACTCCAACACACCACCATCCAACTCCATCCAAAAACATTATCACAATAACATCATCATGAAGACCATGAATTGATTTTCTCACTCATTGTGTGAAGTAGTTGCAAATCACAATTCCATCCTCATATATCCATGCTAGTATACATCCCAAGACAAATGCTTTAATTCAGGAAAATCCTCTCTACGGACAGATATGATTCCTCTACCCCTAGGATGGGTCTAGTAACAAAGGGAAAAATCTAACACCTGCATTCCTAGAATGTAAATCAACACAAACCATATGGTGATGGCCTACCTCGATATGATGTTATGATGCTCCTCCTCGCCTAAGTCCTTTTAATCCTTTGCTCTTCTTACCTAGATCCCCATTTTCGCTAGTGCTCAATTACCTTCATAAGTGATCAAACAACACCAAACGTGAAATGGAAACTTGAATTTTACATAAACAATCCACCTATTTGATCAAGGAGTACAAGAAATATAATCATGAATCATGCACAATAGTGGAAAGTAAGAATTATTTGTATCATATTAATATAAGAGGAGGAGTTGCAACCTCCGAATTTATGTTGAATCTATCCTTTAGCTGGTCTGAATCCATGCACGTCTCCAAAGCACATGTTTCAACTCGGTACTAGAATGCCAAAGGTCTCAACTCTCTTTCAATGCCTATAACAACATTTCTCTCTTTGTTATTCTTATATCTTTGTTCCAACTAGAGAGGCATGGGAGGATGTCCATTTTATAGCGATGGGAGATGAGACATGGATCCACTTAAGGTGGGGAAATGGTTTATCTCCTTGGGTGGTTCCTATTTTTTTAGAGAAAGAGGCCTAAAGGGAGAAGCTCGGCCCTGTCCCCATGAACAAACAACCAACTCTCAACCCACGAAGCTTCTATATCGTGAAGCTTCGTTTCCATTTTAAAAAAACTTCTAGAAGTGGATCAACATGAGTGTGATCTACATACTAGCATTGATCAACACTCCTCACAAGATTATAATGAGTCATTAGTGTGAGTGAGACAAATAAGTGTTGTGCCACTCCAAATAAGTGTGCTTTTAAGTATCTACTCAAGGAATGATTAACGTATAGTTTTCTCTCCATACTGTAAGGTATGTAATGGAATATTTTCATGATAGAAAAGGGACACAGGGATCATTCCTAAGGTCCTCCAGGATTTAGAAACTAGGAGTATAAGGACAGTGACAAAATGTTATGTAATAGATGCACCTAAAGAATGAAGGTGAAACGAGAGTGAGGGGTGCAATTATTTACAAGTATGTGTCAGGACCAAGATGTCATTGTTAGAAAACCTATGGAATCAAGCACATATATACATAACTGAAATCTCTTAGAAAAATAAATGACATAAGGTATTGACGCGTCCATCCATAAAACAGATTATGTGATAGGATTCATGGCATATACACAACCATCCAACAATAAGGAGGATCGCAAATAAATACTCATGTATGGTTGTAGCCATTTGGATAAAGGATTCATGTGTACAATTATGAAAAATGCATATCCCCTCACAACTTGGATTTTATCAAAGAAAATCAAGGGTCTTGCATCATATCACGACCTAATAAAGTACAAATCGAGGCATGTGAATGAGTGAGTTGATGTCAAAAATTCAAGAAAATCGCGTGATTACTAGTCAGTAATGTAAACTCTTAACACGCATGAGAGAGACCAGAAATAATGACAATGGCCCTCTAATGAGCAATACAATCCACGAGATGTGAATAAGGAACTGAATTCAAACACTCATGAAATCATCTAATCGAAGGCCAATGATGTGAACCTGCCGTCGAATGTGAACAACCTACCATTAGGGCATGCAGGCTCTAAGGTAATCAAAAGGGATCTCTAGATCAACTTCCTTGATAACGAGTTGAAGGTGACACGAAGTGATTCATCGAACGAGGGCCATGATGTATCCCTCATCATCGACACGAGATAGAGGAAATAAGATAATGATGAATCAACATGAAAAAGAGAACCATGTAATGATTAAACTATAGAAGGAACTTCTCTTCAAGATATCAGTGACAAGTCTCGAGTTTGGCAGTATTTGACTCAAATGGAATGAGAGCTCATGTTGACAAAATTGACAATTAAATGAGAGGCAATCAGATTTCCCAAACCCATTGAGGCAAAGTGATGAATGTAGGATGTTCCCAACTCAACACAACACATGGGATGTGTCATGTTCAAGAGCAACATACTGTCTGGTGAGTACCCCAATTATTTTTTAATACAACCTTGAAGGGGATAGCATATGCTTGCCATATAAGTTTTTATTTTGAAAAAATCCATCCTTGTATATTTTACGAGCACTGGGAACGAGGAAATCGTTGTCGTCATGGTGACGAGTGCAATACCATTAAATTTTAATGAGTCCGACAACGGTAAAAATAATGGTCTTTTCATAGATAGAGAGTTTCAAAAGAGGCATAAAGAAAACTCCAAATTTCCCTTTTCATAGATATTTCCTCAAATCTGAAAAGGTAGAAAACAAAGTTCAAGAGAGTCTCTTAGCCACGATTGACTAAGGTATTACTTTTCCGTAGCTAATTTATCCCAGCCCAAAAAACGGGTAAAATACTGGGTAAATGACATTTCATTTATTTTAACGACTTCAAAACAAAAATTACTTGACAATATTTTCATGTTTCAAGAGTGAGAAAAGAGTTGAAAGATGGTTTTAGGGGATAATTTTTTCATTTATTTTTACTGAGTCTGAAAAAATTAATAAAATGGAACTCGTGTTCAAAGCATCTATCAAAAAATTAGCCCTGTTGCTGCACAAGAATAAACCCATTATCTGTTTTCAACGTAAAATTCATTAAAATATATTAAAAAATGGAAAAAAAAAAACCTAAAATTGATTTGATTCTTCAAGAGCAGATTGTGGTTAATCCATGAAGCTGATCAACAAATTGTTAGCACTAGGTAAGAGCTATGCTCATCTTCTACATTTTCGTACCTATTTTAGCATTTTTTTTATAAAGAAGGGTGATTTTTGGAGAAAAGATTTTAAAATCTGTGTTGAGGCGGATCAAAGCAGGGATGCCATATGGGGATCATGTCATTATTCCATTTTTAATCGTATTTGTGGCCGATCGGTGCAACTATTTTTAAAATGGCTACACTGCTTAGAGAGGGTTGAAAGATATGGACTTTTCTCCAAAAAAAATCCATCCAAAATTGATTTTTTTATCCACAGATTTTGACCCAATATTGTATAAATGTTGCGACAAGGAAGCAATATCAAACAATCATAGTGATCAAATGGAAATAATGGGAGCATGAAGATGTAGATAGAGAGGTCATGGAGGACTGAGATTTCCCTGTGTATTTGAGGAACTGTGGACTCCTCAAATTATTTTTGACTCTCGGCTTAGGATCCAAGTAGGAGTTACTCTGGACATAGACGATCCCTCTATCCCTAGGATGGGTCTAGTAATAAAGGGAACAATATAACACCTACTTTCCTAGATTGTAAATGAACACAAATCGTATGGAGATGAACTAGCTTGATTTGATGCTATGACGCTACTCCTCGCCTAAGTCATTTTGATCATTTTCTCTTCTTAGCTACATTCTCTTTATTTCCAGCACTCATTTACCTGGAAAAGTGATCAAAAAACACCAAACATGAAGGGAAAATAGGCATTTTACATAAACAATCTATCTAGCTGATCAAGGAGTACTAGAAATCTAATCACGAATCACGGACAAGAGTTGAAAGTAAGAATTAGTTGTATCATATTAATATAAGAGGAGGGGTTACAACCTGCATATTGATGTCGAAGCTCTCCTTTGACGAGCTCGGATCCAGGAATGTGTCCAAAGCACTTGTTTCAACTCGGTATGAGCAGGCCAAAGGTCTCAACTCTCCTTCAATGCCTATAGAAACAATTATCTCTCTATTGTTCTTCTATCTCTCTTCTAACTAGACATAGACGGGGGGATGTCCTTTTTATAGTGATGGGAGAGGGGGTGTGGATCCACTTAAGGTGTGGAAATGACTTATCCCCTTGGGTGGTTCCTCTTTTCTAGGAACGAGAAGCCCAAAGGGAGAAGCTCATCTCTATCCCCATGAACAAACAACTAGATCTCTCCCAAGAAAGCTTCCCAATCACGATGCTTCGAAGCTCTCCTTCAACAAGTTGACATCGAGGCACATCTCCAAAGAATATGTTTCAACTCGGTATGAGAAGGCCAAAGGTCTCAACTCTCCTTCAATGCCTATAGCAACAACTCTCTCTCTATTGTTCTTCTATCTTTGTTTTAACTAGACAGGTATGGGAGGATGTCCATCTTATAGTGATGAGAGAGGGGACATGGGTCCACTTACGGTGGGGAAATGGCTTATCTTTTTGGTTGGTTCCTATTCTCTAGGAACAAGAGGCCAAAGGGGTAAGCTCATCCCTATCCCCTGAAAAAGCAACGAGCTCTCTACCCAAGAAAGCTTCACGATCACAAAGATTGATTTCCATTTTAAAGGCTTGGTTGCACTGTAGGTGAAGGTTGAAGGCTTCGCTCCTAATTTGAAGGTGTCTTGGACTGAGGTACAGGTTTTTAAGTCCGATTTATAGCTTCATATAGAATCGTTGCAGGCCAAGCTATAGCTTGAGACCCCCGTGGAGGTGCATGCCCAGCGAGCTGCATTGGTCACGGAAGCGACAACCACTATTACTGCAGAGATCAGTCTGGGCACCACTTTATTTGGGACTATTATGGAATTATGGTGCTGAGTGCAGTGTGACCCCCTCCTTCACCAAATCAATCAAGAGCTACACCAAAAGGAGTAATATTTTGAGCACATTGAAGCCACTATGACCACCCTTGTTCCAACCCAACAACTAGCATGCCTTCGGACTAGGCACGTGCTCATAATTGAAATTGTGGGGCTCTGGTGTGAGAAGCAGGTACTTAGTGACCATTTGACGCCCTCGGATAATGAAGCTCTCAAGATGTCATAGGATTTAGAAGGGGTCATGTGACAGTTAAATCAGACATTTGAAGGTGTCACTACCACGACTAAAGGACAGAGTTCTCAAAAGCTGGTTGATATTGTGTAGAATGTAGTTGCACATAGCAACTTTTTTCTTCTCCCATTGGCTGCTGCTATCAAGCGGCTCCAGGAAATGATGAAGACCCCGCTCGCATAGTGACTCCAGACGAATCACAAGATTGTGTTTGGGGACTGTTGGAACGACGTCCCCTAACCACATTTTTGGTCTAGTTTTGTAATATTTTTGTAATACTTGGTCTAGCATAGGGGCTCTGGGTTGGGTCAAAGCCCCGATGAATTGTAATGGGTCAAAGGGTAAAATAGGAGTCCTCAAACCATGGTTTACATACAATAGAGTAGCGTAGGCTAATATGTTATAAATAGATAGATAAATCGAATCCAGAGGAGGATGAGAAAAAATTAATTTAAGATTGGATACAAAATTTTGATCTTTTGTGTCATTTGTCTCGATAAGGGCTTTTGTTGTCTGTGTGCATGGAGACCCCAAGTCTTGCTATGTGCGGACTCGTTGGTTGTGTGAGGAGGCTGGTAATAAAGTTTGTAAGTTGGATATAAATATGAATGAATGAGAAGGTTGTTGATGATGTTTTAGTGTTCCTGTGTTATGATTATTGGCTATGTTTGTGTGTTAAGAGTGTGTTTCCTTACTGCATTCTGATGATATACTCATGTGCACATGGATGCGAAATGATGAATGTGTAGTTTTGGTTAAAATACTCTTCTCAAGTTACCTACAATCTATGCTTAGTTGTTATACTGTTAAAAGGGTTCTGTGTTGTGCTCCTCCTGCACAAGTCTGTTAGATCCGTAGGGATCCCCCTTATCTAACTCTGTCTCTCTTAGGGTGTGGAAACCTAGTTCCAACACCCTTGCATACTTCTTCGGGTGAGACCTTGACCTGCGTAAGCAAGCCATTTCCAAAAGGGCCAGTAGTATCGCGGTTTCTTTTTCAATACCACTAAATCCAACAGTGAGTAAGAATGCACAATTTTACGAGTGGAAAATTGCGAGTGGTGCAATACCTCTACAAGAAACCCATATGGAGAAGGGTTAGAATTTAATTAGTAGGATAATTAAATTAATCACATCAAATCTATGAAATTGAAAACTGTAATTTCAACATAAAATTACCTTCTTATTCAAGGGAAATTACTGAAATCCTTTTTGTGTGTAAATATGAAAATAATTTAATTATAAGGATAGAAAAATATAGAGAACTATATGATAAATTTATAACACTATCCAAAGCATAAAAATAAATTTACGCGTATTCTGGCAGATGAGGTACTTAATTAAAACCATGACTCATCTACAAGCATGAAGAAGAGTTCCTATCAAATAAATAATTTCATTAATTGATGGAAATTAATAAAATGATAAGTGCTTCCTAAACGAAGAACTTGAATATATTTTACCTATTTCTTAGCTATGGTTCTCAACAATTATGAAGGTAATTATGTAAATTGAGAAGAAGTAAAAGATACATATATAAGTCATCAATAAAATTATATTAGAGCAATTAGAGCAAGTAATTGCAAGTAAATTGAATCACCAATTAGAGCAAGTAATCTGTGCTGTCTCTATTGTCTACATTCATGATTCGCCATCTCCTTTTAGTCACTCACAGAGACTAACTAGGAGGATTTGGAAGTGGCCCATTATCCGCAAATGCTTTCTATTTGAGCAAGGAACAACGTCACATAGTTTAACTAGGGGACTTTTGTAAAAGATCACCAGTATCCATATGTTCAAATTATGAGATTGTTCACCATACGCTCACACACATTCACCCACTAAGAAAAGAAAGCCACCTAGAAATAACTTAAACTAACTCACTAAATTCTCCCCATAGGGGGCACAAGAGAATTTATAGATTAAGTTAGGATCCAGGGGGTAGGCATCCAATAAGCTACCTTGATCACACTTCACATTGAAACATAGAAGTTGTGTTTTTAGGGAGGTTTAAAATCCACCTATCAGCCCACAGAAAAGAAAACCCAAGCATGCCAAAGACTAGATTCAGAGGGGTTTAGGCTTAGGCATAGTGCGTGCAGTATCAATTGGGGCTACCTAACCCCACTGATACTCGGTACTGTTAGCTGACTACCAAGGAGCCCAAGACTCGAACGCTCACATGGGATGGTGGTTCTTAGTGGCCAAAATTAGAGCATTATTTACCCTATAGGTGACGGTATAGGCAAGCGCCAGACCCTCTATCCTTACCTTGGTTGATTCTCTTCGGCTGTTTGGGGGCACCGCCAGCTCTTACGGGACGTTGTGCCAGCACTCGCAAGAAATCCTCTCAACGACCAGTTAGTTTTGAGCATGTGAGGACATATTAAGTCTTCTAGTATTTTGAGTATCATTAAAAAATGAAATTTTTACTTAACCAAATTAAACTCTTCAAAGGGCTAGTAGGGGTCTTTCATGACTAGGAAGGTTGTCTAAAGGAGCTAATGTTTCCCTAAGCTGCCAAATTAACACCTATAACACAAAGTATCCTATTTTCTTTGATGAAGCTCAACTCAAAGCTCAACATATTTGACCTCCTTCGTTGGTCAGAGGTAAAAATCTTTTCTATGCCTTTACGGTCAAATTAATGTCAAAATAGTCCCAAAAATAAATCATTAGGAGAGAAAAATAGTGGAACCATGCCTATGGTCAACCCTAGTGAAATAACCGAGAAAAACTGAGATCCATCGCATAAAAAATTATCCTCCAAAGATCAAAATTTTGCAAGTCAAAGAGAGTAAAAATTCCAAGTCAAACTTGGTCAAAGATTCCACAAACAAAAGTCAACATAGAAATTCTAAAATTATCCTCCTTCCTTCGCATGTGTAAGCTCAAACTCCCTGATTCTAGACGCATATGAACCAATCACAGGATGATAGAGAGGAGAATATGAGTTGATGTGATGTCCAAATAATATTTCCTTAATGTTGATTTATATGGTTTTTTGGAGACTCAATTATGACTTTAGGTCGCCCTAAACATTTTTTCACATGTGGTTCCATCTTTAAAAATAGTATTTTTCCTTGACCAAATTAAGTTCTTGGAAGGGAATAGTACCCATCTTTCATGATGAGAAAGGTTGGGTAAATGGATGAAATTTTCCATGACCTATCAAATTAAAATCTATAACACAAAGCATCTTAGTTTCTTTGACCAAGCCCAAATCCTAGCCTCTATCCATTTTCATAATTTTAGTATCACCACAAAAGACTTAAAAACTGAAAAGAACCGGAATAATTTCAATACTAGAGATGATTATAAACTTAGCCACTCTTGGAAGCCATTAACCCATCTCCTTACTTCTTAACTCCCATTTCCTCGTTTCCTCTCATCCCCCACCCCAACCCTACCCTTAATTTGAATTCCTTTTACCCCTTGTCTAAATATTTCAATTATTATCTTTATATTATTCATTGAATAAATAAATAAGTTAATTTATATTAAATATAGATAAAATATCATCTTATATTTATATATAACTAAACCACCTACTCTCTCATTATTTTCCTATTATTGACATTTTCAACTCTATATATATTATTATTTAATAACTATATATATGCACAATATGGCTTTTTTCACCACCATTGTTGTAGTTAATTTTTATCAATTGAGTTTAAATTGTTTAATGTTAATAAATGTGCCTCGGGTAATAAATCCCTTATGCATTCAAAAATTACTTTAAACAACAAAAAATGTTGAAATTGTATTATTTCATTTTGACTAATTCCCGTGAAAAAACTATTTTGTCAAGTTAAACTATATATATATATATATATAATTCATTTATTATTAAAATAACTTAATATTATATATTTAATATCACAATATTATTTTTAAAATTCTAATATATTAACCATATAATATTAAATAAATTTGTTTCATATTTTTCTAACCCTTACTTTTTCCTTCTTTTTCTCAATTTTGCATTATTTTAACTTTTAATTGGTTTACTTTATTTAACTTTTAGTTTGTTTACTTTATTTATCATTTACTTCATCACTTATGTTAACCATTTTTATATAATAAAGTCTAGTTCATGGTTGATTTAATATTTCATATCATTGTAAGTGTACTATTAATCTAGTCTATATGGTCTCATTACTAATGGGCTTTTACACTCTTTATGACGGGTCGAGTGTCTTTAAGTAAGACGTAGTCTAACATACACCATACATGGTATTTTGACATTTTTTCTAGTTAATTTTAAATCCGACATACATTTTTTAAAAATTTAGTCTTAAGGGTTTTTTTATGGTGCTAAATATATTTATGAATTCAAAAATGCATTCTAAACAACAAATAATCACATTCTTTCTTAAAATTGTTATTTTTTCTATAACTTAGACTACACCTCCAAAGTCCTACACAATTGTTTTTACATATTTCATATCCTAATCCTAAAGATTGTGACAAAATGTAGCATTTTATGGTTAGTGGATTAGCAAAAGTCATCTTAATTCATTAAATTTCCTACAACTTCACTTTTTTGATGTAACTTAGCTTAATTATAACTTTGGAAAAATAGCACATCAATTTATTATTATTATTTTCCAATTTTAAGGTCACCCCCAAGGGAGACACCAAATAGATGTATTGGACCCCCCTTATTTATGGGACAAGGGGACCAGGTATCCACCTCAGCTATTTGACTCCTAAATCTACTAAGACATACATACTCTACCCCCGTATAGTTTTTGATCTTGTGATGTTAGGAGGAAACATATGATCTTAACCATTAGGCCCACTCAATTAAGCCATCTCCAACTAATCACTTTGCGATTAAGATTAGGGTTAGAGATTTAGCTCAGTATAATGCTATAAAGCAATCACTATAAAAGCACAAGATAAAGAGAGACATTTCATTTTGGCACTGCATTTGGTTTGAGGAAATGTAACTAGACTCTGCTTAAAGAGTGCATTTGCAAATCTGGCTTAAAGAGTGCATTTGCAAATCTGGCTTAAGTAAGTGCATTTGCAAGCCTCGCTTAAGGGAGTGCATTTGCAAGGACAACCATTATCAAACAACTTAAGTGCAGGTATGTTTTTATCCCTTGTATCATTAATATTAAAATAATGTGTCATTACAGTGATTTTGATTATTTGTAAATTTAACAAGAGTTAAATGCCCTAGCTAAATTTACAAATTTAGCATTCTCAACCGTGTATTTCTCTTAAGATAATGTGAAAATCCTAAAATAAGTTATCATGTTCATTGAGCCTTGGTGAGATTTCCCTCCCTAAAACACAACTCTACAAAAGTGAAACCAACCAAAAACGACAAAGTAGGCTTCAAAATCTAGGTGTAAATTAAGCCCTGGTGCCATATCCACATAGGGCAACATAATGCTAAGAGCAACGGATTTTTTGTTTGTTTGTTTTGACTGATGCGTTCGTTGCCACGACGCGTTTTGCCAAGAGGCGGCTACTACCGTGAGATGGGATGAGCCGCTTTCTGTTTCAACCTAGGTGATGAATGGTTTGAACACCTTTAGATCTGCTCTCCACAGTTGCTTCGGATCTGAAACACCTTTAGATCTGTGTTCGTATACGGTTTTTCCCTTTATTTAGTTGGGATCTGAAATTCTGTTAAAATCATTGATCTCGAACCCTCCGTTATATTGTTAATTTAATTTATGTCGTGTAGTGCGAAATATAACTACCATTTTATGTCGTGTAGTGCGAAATATTCAATTTTCTTTATTTCAGTGTTGGTAGTTTCTTGTATAGGTAAAGGCTTTAATTTATGTTTGATGGTTAAGCAAGCCCTTTTCTGTACAGGGCTTTGTATTATGCTTTTCTACTGCCTTATATTTATTTTTGCTTAGCATTATATTTTTTTGAAATGTTGAGCATGAAGTCTATTTCATTATTAAATATTTTACCTAGTACATGTATTAGTAAAATAATAAAGGAAAACTTTAATTTTTCTATATATTAAAATTAGTCTTAATATTGTTTTGTCAAAGACTTTTTCAAATTGATATCTTCAATTAAAAATTACAAAATTTTCACTATATCTTATAAATATCTATTTTCTTTTTCCTACAAATGTAATAACATTTTTATCTTTACAGTTAGTATGGTGACCCTAAACAACTCCTATAACACAAATGAGGATTGATAGAGATTACAAAAAGGGTCCAAGTTAGCAAACTTAAACTTCTCTTTATCTTTCCAAAATAGAAACCAAGGAAAGCTACTAGTAACATAGATGTTCGATTTTGTGTTGACAACATATATTTATCCACCTCATACTCTTTACTAGGTGGCGAAAAATCATTCCTAGAAGTTTCAATAACACATTCATGGATATATTTATTTGTTTTTACACTGAGGATTTATTATAATGTACTTTTACTAGATAGATATTCTAATATTTCCTCACATACTTTGTAGAAATTCATTTTAGATTTTCTCATTGTAATTTACTAAAATAATAGACTTGAATCTACTTTAATGATGAGTGAAAAAAATTAAAACATGGTGAAATCACAAAGCATACAAGAGAAATAATTAAATCAACACTAGGTCACTCATAGATCACACATGCATGACTTATTTATGGATGATTTATGAGTTAATTTGTTGATCAAAGAGTACACACTGCACTAGTTCCTCCCACATTTGGAACTAGATAAACTTACTTTAACTTAGTTCTACTCAATTAGTTAATTGAAACTCAAAATAAAGTCAACCCAAGTTCCTATAAAGTAGGAGACACTCTACATGACTCACGTCCCTCAACTTAAATTAATTAATTGAATCAAGTGAGTCAATTCAACTTAGTTAAGTCATTCAAGTTGTCTTCTGATGTGGAATTAGAATTTTGTTCTAATTTAATTCAATGGAAGTTAAATTAGAACCTTTCTTGCTGTCATTTTCAATACTTTCTCTTAGAAAGAAAGGGACTATTAGATACCCCAATCCTCCCTCTATGGAACTCGAATTTTCCTCTTGACACGGCCTTAATCAAGATATTTGCATCCCGTTCCACCATAGTAATGCACTCTAGTTACATTATCTCCCTCTGCACATAACATGTAAAATGGGGGTACTAGATGTCAATATTCTTATACTTATCATGAAAAATTAGATTCATATAGAATTTGATACAATTTTGATTGTCATATTAAATGATTATAGGATTCATGTGTTGTCCAAATAACCCAACAAGGATCTACCTCATCTTGATAGCCTCACAAGTGCCTTGACTAGAAACCATGTACTATTCTTCTGTTGAACTCAATAAGACTCATATCTGCTTCATGTTGTACCAAGAACTGAATATGCATATGTGAAGCCATGCAACTTCACTTCCTTTGTGTGTGTGTACCAAATATGAAACTGAGCGGTGCCTCTCAGGTATCTCAACACATGTTTTTCTCCCTTCCAATAGAGTATGCTTAGCTTAACCATTTCTTGTCTAAGATCATTAACTACATAACACATGTACGATCACCTATTCATCAAGTAGATAAGTGAACCCACAAGATTCCTGTAAATGGTAGCTTCTAAAATTTCACATGAAGTAGCATATTCCTTCCTCTAATTCTGTGCTAGAGGAGTATCCTTGAGTATTCTCCTCTCCATGTGAAACTTCCTTTGTATCTTGTTTGCATACCTTCCATTAGAGAGAAAAAGTTCCCCATCTTCTTGACAAATTTCCAAACCAAGGAAATAGTGCATGAACCCCATGTCTTTCATATTGAATTATTTTCCCAAATCCTCTTTCGAATATTTTATCAGCTTCTCATCATGTGTTAGAATTAAATAATTGACATATAGTGAAATAAGCAATAAATATGGTAAATGTTTTCATCTAATTCACTTTTGGTGAAGCCAAACTAGGTGAAATAGATTTCGATCCTCGTGTACCAATCACGGGGTGCTTGTTCCAATAGATACAATGCTGGCTTGTGTCTACACACATGTGAATCTATGTCGAAGGTTTGATATCCTTCGAGATGCTCTATGTACACCTCTTCCTCAATCACTCCGTTGAGGAAAGTTGTCTTCACATCCTTCTCATGTAACTTCCAACCCATTTGTGATGAAATTGATAGAATTGAACTCATTGAAGAGTGCCTTTCTACTCAAGAAGATGTCTCCTCGTAATAAATTCCCTCCACTTGAGAGAACCACTTTGCCAAAAGTATTTCCTTGTGTTTCTCGACACTCCCATATGCTTCTTTCTTCACCTTGTAGATCCATGTGGAACCTACCACTGAATTATCCTTTGGCCTTGGGACCAATTTCCAAGCATTATTCTTGATAATGGAGTCATATAACTCTACCACGGCATAAAATCATAATAGTCGTTGCATTGATTCCTCAAATGAGGATGACTCAGTCTCTACACTATCTCTCATCAAAGCAATGTAGTGAGTGTACCGATCTACTGACCTCTTCTCTTTACATTTTGATGTGGGTGCTCCCACATTCTCTCTAGCTTCATGCGTCAATATGTCAGCCTCATTGGTGCACTTCCTTCCATCTATATATGTCTTTGCATAAGTGGATGCTTCCAATATATGCTCTTCTTGTTGTTGATGATCCACAACATCCTCAAGTTCTTCCTTTTGAGCTGAAATATCCTCATATGCATGCAATTGAAGCTCCTTCTCAAATGAATATCTCATGGCCTTCTCTTCATCAAACTTCAGAACTCTACGAATAATTGTCATCCTTGGATATGGAAAGTACACTAGATAGTTGTCAGGTGTATCAATGTACCGAGAAATATTCCCAACTTAGCTGTTGGCTCAACCTTTTTCCTTGCATCCATGGAAGCTTGACGGTAAAATGATGAACCAAAGAGCCTGAACGAAATCATGCTCTTTTTCTTGTGGCTTAAGAATCAGATCAGGGTTCATGTTCTACCCATATACCGTTGTGTTTCATGCTTCATCCCACAAGTGAAAAAGTAGGTCTTGATCAGGCAACGTCATTTGTGCAGCTCCCACAATACTAATGTTCTTTGTTCTAGCAACCCCATTATGTTGTGGGTTATGGGGTGTTATTAACTCTTGTTGAATGTCTTCTGATGCACATAATTTCTTGAACTCATTTGGCACATATTCTACATTGTTATCACTCCTCAGGGCCTTCACATTCCTGTTGGTGTCTTTCTCAACAAGTGCTTTAAATTAAAAAAAAGTTGAGAATGTCTAGCCTTTCTTCTACATGAAGAATATCCAACATTTACGTGAGAAATAATACACAAATATCAAGTAATACATGTACTTGGTCACGGAGGTTGTCGATAATGGTCCATGCACATCTAATTGAAATATTTCAAGGATCATGTGCAGTTGAATGCCCTTAGCATCAAAGGTGGCTTTGGTGTACTTCCAAAATGTACACCGTGCTCTAGTGCACCCTTAAGAAGTGTTGTAGAAATATGTTTCATGATATTCAAAGTTCCATTGTGCAAATTTCCGAGTCTCCTATGCCATAATTCACCAATGTCTCACCTCCACACCTTCTTTGTTTTCATGCTCAAAGAAGCAAAAAATTATACATCTAATTTGTAGAGGTTCTTCACCTGAACCATGATCCTCTTCACTTTTCCTGTGGTTATGTGATGCAGCAAAGCCTTTCCTTTGCTAAAAATCACATTTTTCCCATGATCTTCCAACATAGAAACTGAAAAGATATTATTCTTCAGATCTAGAAGATACATGACATCTTTTAATGTGAGAGGAGAAATAGAATCAGTCTCAAAAGTATCAATATTGATTTCAGTTTCACTATACCTTCCTTCATCTCCCATCTCAATGTGCAATTGGAGGTCCTTGTCCTCCAAGTCATTAAAAAATTATGTATTTCGATTCATATGGAATGAGTCTCCACTCTCTAGATACCACAAAATACCCATCACTGATGTCACCATGCATGAAATGAGGGTGAAATCCAACTCAAATTGTGAAGCTATAGCCTTAGCAATCACTCCTCTTTACCGCATTTTGGTAGCTATGCTAGCCCTTGGGAAGGACTCAACCCTTGGGAAGGACTTGAAGTGTTATGTTGACTATATCATATTTAGTAAACTGTAACACCAACACTCCCAAGCTCATCCCAACATTGGGTGGATTTTCTCAAGTACTGTGGTATTATGTTGCCCTTTTCCATAATTATTTTTTGAAGCTTATCGTTCAGTGCCAACTCCCTATGGTAAATGTTATTCTAAATTAAGTTTTTCTAGGCTTTCCGAATTGCATGTGGAGTCTCCTTCCCATGCAGGTTCATGAAAATATTATCTCGAACTCCTTCCAATAGGATCCTTCTTTTCTTCGCTA
This sequence comes from Pinus albicaulis, assembly GCA_034641835.2. Taxonomy (NCBI): domain Eukaryota; kingdom Viridiplantae; phylum Streptophyta; class Pinopsida; order Pinales; family Pinaceae; genus Pinus; species Pinus albicaulis. Next base: position 1,209,995,573 of record CM076574.1, read on the forward strand.
TATTCTTCTTCCATTATGATAGATTTTATGCATCAACAGCTGTTGGTTTTGGAAAATTTATATCAATGTGTTTCTACAACACATTATCTTTCATTACTTCTTCCATCCATTTCTTCCAAGAAATATAATTTAGGCTACCCTCAAGGGCATACTCCATCCATAAACCATAGAACACCATTGTGATCATGCCGCTAGCTCTGAAGAATAGATCTGCAAAAATTGTTCCTCCAACAAAGTTAACTTCATATAATTCTCTTTTATAGTGATCTAAGCTCTCATACCATTTAAAAATTCATTTTAGATTCAAACTGCTAATTTTGATTGACTAAAACAATATACTTGAATCTAGTCTACTCATAATTGGAAACAATTAAACGATCACAAAATCACAAAGCATGCAAGAGAGAAAATTCAATAAACACATTACACAATGATTTCCTCAGGAATGATATAGTTAAAATTCCCTGCTATTTGTATATTGCATTATTTAGAAAATATGAGAAGATTACAATGCTTTTCTCAAGATTGAGAAACCTTTGCACTATCTCGATCTATCTCATTACTTCCTAGACAATCCTTAGCCAATACTTGACCAAATTTCTACTTTCCCAAGTTCCTATTTCCTTGAAGTGTTCAATTAGGAATTAGCCCATATTAATTAGGGAAATTATTCATCCCTAATTGTGCAGTCCATCATAGGCATTCCTCTAACATCATGCACCACCTATACAATTTGGATGATTATACAACTGATAGTACACTAGCTTTAAACTCCAATATCAATTGTGTAAATCATATATGACACATGCATGAATTATTTATGGCTGATTTATGAGCTAACTGGTTGATCATAGAGTATACACCCCACTACTTGACCTCACATTAGTTCCTCCAACAATTGGAACTATTTTAACTCACTTTAACTCAGTTTTATTGAATTAATTAATTAAAACTCAAAGTGAACTCAACCTGGTCTACCATAAAGTAGGAAACACTCTACATGACTCAAGTTAGGCCCTCAGCTTGAATTAACCGAACCATATGATCCGAATTTAATAAGGAACAAAACATAATACACATATAATCACAAATACAAAGATGCAACAAAAATAATATTTCATTTAATTAATATCAAATATTTAAAATGCTTCAAGACATAATTGAAATGAACTAGCTCTCGCGATGGTAGCTTATCTATGAGAATGTATGTAGTGGTTAAATTCCCCTAAATTGCGTTACAATGAGGCTCGAGGGAATTTTTATTATTTAACAATAAGATAAAACACTAAACAACTAAAACACTCATGTGAGGAGATGTAACACCAATACTTTATGGGCCCCACTGGGTTTAGTTTGGAAACCAACTTCTCGCAGTTGTAACTTGGTCATATTAGCTCCATTTCGTGCTTATGATATGCCTTTAGAAAGACAAATCCGAGGAATATATATTATGCCATAGTCCCCTCCTTCTAGCTATGATACTGCAATGGACCTCAAAAAACAATGTTTAGGAGGTAAAAAATGCTCTGGAAGTTCTAAACTCGAAAATTGCTAAAAATAGTTAATAAGAAAATTGATGAAAGTATTTAGGTGGAATAGGCGGGTGGCCACCAAAATCCACCTAGATCAATATTGCCTCCTTAGGAAGCAATGGTCCCCATTGCATGAAGAGCCTCCATGAGATGGGGAAATTTTTGTTCAAGGTGGTCCTTGGTGAACAACTTTCCTCAGTGAAGGAGTTATCGTGCTTTAACAACTCGATATAGTTGGATCTATTTTTTCCAAGTGTTATTAATCTATATGTGAATGATCCAATCAATTGCATATTTTTCCATGGAGTCTCGATTTAACTCTGTGAGTGAGAGTTGTTCTATAATGATGGATGTGTCTAGTAATGGTGGAAAGTATGGCCGATGATGATCCACATTGAAAAATTGGCATAGGCTAAGGAATGGAGGAATGTTGAGCTCAAAATAATTGTCTCCCATTGCCTTGATGATTTTGTAAGGTCATAAAATAATGGTTTGAGTTTCTGATGTGCTTTGGTTTCACATTCTTTCTACAAATGAAACCAAAATTTTTTGCCTAGTTGAAACTTGTGTGTCACCCGACGTTGATCATGGTGCTACTTGTACATTCGATTATATTTATCCAATATAACATGAAACTGTTGGGGGATGTGCTGAATGAGCTCAATGAATTTTTTTTTCTTGTCAGTTTTAGAGAGGACGTGAGCTGAATCTTCATAAGTAACTGCAAATGTCATTGCTACATTAATGGGACATAGTGGCTGGAATCCCAAGCCCACCTAAAAGGGGTTGTGGCTGGTTGAGATATGTAGAGCTTGGTTATAGTTATCATGTAAATAGGGGAGGCTCTCATACCATGTTTGTGGATGCTTTGAATTGTACATTCGCAAAATATGTTGACAACCTCTATCTAGCCATCATTTTGGGGATGGAAAGGTATGGACTTGGTGAGCTTGGTGTCCAACATAGACGAGATGCTAGACCAACATGTACTAAGGAACTTGTTGTCCTGATATGAGATGATATATTGTGGGATCCCAAAGTGTACCCACACTCGTTCAAGAATATTCTTCTTGTAGGCCACCATAATTTCCATCTTCAAGAATCTATCGACGACCACAAAAAACATTGTTGTTACCATGCTTAGTAGAAGGAAGGCATGACATGTAATCCATGGAGATGGATTCCCAAGGTAGACTAGGAGTAGGAAGTAAATTATAGAGGCCTTGTCTCTTAATGGATAGTTTCGAAATGGCGCAGGAAATGGAGGACCTGATGTACTTCTCGACATCTTGTCAAAGGTTCATCCAATAGAAATATTTTTGCAGTACTGCCACTATTTTCTCAACCCTAAAATGCTCAACGACCCGACTGTACTGCGCTTCCCAAATAATCTTAGAAATCTCTCTTGAAGGAACATAAAGGTGTCCTTGGTGACATAATAGTACATCGCAGAGGTAAAATTTTGGAACTTGCTTATCCTCCAAGATAATCTTGTATGTCTGGCTGATTTTTGGATCGCCTTTGTAGAGAAGCGACCAATGAGAAGTCTAGTCCCCAGAAGAGTTGATACAAATATTTAGGAGCACGAACAGTAGTTGGCTTAGGGAGTCTGCAACATTATTCGTCTTGCCCTTATTGTACTTGATGTTCAAATGAAACTTTTTTAGGTGTTAGTCATCAGTAATTTTTGTTGATATAAAAATATGATTAAGTTATAATCTCAGATTTATAAAAACAACATTTGAGAAATATTGTGAGTTCTAGAAATCTCATTGCCTTCATTATCCTAAGATAACTATTTTTACTATATTTTCCTCTCTCTGTCTCCTAAGAAGTTTACCCCTCTGCTACAAAGAAATACTTCAATTTTTTAGGCTTGTTTGCCTCATTAAACTACCTCAGCTTCACTTTCATTCATAACCCCCTTCTTCTACAAAACCCATTTTTCCCTTCCTCAAAACCCTCTTGAAGCGCCCCTTGATTCATCATTTTACCTTTGACATATTAAATAAATGTAAAAATTTCCCTGTTTACCTTTTTTTAAGCTAATTTTAGCCTATGAGGTCCTTTAAATTTTATTATAATACCCTGTTTTATAATAAAAACCTGATTTTTGGAAAAATCAGGCCTTAAGCCCCTCTCCGCTTAAGCCCTAGCCCCCTTCGACCCTAGATAACCTTTCCCTCGGCTTATTCTTAGCCCCTCCTCGTATTAACCGTACTTCCGCTCCTTTTACTTTTTATACACCCCTCAAAACTTATAAAAGGCTCCTCAACCCTTTATAAAACATTTAAGTATGGGCCCCGCTCTCCACTTAGCCCTGCCATCCAACCACAACCCAACACCTATCCTTGGGCTTCACCTTCCAAAACTGCATTTCCCCACTCCGACGTGCATCAACTGTCGATCTCATTCCTTGAGATCTGACGACCCATCTCCCATTTCGCAAATAAAGTTGCGCCGGGTTTAAAGTTTCGCAACCTACGTGAAATGGGTAGTTTTCACCCTACCATGTCTCGATCGCCTAATGGTATCGCATGCGTTTGGCCCAAAACCACATACCACCCTTTACCCATGCGATAAACCATTTATGGTTTTTAAAAACTACTTTTCCCCTCCACACCATAATTCTAATTTCCCCACCTCCATTCGAATTTTTGCCTGGTTCCGCCTTCGAAACGCTACCTTCCTGCACCGTCTCCCCCTCTACAATTGCTTCCCGATAGCTCCAAACCTCGAAAATGTAGTCAAAACCACCCAACATTTTTTCAAAGTCTAATGGTTTGTGTTTGTGCAAGTTTTAATGGCAGAGGAAGTCCATTATACCCTCCCACAATCCAAGAAACACAGATAAAATCCTAGGTGACAATTGAAGGGTTTGCATTCAGATTTTAAATGGATCTTAGAGGCTCTGTCAGGGTTAATTAATGATGAAATATGATCATCAATGATAATTCAACCTTTCAGCCACGAAGAAGACTGCATCCCTGCACACAGAAAGTGCAAAAAAATCAGAGAAGTAGTGAAGAAATAAAGTAGAAGAGTTAAGAGGCTAATCCTAATTAGAAGACAAAATAAATGGATTAGCCAATTAAAATAGAAGAATAAAGAGATGACAGATTGATAAAGGTCAAAGAAAGAAAGGAGACAGTGGAAACACAAAAGGATAACGACAAAGAATCAAAGGAAATAAACCAGAAAATCAAAGGAAAAGAACAGAAAGATCAAGAAGAGTTGAAGAAAATATGATAAAGAGCAGACATAAAACCATAAAGACAAATTTTAAGGCTTAAAGGCACAGATCAAAGATAAAACAAAGGATAGATCAAACCATGACAAATTTGAATGACTCAGCTCACAATTCAGTTATTCCCCTCAAAGATATTTTTGCCACCTGAGTGCTTTGTTTCCTTCAAAAAGCATTAGGCAATTATTAAATTTGAGTGAGAGATATTTTATCTCTCAAATAGTTATTGTAAAATTTATGAATAGGCCTTAAAGTCAACACATTCACCTATTTTTCCTTAGAAGTTAAGATAGAAGTTATTAAAACAGAGAAGTAGCTGCAGATATTCCTGCCTTGAGCCTTGCATGGTCTTCAAGGTTAGGAATGCAGTTACGTAGTAATAAATGATACTCAAACCTATCTTAGGCTTCACCTCCTCATTCAGAGCATAAATACTACATCTAAACTCATTATCTTGTTAGCATTTGATGACTCTTTGAAGTAATACATAGTCTCTTGGAAGTTGAAAGGAAATTGATGTCTTGGAACTTATGGATGCCCTGATTTGTTTGTTGATGGAGGAGACTATATCACTGGATCCCTGAGCTTGGCTATTAGTGAAATGCTTCTAATTTTTTATTGTTATTTCTTGTTTCATTCAATTTTCATATTTCTATATACAGTAGAGAAAACATTTTAGACTAAGAAATGTTTCTTGAAAGCACCTTAGTTTTCTTCGTTCTTCACTGTCTTAATGTTTTCTTTTGCTATGACATTTAAGAGAATTCTTAATTGCTCTATAGACCCCCTAAGCTTGTTTATTTCATAAATATTTGAACACAGTTGGTTTCAAGCATGATTTATGGCTTCCCCCTGCTTACTTGCTGCCACTTAAACATTGTTTTTTGAAGTCTCTCTCTAAAGTACGATTCTTTAAAGTCTACCAAAGAGGTTTTGTTCCGATCATACCCTTTGTACTTTCTTAACTAATTTTTTTAGAGATATTTATAGCTATGATCAAGGATGTTTAGGAGTTCCATCTTCCTTGATTACAATTATCTATGTGTCTTAAGTGTTTTCTGTCTTGGAAGGTCAAATCACTAAAAGTTAAATGAGTTTCACACCTTCTATATTTCATTGGAAAAGTTTGTCTTGAATAATTAACAACTATAGTTGGATCATAGAATTTATAGTTTTCCATGTCTATTGATTGCACCTAAGATAAAGGATTCTTAATTCCCCTTTGTCGTACTTTTAATTCTTACCCTTAATGTCCATCTCATTACCCTAAAAACTTTGAAGATCCACTCACCAAGTTAGATTTTCCCTATGATACTCCATAATCCATTGATAAACATATCATGAATTTAATAGATTTCCTCATGCTACCTATGCTGCTTTCATCATCATACCCAACCAAACAAACAACAAAATCCCATACTTAATAACTAGCCTAAAATCAACCATTAAAAGAAAACAACCATATATATTTTGCAAACAACTAGAGAGATCCCTCTCTGAATCTGGGAAGGCTAGGTCTTAGGACTCTAAAGATTGGTTCTCATTTTGCCTTGTCATTTGGTTTACCAATCTTCCAAATCACAGGATCACAACAGTAGGTATGTGGACTAATTTTTATGGAGATCGTTCTGCAACTTCGCATGCATCTTTATGAACTTCACGGGTCAATGGTGTGTGTGTCTAACTGTTTTCTTCCCAACATGTAATGCTTCCACTATATAAAAGCCTTCAGAATGGAATACATCTCTTTTTCATAATTGGGAAACTTCCGGAATGCGTCGAAAAGTGTCTCACGGTGATATTCCATTAGATGCCCCTATTGACTGAGAACTACCCCAATAGCATAGTCAGAGGCATCTATCTTGATCTTAAATGGTTGTTGCAAGTCTATTAATGTGAGCACTAGTGCAGATCATAGGAGATTTTTCAACTCTAGGAATTCCTTGTTTTGAGATTCAGACCAAAATAATTTTTCTTTTTCTCCTCCCTTGGTGACTTGACTGAAGGGCCAAGTGATATGATAGAATCCCAACACGAACCTGCTATAGAAATTAACAAGACCCAGAAATCTACAGAGCTCTGTTATAATGGTTGGGGCTGGCAAATCCTGAATGACTTGGATCTTAGTTGGATCTATATACACCACCCTCTCATCAATAATCTATCATAGATATTGAATGTGGCTCATGCCAAAAGTGCACTTCTTCAAATTGGAATACAACTTTTTTTTTCGCAGTGGTTGGAGGACCTATTGGATGTGGTGGAGGTGCTATTCCCAAGTATGGTTGAATATTAGGATGTCATCCAAGTACACCAGCCTCATGAAGGTCGTGGAAGCTTTCGACAACCTAAAATGGATGACCAGCCATTCAAAAAGGCCCTTCTTGGATTTGAAGGTATTCTTTGACAGATTGGAGTGTTCGATTGGTACCTGGTAATACTCGAAATTCAAATAGATTTTTTTGAAATGTTTACATCCCTTGAGTTGGTTTAGAAGGTCATCAGTCCGTGGGATCAGGTACCTATTTCAAGTAATGATATTGTTGAATTCCCTATAGTCAATACACAGTATCCAAGTCCCATCCTTCTTCTACACAAACACGATCGGGCTCCCACATGGTCATGAACTCAATGAGATGTCACCTTTCTGAAGGAACTCCTGAGTCTGTCACATCATTTAGTAGTTCTTGAGAACAAAGTGCTGATAGATTGGTCCATCAAGCAACGACACATCTAGGGTCAAAATGATGGAACACTTGACCTAATAGTTTACAGGAACGCCTATGGGTGAGGAGAAAATATCCTTGTATTCCTCCACGACTTTGTCCATCTACTGCTGCGACGCATGGGAGCCCTTTTTAGAGGCTATGACCACAATATTGTTATTTCCCTATGGATGAATCGTAATGAAAAAAAATTTCCTCGTATGGGAAATAATCTTACTACATTGCTTTGTAATAATCGAAGAGATGGCAGAAGGTGGTACTACCTCTAGTATACTGTACCACTTATTTCCCAAAGTAATAATAACAGAACAAGGCCTAGACTCATACATAACATGTAGCTTCCACAAGTAGGGGTTGCATAATAATACATAAAAAGCTTAAAGAGGAGAAACATCACATAGTACCTCATCCATGAAGGGCTTGATGCTATAGGGAAGGAGAAATTTGTTGCAGATGCAAAAATCTCTTCCTTGGTGAAGCCACTTCATGGTATACAGTTACAGGTGTGATATGGTCAGTAGGCTAAGCCGCTTCATGACCTTTGGTGATATGAGGTTCTTTTGGCTTTTTCTATCGACAATGAATTGCATTGGAGAACCCTTCACCCACATCTAGGAATGGAACTGACACTACCCCTCCTCTGGATCCTTAGGCTCCTCCCTCCGGAGCTTGGTAGTGGCGATGATGAAAATAGGTTCTCCATCAATGATGTGCCTCCCTTTGTCACTGACCTTTCCCATTTTTGACTCAAAATGAGAACATGCATCTAATTTGGATGCCTTCAACTTGACCACCATCAACTATTTTCCGCGATACTCACTTATGTTGTGAGCGGAGCTTTTATGAAATTCACATCACTTCCCCATTTCATTATTTGGCTTTGTGGTGTGGTTCTTTGCTTTCTACTTCGATGGGTTGTCCTAATTCACCCCACTATCACTTTGCCCCTTCTTCTGCAGTTTGAGGGTGCCTTTCCTTTTCTTTGGATTCATGGATCCAAAGGAAGTCCATTTCCTACTAAATGTATTGTGAAAACAACTACGGTACTTTAGCAGCAAATGTTTCTTCGAATCTTTAATACCCAACTTTGTGTGCAGGGTATGGAACAAATTCGTGAGCTCATGCACATTGTTTTCCTTTTGCTACCGCAACATAGTCCATTGGATGTAATTTTCCTCATAGCTCCCTATAGGGTAATATTGTTGATTGATTCCATGTGGGAGCGGCGGAAAAATGTGAGCTTTCTTCTTCATCCCTTTCTCCACAATAGGTTTCCCACCAATATTTTATGTCGAGGGCAGCTTTGAGGAGCGCAAAGGTAATCTCTTCTCGATGAGACAAACCATGGACTGAAAAATACCCTTCGAGCAAATTCTGCTATCTATCTACAACGTCTGCATCTATCTAAACTTCAAATACATGAATGTTGAATTTGACTTGTACATTTAAGGGAGTAGTGGCTCCAGACTGATTGCGAGATGAAGATGTGTCACCAGTGGGTATCCGCCGCAGGATCTGAGCAAAGTTGTCTAGTATTTAGTTCCTCTGTTTCTCAAGGGATTCTTCAAGAAATATTTTGATAGGATATCCTACTCCCTCATCTTTATTTTGACCCGCCATGGGAGGCCATTGGAGTTTGTGATGCCGATCTTGTAGGAGTTCATCCAAATCAAGCCCTGACTCCTTATACCCTGCAATTGTTGGAGACATGCAAAGAAAAAAAACAGAGAAAGAGAAGACCACTCTGATACTACTTATATGAATTTAATAATGAACAAAATATAATACAGATATAATCACAAATATAGATATGGAAAAGAAATAATATTTCATTACATTAATATCAAATACTGAAAATGCTTACACACAAAATTCGAAGGAAATAGCTGCAGCAATGGTAGCTTATGTCTGAGAAAGATGTGGTAGATACATGCCTCATATTATCTATGTTTGGTGCATATGATACCTCGTTGGAAGGATCTCTCCAATCACTATAGGTTTTTCCATAGTCCCCAACCTTTGGCTATGGGACCACATCAGATCTTAAAAAAACATCATTTATGGGGTCAAAATTGCTTCAGATATTCCCAAGGAACAATATGTGCCATTTTTTGACTACATAGGCACTTGAGGAGGCTATATCAGGGGCATTTTTATTGGAGGGATTAAGAGATGAGGTTTTGGGGATTTTCTTGGAGAAATATTTGAGGAGGGCCAAGCTGTGAGGAGTCTAATTTTTAAGTTTGGAAGTAGGCAGAAACCTTTCTGCATTTTTCTGGTGTTTGGGCAAGGACCACATTCCCAAATTCCTAGAGTTTTCTTGGCACTATTTAGTGTGAAAATGAAGTTCCAAAGACAACAAACAATGAAGAAAGCCAAGGACAAAGTAGTTCTTAGGAGAGAAACCTATCTACAGTAGCTATGGATGCTTGCATGGATAAGCTTAGGCCTTTAGCTTGCCTTGTGCAAGTCAAGGTGCACTGAGTTCATCTTTTATTATACTCAAGCTATCATATTAATAAAATTGGCCAACTTGGTGTTGTGGGAAGATTTTATGTATGTGTGTGTTTGCTGAAATAGAATTTCTGCATTAAATTTATGGCATGTCTTTTGTTATTATTGTAAATTTTCTATTTGGAATATTAAATATATGATTCTTTCAGATATATGTGTGTGTATTTATTAGGATAGTCTTATTATTATTTTCTTCAATATTCACTTTCCTTTTCTTTCCATGAAAGAGACATTATACACTTTTCAATTGAAAACATCACGAGGCTAACTTACTTTTTATATCAAAATTATATATGTTTCTCTGGTGACATATATTGTAGGGAAGGAAAATATTTAAGATTATGGTAACTAGTCTTATTTTCATATTAGGGATCCTTATCCAAATGATGTGAGGTCTAATTAATACTTCATATTAGGAAGACTCTCTTTCTCTTGGAATCATCTAGCACCATGAATAGTTTTGGCCCTAGAAAAAGGGTGACCTTTTTATGGTTCACATAAAGAACCTTATGTGAATTGTAGAAAATGTCCATGACCAAATCCAGCTCATATATCTAAGAAAACTCACCAAGGTCCTAAGTGTCCATATGAAGCTACTTACGATTAATTTAGGACACTCCATCTCATTAATCATTAGTTTTCTAGAGCTCTTGGATTTCTTATTGTGGCATCTATTCTCCATCATAAGAAATCTAAGAGAGATACCACCCATCATGGTGTTCTATTTTATTTAGTGGAGAAATTGGTAAGTGTTACTCTTGGAGATTTGGTCATTTCATGTGAAGATTCCATGCATGTGGAGGAACACCCACCACCTATTGGGGAATATCTAGAAGGAGATAGGGACTATTTTCATTTTTCTAATGAAGAACAACCAAGAAATCATGAACAACCAAATATTAACAAGAATTGTAATGGTGAAGGAGAAGATTCATCCAAATGAGAGAGTGACGAGGAGGAAGATGAGTACATGGTTGATGACCAGTTGCAATGGATGCTAAGGGCCTCTTGCTCTTCCGATCAATATTCATCACTTAGAAAAGAACTTGCAAAATATACTTACGAAGTATAAGAAAGTGAAGGTGGAAGACCACTTTGATCACTTCTACAAGAAAGTGAAGGTGGAAGACCACTTTGATCACTTCTACTTGCATCTATGGATGTTAGAGATACGTTTTGATAATGTTTCTTGCAGATAATTTTTGTATGTTCTAGAAGGTAGAAGGTAGGGAACTTGTATGGTATCATATCCTTCCACCCAATTCAATCCATAATTCGAGCCAGTTTAAACAATTATTCTTAATTTTTTTTTGCCAATGATAAAACTCTAGCCATGTTGCTTAAAGAACTCAAAAACATTATGATAGGGGATAAATAAAAAGATAGCACAAGAACTTTACCCTTCTGTCTACACTCAGATGTGACCTTTCTTCGCACCAATTGCAGTCGTGAGTTGACAACCGTTCTACCTCTAAGATGCGAGATAAATGCTTATTCAAAATAGTGATGTATTGTCCGTATTTCTTGCATTGAATGTTCAGTTCTATATTCGTTGGAAATTCACATTTGTACGCTTGTTATCACAAAATTCCTCCGAACCTTTTCTTATCCAAAATCTCAAAGACGTCTGAACTTGTTGTTGATGAATGAGGCCATAGAATTGTTTATATATGGGGATAGTCTTACATTCTCTAAGTTGGCTTGATCATATGCTATAAGGTCGAATTTTCAAGGAGGTGTATTTTCCATGTTTGAGCCTACTTACAAGTAGTATTTAGACAAGATGTTGGTGCATATGATTTTGATTAGTAATTGAGCTTCACAAGTGTAACACTACTTCATATACATGTCTATCTATAATAAAATTTCTTTCCCATGAAACTTATGAGTCAAGAATTTACAAAATACATTTTATTATCTATGTCTTCTTGATTACATATTTTCATAATTACTATTCATTATGAATATTGAACCTAGTTACACTTTCCAACACTCGCTCTTAAGTAGAGAGGTATTCATAATGGTACATGGTCACTCTTAATCAGAAGAATCTCATAAGAAGAATTTTATTGGTAATGCATCTTTTAACCAACATTGTTACAATGCAAGGCCTTCGCTAACAACTCCATATCTCCAAGAGACAAAGAGCTACAATTTTGGTGAGACGAATGATTATAGGAACATTCAAAATTGTCTCCAACGTTCATACTCCACACACTTGCTAGCTCACCACCGAGTATGACCTTTAAGGAATATTCCTATCTCGATAGCTAATCATCAAAGAATATCCATCCTTTCATGGCTAATCTTTCCATATATTCCCTAATACATCTCAAAAGAATATGAGATGCTAGATGATTACCCAATCCTGCATTTTTTCTTACAAGTAAAGACCTCAATGATGTGTCCATTTCTCCTTCTTAACTAGTGAGAACATATTCCTAAGCTTCCTTCTTAGCTTAGGAATTACATAGTTTCTTCCAAGTAAGAAATATATAATGAGACTCCCTCTTATCCAAGGAATTGTCTAGGCTCCTATGGACTTGCTTCCAAGCTACCTCTTAGCCAACACCTTGTACAGTCTTCGAGGGAATTGCAATAGCAATGTTGAAAAACACCTAGCTGCTCATCAATAACTCCTTTCTTTTGATGTCATGAATTTCTTCTTTGTTGAGGAGTCTTCGTAATTTTGGAATATTTTCTTTATTAAGGCACTCATCATCCATCACTTGTTAGAAAGTGATCCATGAATATTTTCATGTGATATAGCTTCATGCCATACTGCTTTCTTCCGAACCATACTTCTTGCAAAGGTTTCCATCTTGCCATATGGTTATCATTTGTGGAAGACATATACTTCCCTTTGGCAGCCGTGCATAAGCTTATGAGATATTGATTAATTATAAATATGAACTTTTAAAATTAAAAGCTACATTAGTGATGATTTGTAGGCATGGACATCTTTTTTTTACATATTGGCATATCTCCTAAATATATGTGTTTTCATATGTATCCATCCTTTTGAGACTTCTATAAGATTCTATATATCTTCAGAGGAGATTTTCTAGTCAAATGTCATTGACTTCTTTGAATGTTGATTGACTTTTATCATAGTTGCTTTCTTCAAGATCTCTTCATTTTTTACTCCACACAATGTTTATTATATTCCTAGGAACCTCTAATGTACAATTCATTGATAATGTACAATCACCTCATAATCCATATGAAGACAATATGAGGACATATTATGTTGATTTCATCTAGTGTAGATCATGCCTTTTGGCAACCTCTTCATTAAATGAGTTTCCACTTTCTATATTGATTATATTTCCAAAGATAGAAGTATACTATATGAAAATTCATAGCATCTAGTGTAAGCATATATATAGATCTACCTCATTCTTTTGTTTAAGTCATCTTGCAAGAGGCTTCCCTTAGAATGAAGAGTTCCATTAATATGTCATTTTATTTCATAGCACAAATGTTACATCAATGTTTTGACACATTTTCCTACGAGGAGTGCTCCTTACTTTTAATGCTTCTATCATGATGATAATTTAAACTCAGTCATATATCTAATAGATAATGCTTACTAACATACTATTTTACAGCACACATAAACCTCATAAAGAGGAAGATATCTCAATGATAGAAGAGATCTTTTACTTGATCTTTTACTTCTTCTCTCTTAGCTTTCTTTTCATGAGGTTCTTCTTTTTCTCTACTGAGATTGGCTTCTTCCCTCTTTATCTTGTTGTTGTTAGATGTGGGACCATCTATTTTATTGTGCCCAAATTCATTACATCCATAGCATATTTTCTTATCCATATTTCTTCTTCTCTTCTCAAACCAAACTTTCAAATCTTTCTTTTGTTCTTGACTTAGTAATATTGGCTTGACTAGATTTTGTTTCTTTTGTCTTAAAAAAAGACTATATATCATGAAATGTCATTGCTTCTTTATTCATAGGGGTGTTTGAAGTGATGCTTCCCCATTAGAGAATTTAGTATCATAGTGACTATTTCTCCATCACACTCTACTTCTCCTAATTTCTACACCTGGTCTAGAATAGTAGAAATATTCATAAAATCTGAAGCTATTCCTTCCACATTTTCAACTTGAATAGTTCTTGTCTTAAACACAATACCTTACCCATAACAGCTCCTTACCCATAACAGCTCTACTAATTTATCATAGATCTCTTTTGATGATTATAGATTTGACAAATAAAGAATGAGAGAGTCTTTTATGGATTATATAAAAGTCTTTCGAGTTCTTATATCTCCCTTCATGTATTTAGTATAAGCTTGAGTATCTTCTTTTCATGGTTCAACAAAAAATCCTTTGACATAGTCTTTGACATGATTTAAGTTTTCATTCGAAGTTGGAAGTGAATACAAGTTTTTCGATAGAGGTAATGGTGTTTCATTCGATTTATGTATGGATAGTTAGTTGTATTAGATCCTTTGACATAGTCTTTGACATGATTTAAGTTTTGATTCGAAGTTGGAAGTGAATACAAGTTTTTCGATAAAGGTAATGGGGTTTCATTCGATTTATGTATGGATAGTTAGTTGTATTCGATTTATCTATGGATAGTTACTTAGTATGTATTTTATTATTGTTATTATTTTTAAATTAAAATTGTGTGCTAGTAATTAAACAGTAGTTTGTTGATTACAAGCCTGTGCAAAAGTGCTTCCTTTTTGGACTAAGATAGCTTGTAAAATGAATTTTTTCCCACATAAAAGAGATGTTATGCAATATGGTTTCAGATTTTCGGTCGATGAGCTAATGCGCTTCACCTTTACGATTTGCAGTTACTTCTAAATCTGCAGTTTGAAGAGGCAGCCTTCTTTGACGTGTGTAGATGGAAGGAGAAGGGAATAGTAACAGGAGGAGGAGGAGTAAGAGGATCAGAGGAAGAGTTGAGAGAAACAGGAGTGTGAAGTGTCAAATCTGCTATAATTATCTGCTGTCATTATCTCCCAATACTGATGGTAGCGGGAGCTGCAATAACAGTAAAAGTGAAGGTGTTAGGATCAGAATGAGACCCAATGGCCCCAGAGAAGAGAGTATTGTTATAAGGAGAATATACCCTAGGAAGATACCGTACTTCCAAACATCCGTGCAGCAGCTGCGTGGCTTAGTGATATCTTCAGAAGATATCACTAATGATAATAATTCAGTGTGCCCAATTTGCCACGAGCAATACCAATTGGGGGAGGAGGCGCGTGTTTTTCCATGTCAGCACATGTTCCACCAGACATGCATATTTACATGGCTGGAAACCCACCATACCTGTCCGTACTGTCGATTCGAAATGGCTACGTAAACTTATATAGGTTTACTTCTGAATAATTTGTTTTGCTATATGTATTTACAGTATCAATGCTACATTTTCAAACATATTTTGTTTCGGTATATGTATTACAGTATCAATGCTACATTTTCAAATATATTCTGTTCTGTTATATGTACTACAGTATCAATGCTACATTTTCAAACCTATTGTGTTCCGGTTTTGTTACATTTTCAAACCTATTTGTTACAGTATCAATGCTACATTATCAATGCTACATTTTCAAACTTATTTTTCTCTGCTATATGTATTACATTATGAATTCTACATTTTCAAACATTTATTTTATAATTCTGTTATTTGATTTAATTTCTCTATAATGTTATTTTTTTACATAGCATAACATTTCATTTATTTTTTGTTTTCATTTTTAAATATTTCTTTTTCTATATTTTATTTTGTCATGTACAGATCTTAATTTGTTGTTATGTTACTGATATCCTATTTAAATTATTGGGTAACGTTGTCTGTTATATCAAATATCACTCAATGTATTTTTGTGATTCTTACGTTTCAGGTTTCAATTTAGAACTTACTCAAAATTATAGCAAACAAGGATGGCTGCAAGGCAGCTAGTCCCTGCCTTGAGCCGAAGTTCGAGTAGTGAACTTTTGATTTTCTGCCTTCCCCAACCAGTAATTTTGGTTACTATTTTTTTTGGATCAAAATAACTTCTCCCTTCACGGGGTGCATCTTTCTAAATTTCTAAAGTCCCTGTTAACGTCCTTTCATCTTGAAATTTCAGAATAAGCTGCTCACCTGACACCACTGGGCGTTTCTCATTAACTCCAGATTTGCTAAACCTTGCCTTTTCTGTCTTGCCAAGTTTATCTGCGCACCTCAACATAACCTCTTCTTCCAACATAACCGGGTGAGCAGACTTTCCAGATCTTTCAACGATGAATCTTGAGTCCATCCCATCTGTGGGACGAAAATTTATATCTGAGCCCACAAAAAGCAGTTTCTTCCCACGATATTTGTCATTCCAAATGGTACCCAACGGATTTTCTAGCTGCTGGAACATATTTGTTTGAATATGGTCAATTTTCTGAGCTGCAACACGCCCCCTTTCTTGAGATTCCGAGTCTGATAAATATCAAATAAAAGTGCAGTACTCAGGTAGAACGTGGAGAAAATTTTGCAATATTTGCTCCATTAATTAGTTCAACCCCGATTGAATATCGAACTTTTGATTTTCTGCACGGCGAACCTTCAAGCAATCTTTCAATTCTGTATAGCTCTGTGACTCTGGAAATGTAGCATCGTTTGCAGAAATATCCCCATAGTTAAAAAAAAGTATAAATTTTGTACTGATATGTTTTCAGCGTCAGCAGCAGCGATGTCTCAGGAAGGTCTCGCTTTACTGACCAGCACCTGGGCAAGTTGGCTGAAGCCAGAATTAACCACAAAATGTGCACGTGAGTTCCCTCATCGGGACATAAGTTGATATACTTTTTGAGCATAGCATAGAAAATGACCATAGCTAAAAAGCGCGCACATAGAATGAGCACGGGCACAGAAGATTGGAGCTAGGTGGCAGACTTATTGACGCCGATAATTAGAACTGATATATTCGATTTTTAAGTTTGTCCACTGCAAAGTGTAAATAAAATTATAAATAAATAGAAATCAGTCATTAGATTTTTAATTTTTAATAATATATTTAGTGCGCAGGCCTACAACTCTACAACTCTGATAAATTATTTTTGTTGTGTATGATATTTAAAGTATTATTTTTTTTTAATGCGGATTTAAAATATGATGCATGGAAGTGACTCATGTGCAGAATGAGACACATATAGATAAAAGTATGATGCAAGGCGGTGTCTACAACTGGGGCGTACATGCAAATATGGAGTACGTGCCTGCCAAAACATGGAATGTGTGCCAAGAATATTATATAGTCTTCAGCGAAAATGATTTCTATTTTTCCTGCAAATCAGGTAATCAAAAGAATTCTTAGTATCTCTCAGGAAATTTCAATAGGTACACAATGCAGGGCCGAACAAAACACTCATTTATCGAGCTGCAAACGCAGGACACGTCGCTGTAGAACAAGCCAGACATCAAGAACTTTGTCAATGGGGTTACCTCAAATCCATTTCCTTCGGAAGACAGTGATGCTTTCCCCGTATTATCAACAGAAAAATCAGGGATAACAGAAGTGGAGTCTGGATCTGGTATCTCTAGTGCAGTTTTCAATCTGGCGAAGACTGTAATTGGTGCAGGAGTTATGGCACTGCCTGCAACAATGAAAGTTCTGGGCCTGCCATTATGCTTTACAGTGATAGCCCTAATGGGTATTCTCTCCGAAATAAGCATTGAGTTGCTGGTCGAGTTTTCTGTTCGCCTGAAGGCTTCTAATTATGGTGAAATTGTTGAATCTGTTTGTGGGCACTCTCCCAGGGTTTTATCAGAGATTTGTATTATTGTAAACAATGCAGGGATTATGATTGCTGGACTCGCATCACCAGGGGATTTTTGATCAATGGATAGGAAAGGAAGGGTGGTGGGGCGACCGGAGGATGATAGTTTTCATGACAATGATATTTGCTAATTGCGGAAATTTGCATATGTATTGCAGGTTATGGCGCCACGGTGTTCACACTGGTTAACAAATGCCGCTAGACCCAGAGGACAAATATCGTTTTCTCTGTCAGTTTTCAAATAATAGCGATTTCTCTGTCAGTTTTCAAATTGTAGATGAGACGTAACAAGTAGCATATTGTCCCTGGTCTTTAACCTGGGGTGCTGTAGAATGTGCCTTCATGAATTTTTTCACGCTTTAGAGAGCAGAGAAGGCACCTATCCTGGGATGCACTCGCTCAAAAGCAAAAGTCGAAGGTTGCTCTACTCGACCAAAAGAGGAGGAACTACTTGAAAGACAGCCATGAAAGAGAGCGACCGAGTCCGCAGGCCCTTCGATTATTCCCCTGGTGGACATGTTGAGAAGCCCTCCGGCGGTAAGGGCAGGTTTGAGAGCGCCCACAATGAGAGAAAGGTCATGAAATGTTTATCTCCCCATTTTTTGCAAACTGGAAAAATAAAGTAACAGAATGGCAGGTTAATGAATCATACGTTGTAGAAAAAAGATTACGACATCTAGTCGCTCGGTATTATCCCTTGAGACTGTAAAACAATTGAAATGGATTTATTTGCACCGTGATTTGACATTGGTAATAAGCTTAACAGTCCTCTCCGATTCGCAGAACATAAAGAGACAGAATGAATTTTCAAATCTATTAGCTTAGAAATCCGTTATCCTACAAGTTCAGTTGGGTATACTAAAAATTACATTAGTTTGAGAAATTAGGCAATGAGAGTACGCTTCAAAGAAAACTTTAGCGATGTACCTGAACGCGATGTTAAAGGATTTGAGAATGTTAAAGTTATGAACTCCCAACGTTGTGATGATATAGAGCGTGATGGTAGAACTCCATCACTACGCAGCTGAGTGCTCTGAACAGTTGCGGAAGGAAAACAACACAGTCGGCCTTGGGAATTCAGGTATGTGTATGTATCTTTTTTGCAGATAATATTTCCGCAATAAGTTAAATGATGGATGAACACAGATAAATTCATGGTTATGTATTAAAACAATTGACTGCTGATTGTTAATAGCCCCATTTTCAAACACTAAAACAACTCTGTAGTTTATTGACTGCTGATTGTTAATAGCTCCATTTTCAAACACTAAAACAACTCTGTAGTTTTATTGGATTGTATTTTTTTCGGAAAAGAATCAGGCGTTAGTTGTTTTATGGAAAATTATTAAACACAATTTTAAAAACAGACATTCAATTTGACTTAGAGAAACAGAGTTTACAGTGTTTTCATTTACCTGTTAACTCAAAATTTCATATCCAGACTTGTGCAGGCTCAAAATGTTCAGAACTCTAGATAATTACATACCCTAGAAATGGTTGCAACAAGACTCTGATAAAATTGACTACTGTGCTTAATGGAAATCATCATTGAAGAGACTTAATAGAGGAGTTCCACTTACCCATGAGAATCGTGGGTCGGTAGCGCACTGCTTTGAAGCTGAAGCTCCCGTGTGACTGGTAGTAACTTCTGTAGGTAGCGCTGACAATATTTATTTCTGTTGGAACTACTGGAAATGAAAGCTTAGCTATGGAAGAGGCTTGGAGATGAAGATAACGGTGTGATGGATTGTTGATGGATTGTATTTTCAACAGGTTAGCTATGGAAGAGGCTTGGAGATGAAGATAACGCTGTGATGGATTGTATTTTCAACAGGTAGCAAACAGGTGACCAAATGTAGATAGCCACTTCCTTGCATGGTTTTCCACGTGGCAGATGGTTTTCCAGGTGGCAGTTGTAGCACAGGGGCAGGGCAGTCAACGTGCTACTTATCAGACCTACCATAGTATATAGGCATGGTATATACAAGCTAGTATTTAATGTCTTAAACTAATGCTAGCATTAGTTTAGCTAGCATTTACAACTTTCAAAATGCGAAGCCAAACTCATAACTTAGCCTATGTTTTTTCCTCCCGGCCTCGGGAAAAGGCCAAATAAGATGGCGAATTGATATGGCTTGAAAAAACATTCCCTATACAAATCATTGGGAACTAATAACAGATATGTTTAGAAAAAACATTGGTTATGAAAGACTAAGAAAAAACATTGGTTATGAAAGACTAAGAACAGCTTAAAAATAGCTTGACTAATGCTAACATCGCCTTACCCGATTACAATAGTCCCTGCCTTAGCCGCAGGCGGCAGGGACTAATAAGACTATATATTTATAATGTTCATAATGCATTGTAATGAAATGTCTGAATATTTGTGTTTTGAATCTAACTGATGTTTCCAGTTCTGAATATCTGAATTTAGGTTCTATGTCTCATGCATTTAATTTTATCCTTTAAAGTGTCACAAAAATGAGATCAGATGAATAAATATGAGAATCATTGAATGAGTCTTTAGATTTCTATTCAATAAAATACATTTCTATGCATGGGTTTGCTGCAACTTTTAATGCAGTGACACTAATCCTAATCTAACTGGTATATGAAGTATTTAAAATTTTATTGTCACAGGACATTCCACATTTATAATGAGTTTTTAAAAAGTACAAATATCATATGTGAAATCATATTCAAATCAAAAGTTAATCTCTATTTAACTACAAATCTTCTTTTGCAAATCTTATGTTATGTTGGATTTTTACTAATTTAAAATTGCAATCATGACCCTTACGTTTTGCTATTTTATAGTAAATTAAAATCATTTGTGATAGTTTATACATGTAATTGTTAAAATATTAAAAGTTTCAGTATAATTAATGACTCGTCTTCATGCAAGAGGATATGTACGGAGGTGATGAGGTCGCTGATATCATTTAATAAATTTAAATTAGGCTGATATCTCATGCATCTTAATCGCACTTTTATTTTCCATTTTAGCAAAGTTTTCATCACATGTTCCAAATATTCTTCATCTCATCTTCAAAACACAATAGCCATTATGAAATTATACTTTTAGCTGACAAATGCAATATGCATAGCTCCTGGAAAAGTGGCTCCCACATTGATTAGTCCAAAATTCATATTGTCATGGGAACATTGTCTTGTATTTTTTAAGTGCATTAATATGTCATTATAGCCTTAAAATCAATCTATAATTAATATTTTTGATAGTACTAAAGCTTTTTGTAACAAATGGTCCATCTTGGAAAGAAAATAATTATCTTCTAGTAAACATTTATTTATATTTCTAAAATCTACAGAAAATTTGGGATCACCATTCTCCTTTCTCACCAACACTAAAATGGCCATCCATCCAAAATATCTCAATGATACTATAATGTTTGTGCCTAGTAGCTTTACTATCTCTTTCTTTATTGTTAGCATGAGAACTAGATTGAATCTCATTAGTTTTTGCACGAAAGGCTTAGTATTTTCTTTCAATAGTATTTTAGTATTCTAGGTTGATAATGGAAGTGTCATAAGCTTTTAAATTTTCATATATCCATTCAAAAACATCCTTAAATTGCTTGAAAAAATCAACATATCTATTTCTGCATGCAAATTGAAAATTATTTCACAAGTTTTATTTTTTGTGTTCTCTTCTATGGCTGATTATGTTCTTCTACATTTTGTTCTACTATTTAGAAAACTAGTTTGATAGTCATGTCATTATGCTTGAATGTCTATTATAGCTAGACTTATACTTTTAGGACAAATTTGTTCCGTAGTTGGATCAATTCATGACTTCCAATCTATGAAGAACTTGGTAGTATCTTCTTATTAATCTTTTCCTTTTTAATCCATCTAATTGGCTCATGAGAGAAATATTGCAATAAGAATGTTATAACTATCGAAAACTAGATCACCACTAAAAAGAGGGAGATGGACTACTAGTGATTGCATTTATATCAATTCTATAATTGTTTTTCAAATTATCAATTTCCCATACACATCCACAATATAGATATTAGCTAAGAAAAATATAAAAACAAGATTAATAAACACAATAATCAGAAATAACATCAACATAAGCATGCACATATGAAGGCACAAGTATTTACTATATAATCCCAAAAAACCATTGTTAAATTCTTTTAATTAATCTCTTGAACAAATTGGACATGGATTTTCTTACACCCATAACCTAGAAGACTGCTTCCATTACAATAGGTGGGAACCTATCAATTTGGAAATATGTTTACTGCGTAGGTTCTACTATCAGTGACTGTGACTCAGGCGCCTATGTCGTGGCAAGCCTGCGTTGTTGTGTTTAGTGTTGTGCCTGTGAACTATGGTGTGCCATGCATCGTTGATGCTTGCCCATGAAGACAGAACAATGCAAATACACCATTGAGGTGAAGAACTTCATCAGAAACTTAACTTGTCATTGACACCGTTCTCACGAAATCTCCATTGAGGGTTTTGAAATGATAAGTATTTTTATCAAGAACCTCTTGTATTCTAAATGAGAAAATCCAAAGATTTCTCAAACTTTTAGTTCTTTTTTTATTGGCTCAAGTTGAGTCCCATTTCTATACAAATCCCTAATTTGCAAGTCACATCCTATCACCCTATTATCAAAACTAGATTTCATCCATTACTAGTGTGCTTCTGTTTTGCTTAAGGCCTATTCCCTTTTTTTCTGAACTTCTATCATTTAATAAATTCTCTTCTACATTAGGGTGATATCTCATGCATCTTCCTATGACATCTTAATCACTTGCAATTTTTTTTTTTTGCATTTTAGGGAAGTTTTCCTCACATATTCGAAATATTCATCATCTCATCTTCAAAACACAATAATTATTATGAACCTATATCTTTTGTTGACAAAGGAAATATGCCGAATATTTATCATCTCATGTTCAAAACCCAATAATCATTATGAACCTATATCTTTAGTTGACAAAGGAAATATGCATAGCTCTTACAAAAGTGGCTCCCACATTACTTAGTCCAAAAGGCATATGGTCTTGCCCCATTGTAGAATCTGAAATGGCCACTGCTCTCTAAGCCAGCTAATAAACTAGAATAATTATGACATATAAAAAAAAACAATGAAAGACAATAAAACTAAAAACACAGATCAAATGAGATCACTGCTCAACTTGTAAATCTCACATTGAATCTAGTATGTAAATACATTCTTATATAATAAACCTATTACCAATTTTATGATTTATCAACTACTAATTATTCATTCTGACCACTGTGAATGATTCTGAGCACTCACTATCCTAATAATTTGCTGCACTAATTTTAATAACAGAGAATCAAAAAAATCTTCTCACTAATGTTAGCAATTACATGGAAATTTAAGCATTATTCTCAACACTCCCCCTTGATGCTTAATGAGGGCTTACTAGCTTATCTCTTAGTGTCAAAAATTGATCTTTTGCAATTGCTTTGGTGAAGATATCTGCGAGGTGATGCTTAGTATTTATGTGCTTTAATTCAACATCATTCTTCTGCACCAAATCCCGAATGAAGTGATATTTCATGTCAAAATGTTTTGTGCTCTGTGATGAATTGGATTCTTTGCTAACTTTATGGCACTTACATTATCACAATAAATGAATGTAGGCTAAATTTGGTTCTCCCCAATTTCCTCCAAAATTTTTCTAAGCCAAAAAGCTTGTGTACTTGGTGAAGTAATTGCAACATACTCCGCTTCTCTGGATGAGAGGGCAACAATGCTTTGTTTTCTTGAGCTCCAAGTAATCAAACCAGAACCAAAAGAGAAACAATTTCGAGATGTGGACTTAGGGTCATCCACACTACCTCCTCGATCTGAATCACTAAATCCAACAAGATTGAACTTTTTAGGAGAGTAGTAATGAATACCAAAATTTAGAGTGTCTTTCACATACCTTAAAATTGTCTTTGCTCCCTTTATATTTATTTCAAATGGATTTTTCATATACCTTGAAACAAGTGAAACTGAAAATGCAATATCAGGTCTTGTGTGGGTTAGAAACATCAAGCTCCCCACAATACTTCTATAAGTTGTCTCATCAACTAAATCGGCACCATCATCTCTACATAATACAACTCCTTGAGCACTTGGAGTAGGGGATCCATTGCAATCAAGCATATCAAATTTCTTCAACATATCATGTGCATACTTTGTGTGGAAAATGAAAATTTGATCCTTAGTTTGATAAACCCCCATTCCTAGAAAATATTTCATGAGACCTAGATCTTTCATCTCAAATTAATTCATCATAGCAACTTTGAACTCATTATTCATTTTGGAACTACTACCCATATACAATAGATCATCAACATACAAACTTATGATCAAAATATCAATATCTTCTTGTTTGTAGTAAAGGGTAGGATCATTCTTACTTCTCTGAAAGCCTTTCTCGTGAAAGTATCCATCAATCCTAGCATACCACGCTCTTGGTGCTTGCTTGAGACCATACAAAGCCTTCTTTAACTTGTAGAAATTATTCTCTTTCCCTTCCACTTCAAAACCTTGTGGCTGTTGCACATATACTTCCTCTTTTAAGTACCCATTCAAGAAGGCACTTTTCACGTCCATGTGATGTACGCTCCACCTTTTCTGAGCTGCTAATGAAATCAAAATTCTAATGGTCTCTTGTCTTGCTACTAGTGCAAATGTCTCTTCATAATCAATTCCATACTTTTGTGTGAATCCTTTGGCAACTAATCTTTCCTTGTGTCTTTCAACACTCCCATCACTGTTAAATTTTGTCTTGTAGACCCATTTGGTGCCAATATTTTTCTTCTCATGCGGAAGCTCTATCAATTCCCAAGTGTCATTGCTGTGAATGGAATCTATCTCTTCTTGCATAGCTTGCACCCAAACCTCATTAATACATGCATCTTCAAAACATGATGGTTCAAAATCAGCCTTGGATAATAAAGCAAAATTCACTATCTCACCTATTGGGTTTTCGTCATGTGATTGATTTGCAATCCTCTGATATATGTCACTCAATCTCCATACCTTCCTTGTAGAACTTGGAGAAGAAGTTGGACTTGAACTTGAGGCCGATGAAATTGATGAAGAACTGCTTGGTGGAGTTAAACTACTAGATACAGAAGCATTATTTGGCTGCTCAATATCAGCAATTATATCATCATTCAAAACAAATTTTGTCTTCTCAACATGGCCTTTTTGATGACCATAAACTGCCCCTTCATCAAAAATTACATCCCTTGATACAATAAGATTTTTAGTGAGGGGATTATACAATTTATAAGCCTTGCTTGTCTCACTATACCCAATGAAAATGCATAACTCACTCTTTGCATCTAAATTTTTCCTATTTTGACTACGTACATGCACATAACCCAAACAACCAAAAACTTTGAAATGATTAACATTAGGATTTTTTTCATACCAAGCTTCATAAGGAGTCATATTCTGTAGTGCACTAGTGGGGCTACGATTGAGGATGTACATTGCGGTAGCAACTGCATCTCCCCAGTAAGAATTTCTCAATCCCTTAGTTTGTAACATGCACCTTGCCATTTCGACCACAATGCGATTCTTTTGTTCAGCGACGCCATTCTATTGGGGTGTGTATGTTGTAGTATGTTGCCGCCTGATGCCATTCATATCACAATAAATCTGGAAAGCTTTTGAGCAGAATTATCCTCCACGGTCAGTTCACAAACATTTGATCTTGGACCCTTTCTCATTTTCTACAAGTGCCTTGAACTTTTTGAATGTATCCAAGGCTTCACTTTTTTCCTTCAAAAAATATACCCAACAATTTCGTGAGTAATCATCAATAAAAGTGACGAAATATGATGACTTACCCAAACTATTAGTCTGCATAGGACCACATATGTCTGAATGAACAAGTTGAAGTGGGTGATGAGCCCTCCATGCATTTCCCTTTGGGAACCTTTCCCTTGCATGCTTACCTTTAGCACATCCTTCACAAACCTCCTTATGCTCCTCTACCTTGGGCAAACCAGAAACTAATGCATTTGAGGTCAGAAGCTTCAAGCTGTGAAAATTTAAATGCCCATACCCGAGATGCCATAGCCAACTTGAATCCTCATAAGCCATATTTTCAAGGGTGTTTCTATGTTCATCAAACCTTAAGGGAAACATCCTATTTTTTGTCATAGGCACAACAGTGATCACCCTATTTCCCTTATTCTTATCATAAATAGTACATGTCTTATTTTCAAAGACTACCTTATAATTTTTCTCACATAGCTGCCCAACACTTAACAAATTGTGCTTCAATTGTGGAGTATAATAAATATCATGAATACTCTTTATACCTTCTTTTGTCTGGATCTCCATAGCTCCTTTGGCAGCAACCTCCAAAGATTTGTCATCACCAAGCTTGACCTTAGATTTAAAGCTTCCATCCTTGGCTAAAAACAATTTCTCATTCCCTCTCATATGGTTAGAGCATCCAGAATCTATGTGCCAAACATATTTACTAGTATTTTCACCTTTGGCATAAGATAAAAATAAGTGATCTGGAGGAGACTCATTACTTTCTTGAGCATAGTTAGCATTTTTACCTTCTTTCAATTTGCATTCTCTTTCAAAGTGGCCATATCTATTACAATAGTAACATTGAACATTTCTCTTATCAAATCTACCTCTACCTCTTCCTTTGAAACTACCTCTTCCTCTTGAGTCACCTCTGCCTCTACCTCTAGAAAATTTTTGTCTTTGCCATTTACCTCGATCTTGATTGGTTTTGGCACTACTGCTACTTGCATCTTCATTATGTGTAATTTGTAATTTAGAGGAAAAATCTTTCTCAACAACTTCAAAATTTTCTTTCAATCTTTCTTCATGAGACATGAAAGATCCAACCAATTGATCAAACTTTAGTTGTGTCAAATCCTTGCTTTCTTCTAATATTATGGCAACATTATTCCATCTAGGTGTTAAGGATCTCAATACATTTTTTATTAAAACTTCATTACTTACCGTTTCCCCAAGTGTAGCCATTTTATTGACCACATCTTTGACTCTCACACAATAGTCACTTATACTTTCATCTTCTTGCATCTTCAGATTCTCGAACTCTCTCTTCAATGTCTGAAGCTTGACCACCTTAACTTGATCACTACATTGGTAAGCTTCTTGAAGAGTTTTCCAGGCATCTTTGGTAGTTGTTGCTCCTAATATTCGTGGAAATAAGCTCTTATCAAGAGCTATCTGAATGTGAAACAATGCTTGAGCATTCTTCTTCCTTCCTTCCTTCCTTCCTTGTTGTTTTTTCATTGGCTGTAAGGGCATTCCAATTTGCTGGCTCATCATAACCTGATACAACAATCTCCCAAAAATATTTTCCAATAAAAAAGGTCAGCATCTTAATGCACCAATAATCATAATTGTTCCCATCAAATTCTGGAACAGGCATGTTAGAATTCAACATTTTTAACTTTGGCGAAATTCCAACAATTAAAAAATTTAACCCAAAAAAAATTTACCTGCTCTGATACCAATTGTAGAATCTGAAATGGCCACTCCTCTCTAAGCTAGCTAATAAACTAGAATAATTATGACATATAAAAAAAAAACAATGAAAGACAATAAAACTAAAAACACAGATCAAATGAGATCACTACTCAACTTGTAAATCTCACATTGAATCTCATATGTAAATACATTCTTATATAATAAACCTATTACCAATTCTATGATTTATCAACTACTAATTATTCATTCTAACCACTCCCAATGATTCTGAGCATTGACTATCCTAATAACTTGCTGCACTAATTTTAATAATAGAGAATCAAAAAAATCTGCTGACTAATGTGAGCAATTACATGGAAATTTAAGCATTATTCTCAACACCCATGGTGTTGTAAACATTGTCTTATATTTTTTATTAGCCGCATCAATATCTCATTATAGCCTAAGAATCTATTAGTAATTCATATTCTAGATGGTCCTATAGCTCTTTGTAACAAATGGTCCATCTTTGGAAGAAGATAATTATCCTCTAGTGAACATTTATTTAAATTCCTAAAATATTTGTATCACCATTCTTCTTTATCACCAACACTAGGCTAGCCAGCCATCTAGAGTATCTAGGTGATGTTATAATATTTGTACCTGGTAGCTTTATAATCACTTTCTTTATGGTTAGCATGAGAAATCGATTGAATCTAACTTATTTTTGCACAAAAGGGTTATCATTTTTTTTCAATGGTATTCTTTTTTCAGTAATGGAAGTGTCATAAGCTTTTAAATATTCATATATCCATGCAAAAACATCCTTAAATTGCTTGAACCAATCAACATACCTCTTTTTGCATGCAAATTGAAAAAATTTCACAAGTTTTATCTTTTATGTGTTCTCTTCTATGCAGGATTATGTTTTAGACATTTTGTTCTACTAGTTGGGAAAATAGTTCGGTAGTCATGTCAATATGATTGAATGTTTGTTATAGCTAGACTAATCATTTTAGGAAAAATTTGTTCCTTAGTTGGATCACTTCATCACTTCCAATCTATGAAGAACTTCGTAGTATCCTCTTATGAATCTTCTCCTTCTTAATCCATCTAGGAGCCTGAACATGGCAATAAGAATGTTGAAACTTTGGAAACTAGATCACTACTAAGTGGAGGGTGAATGGATGAGTAGTGATGGCCTTTATATCAATTCTATAAGTTTTATTCAATTTATCAATTTCCCATACACATCCACAATGTTAGCTCATAAAAATATAAAAGAAGTAATAATAAACACAATAATAACATCAACATAATCATACACACATGAAGACACAAGTATTTATAGTGGAATCCCTTTCGAGAGAAAGCCACCCTATTGTTGTTGCTATTTTCAATTATTTTTATTAATCAATTGAACAAATTGGACATGGATTTTCTTACACCCATAATCTAGAAGTTTAGTTGTGTTACAATATGGTGGAACCTATCAATTTGGAAATATGTTTCTCACACAAATCTATTGAAATCTATAGAGTGGAAACCACCACAACTAAGGATCCTATCCAAAGGAACATTAGATTATCCAACTCTTATTAGATGGATAAATATGCTCATTCTACTAAATCCTCTAAATCATTGTCTACTCGCATGCCTCCATTCCTTCACTTCCTCAATAAGAACTACATTTCACAATATTCCATATTGGGTTCTCAATCTCCCCGACATGAGAAACCCAACAACACCATCATTTTGGAGCACAAAATTTGAATAAAAAATAATCCTAGAGGGTGTTACATATTATCTTCTACTCACAACAATATTTCCACTCTAACACACTACAAACTACCAATTATTTTCCTCTCTAAACATGATCACTTGCAACACATAAGATTTGATTTTTCTCCTCTGTTCTATATTTTATTTCTGCATAAAACACTATGATAGAACTCTACAAAAATATATGGTTAAATATTGCAAACTCCTATAATTCTCAATTCCCTCTCAATGACATGCTTTCATACTCTCAATAATACCAACCAAATAGAATCAAAACCTTCCTATATTTATCATTTTATAAAATGGCTAAATCAGTGAAAGATATAGGTTATGGAGCCCTAAAAAATTCGTTTCTCACTTTTGAATTTTCCCAGATCCAAATCCCTTGACTTGATCAAGCCACTCTCTCCACACAATGATGTATATTCTCAATTTTAACCGACTTTTAGAATTTCCCTTATCATTTTCGACCATACACTAAAAAATTGTGATCAAGAACATCGCCACAATACCAAAATTAGGTGATATGAGCGAGGAATCTGGAGCAATTATAGCTAAAAATATCAACGACATGCATAATACTCCTAGATATTAGCTGCAACTACATGGATAGGCCTTCCTCAGAAATTTTGGAGCCTCCAACCACATGCACAAGATTAAATCCATGAAGATGAGGCATGGGATGCAAGAAAACCAATCAAATGACCTTAGATTGTGCTAAAACATCTTATAGAGCTTTAGAGGCCTCCACAAGACCTTTGGAAGCCAGTTTCACCTCTGCAACACTCTACCAAATCACTACCACATCACCATAATCATTATAAGTCAAAATAAGTTGAATTGGATGCCAAAAAACAACCATAATAACACTTGGGAGACAAAATTTCTCCATAATAATTTCATTATGAGTATGTAGATCCAAAACATGTCATGTGTCTTCCATCACATGTACAGCCAACTCAAGCATCTTCCAACAATTGTAGATCCTCTCCAAACCCTATGTTTCATATCATCAACATGAGGACCTAATCCGGGACATGGAGACCTAATCAATAAAGATCCTGAACTCTAACTCTTGTAGCAACATCATGAACCAAGATTTCATCACATCTCTACTCTGCATTGGCCATGCAACACCTCTGCACAACTTATCACCATGGTAAGTGCATCACACCACAATCCAACTACATGAAAAAATTTATCACAACAACATCATCATTAATACCATGAAGTCCTTTGCTCACTCATTATGCGAATCACCTCGCAATCACAAATCCATCCTCATATATCCATGCTAGTATACATCCCAAGACCAATGCTATTATCTAGGAAAATCCTCTCTGCAGGCAAAGACGATCCCTATGGAGAAGGCCTACCTCGATTTAATGCTCTGATGCTCCTCCTCACTTAAGTCGTTTTGAGCCATAGCTCTTCTTACCTAGATCCCCATTGCTTTTAGCACTCAAATACCTGCACAAGTGATAATAAAACACCAAACGTGAAAGGAAAACATGCATTTTACATAAAAAAAATATATCTATTTGATCAAGGAGTACTAGAAATCTAATCATGAATCATGGACAAGAGTGGAAAGTAAGAATTATTTGTATCATATTGATATAAGAGGAGGAGTTACAACATGCACCTTGATGTTGAAGATCTCCTTCAACGAGTTCGGATCCACGCACATCTCCAAAGCACTCGTTTCAACTTGGTACGAGAATGCCAAAGTTCTCAACTCTCCTTCAATGCCTATAACAACAATTCTCTCTCTGTTATTTTTCTATCTCTGTTTTGATTAGAGAGGCATGGGAGTATGTCCATTTTATAGTGATTAGAGAGGGAGAATGGAACGACATAAGGTGGGGAAATGGTTTATCTCATTGGGTGGTTCCTATTTTGTAGGAACAAGAGGCCCAAATGGAGAAGCTCAGCCCTATCTCCATAAATGAACAACAAAATCTCTGCCCATGAAGCTTCTAGATCAGGAAGCTTCGTTTCTATTTTCAAAAACCTTCTAGAAGTGGATCAAAATAGTTGCGATATCCATACTAGTGCTAATTAGCACTCCTCACAAACTTAGGACAATTCATTAGCGCGGGTGAGACAAATTAGGGTTGCACTACTCCAAATAAGCGTGTTTTAAGGAGCTACTCAAGGAATGATTAACAAAGAGTTTGTTTTGCATACTGTAAGGGGTGTATTGGCATATTCTCATGATGGAAAAGAGACATAGGGATCACTATCAAGGTCCTCTAGGATTCAGAAATAGGGAGTACAGGGATAGTGAAAAAATGTTGTGTAATATGTGACCCCTAAAGCATGAAGGTTGAATGATAGTGAGTGTTCAAATGATTTACGAGTATGTGTCAGGACCAAGACGTCGTCGTGAGAAAACCTATGAAATCAAGCACATATATACATAACTCAAATCTCTGAGATAAAAACATGACATAAGGTATCGACATGGCCATCCATAAAAGAGAATATGTGACAGGATTCATGACATAGACACAACAATCCAACAATAAGGAGGAAGAAAAATAGATACTTGGGTATGGTTGCAGCCATCTAGATAGAAGATTCATGTGTACAATTATGAACAATACATATTTCCTCGCAACCTAGACTTTATCAGAGAAAATCCAGGGTCTTACATTGTGTCACGACCAGATCAAGTACAAATTCAGGCATGTGAATGAGTGAATTCTCGTCGAACATTCAAGAGAATTTCGTGATTACGAGTCAATAATGTAAAATCTTAACAAGCATGAGAGAGACCACTGATAATGACAATTTCCTTCAAGGTATGAGAAATACAATCCGCGAGATGTGAATAAGGAACTCAAGTCAAACACTCATGGAATTCTCCGATCAAAGGAAAATGATGTGAACTTGACATCAAATGTGAACAACCTCCCATTAGGGCATGTAGGCTCTAAGGTACTGAAAGTGGATCTCTAGATCAAATTTTTTGATAATGAGTTGAAGTCAACACGAATTAATCTCTTGGAGGGCCATGATGTATCCCACATCATCGACACGAGACAAAGGAATTAAGATAATTATGAATAAAGAATGAATAGAGAAACAGGTAATGAATAGATTGTAGAAGGAACTTCTCTTTAACATATCAATGACAAGACTTCGGACTTAGGCAGTATTTGACTCAAACGGAATCAAAGGTCATGCTGAAAAAATTGGTAATTAAATGAGAGGCAAAATGATTTCCCAAACCCATGGAGGAAAAGTGACGAATGTAGGACATTTGCAACCCGACACAAATCAGGGGATGTGTCATGTTCAAGAGCGACATACTGTCGATGCAACTCATAAATATTTCCACTTTCCCCAAGCATTTCTAGTGAGTAACCCAATTATTTTTGAATAAAAGCTTGAAGGGGATATCATATGCTTGTCATATAATTTTCTCATTTGGACAAATCCATCCTAGTACATTTTACGAGCCCTGGGAAGGAGGAACTCGGTGTCATCATGGTCACGAGTCCAATGCCATTAAATTTTAATTAGTCCAACAAAGCTGAAACTCGACGTATTTTCATATTTAGAGAGTTTGAAAAGAGACAAAAAGAAAATTCCATATGGACCTTTTCATAGAAATTACCTTGAATCCAAAAAGTTAGAAAACAAAGTTCAAGAGAGCTTCTTAGCCACGATTGACAACGGTATTCCTTTTTTGTAAATAATTTATCCCAGCCTAAAAAGGGGGTAAAATACTAGGTCAATGATGATTCATTTACTTTAACAAGTTAAAAACGACAAGTACTTGACAATCATTTAATGTTTCAAGAGTGAGAAAAAAGTTGAAAGTTGACTGTAGGGGATAAATTTTTCGTTTACTTTTACCGAGTCTAAAAAATTAATAAACCAGAACTCATGTCCATATCATCCATGAAAAAATTAGCTCTGTTGCTAGAAAAGAATAAACCCATTATCTATTTTCAAGGTAAAATTCATTAAAATATATTAAGATATGAAAAAAAAACTTAAAAGAGACTTGAAATTCGATAAAAAATGTGAAAACTAAAACACTTTCACTTTTTACCTTCAGAAGTCCTGCAAGAGGTTTTTTACCCTTTTATACCTTGATTCTTTAGGAGTAGATTCCAGGGGATCCACGAAGCTGATCGAAAAAACCGTTAGCACTAGGTAACAGTCATGCTCATCTTCTCCATTTTTGTACCTGTTTTAGCATTTTTTTTTAATAAAGCATGATTATTTTTGGAGAAAATATTTTAAACTTTGTGCCACGGAAAATTGGTGCATGGATTTCGTATCCAGATCAAACCGTTCAACCATTTTTAGCATCGGTCATGCACCAATTGACACATATATTTTTAAAACGGTCGCGCTGATCGCAAAGGAAATATCAAACAATCATGGTGATCGAATGGAAGGAAAGGAAGCATGATGATGTAGACAGAGAGGCCATGGAGGATCGATATTGTACTGGTACTTTGAGGAACTTCTGGCTCGTCAAATTATTTTTGACTCTAGGCTTAAGATCCCAACCAGAGTTACTGTGGACAAAGACGACCCCTCTAGCCCTAGGATGGCTCTAGTAACAAAGGTAACAATATAACACTTACTTTCCTAGATTGTAAATGAACACAGATCATATGGAGATGGGCTACCTCGATGTGATGCTACGATGATTATCCTCCCCTAAGTCCTTTTGATCGTTTGCTCTTGTTAGCTAGATCCCCATTGTCGCTAGTGCTAAGTTACTTACACAAGTGATCAAACAACACAGAAAATGATAGGACAACATGAATTTTACATAAAAAATCTATCTAGTTGATAAATGAATACTATAAATCTAGTCACGAACCTTGGACAAGAGTGGAAAGTAAGAATCAGTTGTATCATATTAACACAAGAATAGGAGTTACAACCTGCACCTTGATATCAAAGCTCTTGTTCAACAGGTCTAGATCTAGACAAGTCTCCAAATCACTCATTTCAACTTGGTACGAGAAGGCCAAAGGTCTTAACTCTCCTCCAAAGGCTATAGAAAGAATTCTCTCTCTATTGTTCTTCTATCTCTATTCTAACTAGATACTAATGGGAGGATGTCCATTTTATACTGATGGGAGAGGGGTCATAGATGCACTTAAGGTGGAGAAATGGCTTATCTCCTTGGGTCATTTCCCTTTTATAGGAACAGGTGGCCCAAAGTGAAAAGCTAAGTCCTATCCCCATGAACAAACAACCATCTTTCAACCCAAGAAATATTCTCAATCATGAAGCTTCATTTCCATCTTAAAAAACCTTCCAAAAGTGGATTGACATAGGAGTGATATCCATACTAGTGTTGACTGGCGCTACTCATAAGCTTAGGATGAGTCATCGGTGCAAGTGAGACAAATAAGGGTCACGATCCTCCAAATAAGCATGCTTTTAAGGAGATACTCCACAAATGATTAACAGAGATTTTGTTCTCCATACTGTAAGGGATGAAATGGCATATTTTCATTATGGAAAAGTGACACAAATCACTATTAAGGTCCTCTAGGATTTAGAAACAGGGATTATAGGAATAATGACAAAATGTTGCGTAACATATGCCCCCTAAAGCATGAAGGCCGAATGAGAGTGAGGGGTGAAATGATTTATGAGTACATTCGAGGACCAAGACGTTGTCGTCGAAAAACCTATGAAATCAAGCACATATATACATAATTGAAATCTATAAGATAAACAGATGACATAAGGTATGGGAGCAGCCATCCATAAAAGAGATTATGTGACAGGATCCGTGGCATATACACATCCATCCAACAATAATGAGGATAAAAAATAGAGACTCAGGTATGGTTTCAACCATCTAGATAGAAGAGTCATGCATATAATAATGAGGAATACATATTGCCTCACAACTCGGACTTTATTAGGCAATATTTGTGGTCTTGCACTCTGTAACAACCCGATCAAGTACAAATTCAAGCATGTGAATGAGTGAGTTGAATTAGAACGTGCAATAAAATAACCTGATTACCAGTTAAAAATGTAAATTGTTAGTAGGTACGAGAGAGACAACCAATAATGACAATGGCCCTCAAGGTCCCAACAGTACAATCAATGAGAAGTGAATAAGGAACTGAATTCGAACACTCGTGAACTCATCTGATCGAAGGCCAATGATATGAACGTGTCGTCGAATGTGAACAACATGAAATTAGTGCATGTAGGCTCTAAGGTAATGAAAAGGGATCTCCAGATCAACTTAATGCATAACGAGTTGAAGTCTACACGAAGGGATCCATCGATCAATATTAATTTGTTCTACTATATGTATTAAAGCATAAATGCTACATTTTCAAAGATATTTTGTTACGGTATATGTATTACAGTATCAATGCTACATTTTCAAACATATTTTGTTCTTCCTTATGTATTACAGTATGAATGCTACATTTTCAAACCTATTTTGTTCTGCTCTATGTATTACATTATCAACGTTTATTTGATTTAATTTCTCTATAATGTTATTTTTTTACATAGGATACCATTTCATTTATTTTTTGTTTTCATTTTTACATATTTATTTTTCTATATTTTATTTTGTTATGTACAGATCCTAGTCCTTAATTTGTTGTTATGTTACTCGTATCCTATTTAAATTATTGGGTAAAGTTGTCTGTTATATGAACTATCACTTGCTGTATTTATTTTTGTGGTTCCTAGGTTCCAGGTTTCAATTTATAACTTACTCAAAATTATAGCAAATAAGACTATATCTTTATAATGTTCATGATGCATTGTAATGAAATGTCCAAACAATTATGTTTTGAATCTAACTGTTGTTTCGAGTTCTGAATATTTGAATTTAGGTTCATGTCTCATGCATTTAATTTTCTCCTTTATAGTGCCACAAGAAAATGTGATGAGATGAATAGCTATGACAATCATTGACAGAGTCTTCATATTTATATGGAATAAAATGCATTTCTATGCATGGGCTTGTTACAATTTTTAATGTAGTAACAGTAATCCTAATCCTAATCTAACTGATATATGAAGTATTTAAAATTTTATTGTGACACGACATTCCAAATTCATAATGATTTTTAAAGAGAGTACGAATATCATATGTGAAATCATATTCAAATCAAAAGTTAATATCCATTGAAATAGAAATATTCTTTTGAAAATTTGGGCAAAGGAGAAAACTATCAGACATCTACACAATTATGTAAGGTGTCATTTCTACTAATCTAAAATTTCATTCATGACCCTTAGGTTTTGGGTTTTTATAGTAAATTAAAATCATTTATCATAGTTTACAGATGAAATTGTTAAAATATTAAAAGTTTGAGTATAATTAATGACTCGTCCTGATGCAAGATGATATATATGGAGGTGATGAGCTCACTGTAGACATGGAAACGGCTATGCATCCACCCTCTTTGGCATCCCTTCATTGAGTTATTCACCATGCAACTTTATGGTGTGGAGAGATGTGAAGCGACAGACAAGGTGGCCTCCTCGCCATTGGCTCTATTAGTGCGTAGGCTCTACTATGGATATATGAAGTGTCATAAGATTTTAAATCTTCATATATACATGAAAAAGCATTCTTAAATTTCTTGAACAAATCAACATACCTATTTTTTCATGCAAATTTAAAATCAACATACCTTTTTTTTTTCTAATTTATTTATTTATTTATTTTATGCGTTCTCTTCTATGCGGGATTATGTTCTTCTACATTTTGTTCTACTCGTTGGAAGACTAGTTTGGTAGTCATGTCATTATGCTATAATTTTTTTTATAGCTAAACTAATCCTTTTAGGACATATTTGCTCCTTATTTGGTTCACTTCATGACTTAAAATCTATGAAGAACTTGGTAGTATCCCCTTATGAATATTCTCCTTCTTAATCCATATAAGGGGCTCATGAGTTCGAATATTGCAAATATTGGAAACTAGATCACTACTAAGAAGAGAGGGGATCGATAAGTAGTGATGGCCTTTACATCAATTCTATAATTGTTTTTCAAATTATCAATTTTCCATACACATGCACAAAGTTAGCTCATCTAAATATAAAAGGAGGAATAATAAACACAATAATCATGAATAACATCAACATAAGCATGCACACATGAATACACAAGTATTTTTTGTGGAATCCCTTTTGAGAAAAAACCACCATGTTGTTGTTGTTGGGCTATTCAATTCTTTTTATTAATCTATTGAATAAATTGGACATGGATTTTCTTACACCCATAATCTAGAAAACCCTTTCCATTACAATATTCCAGAACCTATCAATTTGGAAATATGTTTCTCACACAAATCCATGGATATCCTTGGAGTGGAAACCACCACAACTAACGATCCTCTCCCAACTACCATTATATTATCCAACTCTTATTGGATGGATAAATATTTTCATTTTACTGAATCTTGTGAACCATTGTCTACTCTCATGCCTCCATGCCTTCACTTCCTCCATAAGAACTAATTTCCACAACATTCCATATTGGGTTCTCAATCTCCTCAACATGAGAAACCCAACAACACCATCATTTTGGAACACAAAATTGGAATAAAAAACTACTCCTAGAGGGTGTTACATCTTCTATTATACTCACAACAATATTTCTAGTTTAACACACTACAAGCTACAAGTTATTTTCCTCTCTAAACATCGCCACTTTCAACACATAAGATTTGAGCTTTCTCCTCGGTTCTATATTTGTTCTCTCCATAAAATACTATGATAGAACTCTACAAAACTATGTGATTAACTATTGGAATCTTCTGTCATTATTAGCTCCCTCTCAATGGCATGCTTTCATAATCTCAAGAATACCAACCAAATAGAATCAAAACCTTCCTCTATTTATCATTTTCTGAAATGGTTAACTTTGTAAATGCTATAGGTTAATGGAGCCCTAAATTATTCTTTTCACACTTTTTAATTTACGAGATCCAACTCCCTTGACTTGATGAGGCCACTCTCTCCACTCAATTATGGATATTCTCAATTTTAACCAAATTCTAGAATTTCCCTTATCATTTTCGATCATATGCTAAAATATTGTGATCAATAACATCGCCACAATACCAAAATTAGGTGATATGAGCTAGGAATCTCAAGGAGTTATAACTAAAACTATGAAGTGCATGCATAAAACTGCTAGAGTCAACTACAACTACATGGATAGGCCTCTTTCCATGATGTTGGAGCCTTCGACCACATGCACAAGATTAAATCCATGCGGATGGGGCATAGGATAGATGAAAACCATTCAAATGACCTAAGATTGTGCTAAAACATCTTCTGGAGCTTGACCGGCCTCCATAAGACCTTTGGAAGCCACTCTCACCTCTCCAACACACTACCAAATCACTAATGCCTGCTTGACAATGATCTCAAAGTCATACTCTTCGAGAAGCAACACCCATCTGCAGATCTTACCCCCAATGTAGGCTTATTGATCAGGTATTTCAAAGA
The DNA here is from genome assembly GCA_034641835.2 of Pinus albicaulis. Taxonomy (NCBI): domain Eukaryota; kingdom Viridiplantae; phylum Streptophyta; class Pinopsida; order Pinales; family Pinaceae; genus Pinus; species Pinus albicaulis. Next base: position 1,210,034,131 of record CM076574.1, read on the forward strand.
AAAACGATCAATGAACATCTTGAAATGAACTCCCAAAAAGTAGTGTTTATATTTTTGCAGTGCATATACCATGCTAAATCCTTCCCTTTCTGTAATGGAGTAATTACGCTCCACACCTGAGAGCTTCTGACTACCAAAATCTATTGGGTGATCAATGCCACCTTCTCCTAGTTACGCTAAGACAACTCCCAGTGATATTCTAGATGCATCCACATGCACGTGGAAAAGTTTAGACCAGTTTGGGAAGATCAAAATGGTTGTAGTGACCATTTTCTCTTTCAGTAGCTCAAATCTCTTCTTACACTAGCCATGCCAAAAAAATGCTACATGTTTCTTTAGCAACTTCTCCATCGGCATGATGATCAGTGCATACTCCTTGATAAAATTTATGTAATAACTGGTATTCCTTAGGATGGAGCGTAGCAGCTTCTTAGTCAAAGGGACTTCCAAGTTAATGATAACTTTGATTTTGTCGGGTACACCATCAATCCTTTCTGACGTACTATATGCCCTAGAAGAATCCCAAAAGGTATGTAGAATCTGCATTTCTTCAGGTTGAGAAAGATCTCGTGCTTTTGAGAGGTATCTAGCGTCATGTGTAGATTCGATACCTGGTTCTTTACCAAGCCAAATACTGCCTAGTCATCAAAGTAGACTTCCAAGAGTTTATGCATGAATTCATTGAATACAACCACGACCACATGCGAGAAAATTGCACGTGATTTTTTCAACCCGAACAACATGACCGTATATTGAAAAGGACCCCATTCAATGGAAAAGGTGGTCTTTCTATGGTCCTCTAGCGCAATCTGGATTTGATGATAACCTAAGAACCTATCTGTGAATGAATATCTTGTTGACCATCCACATTATCCATAATTTTGTCAGAAAATGGAGTAGGGAAGGGGTCATGCACACAGGCATCATTCAACTTGCGCATATCAACACAGCTCCTCATTTATCCCCTGTTTGTTTTCTCTTGGACTACCATTTGGCTCACCCAATCGGATTGATCGACCGGTTCAAAGATACCTGCAGCCACCATTTTTTCTAATTCTGATTATATTTGGGGTTCAATCGATACGAGCGCTGCTTTGCGGGGCACACATTAGGTTTTAATGTAATTTTCATGACACCTAGGTCCCCCACATTGCCCTTCAGTTCCAAGAACTTTGTAATAAATAGATCCTGATATTTGGTCAGCAGTTCTACAATCTTGCCTACTCTACTATTATCCCAAAAGTTCCCAATATTGGCCAACTTCGGCATCTCGTCCGTTCAAATGTTGACTTCCTTCAATTGCAGAGGTTTATTCACATCCATCGTTCTTAATGCCAGTCATGCAACTGTGTGCTCTCCTTTGGATTGAGGCATACTAACATTCCTTAGTTTATCTTCATTATCCTCACTTAAAATATTTCGGAAGTTAACTATGTCATGCATCTTCACATCCCAGGTCAGTGCAGCACACTCCCTGCGGGGCCAAGATTCATCAAAGGCTAGTGCATCTATGTCTTGGAGAACCTCATCCAATTTTTATAAGCCTCCCATAATGCCAATGTTTGCCAGGAAATATTCGTCCATTTTATACGAGTCAAGAGTGCCTTGGTGTAACTCAACTTCTAGATACCAGTTCGTGGGGACTAGTCCTACTGAGTGTACAAACCTATGAGCCCATTCATTACATGTCTTCTCATCCCATACCTCCATCCGCATGGCCATGTGCTTGCGTGGATCACCATGGCCATAGAATAATTCAACGGGTGGTGTGGTGGGAGGTTTAAAGCATATCATCATCATTCGTCTACATTTCTTCCACTCCTAGAAAGTTCCCTTGTGTTTTTCCCACCACCGTGCTAGAGTTGCACACATAAGAAAATCCAGTGTGCAGAACCTTTGTTCCTTTGGGAAAAAATTTTCCAACACTTCTAAAAATTCTTTGAAACTACGAGAACCATCAAAGTAGGGTAGTTCCCTTACCTTAGAGGAGATGCATCATAAGTTCTTTATAATCTTGAGACAAAGTAGCGTAGAGATGTCATCCAAATGGTTATGACAGTTCTCCATTTCACCAAGAGAGTTCGAAAAATAGAAGCTATCTTTCTCCGATTTTGACATTCCATAATCTTTAAGGTTGATCAAGTCTTCGTCTCATGTAGTCAATTTATAGATATGGTCAACCTCGTCCCCTTCATGAAGTGTCTCTATGTAGCTTTCTCCCTCTAGCAGATCGAGTGGGATGATCACCCATGTATCATTATTCTCAAAAATCATGCTTCTACGCTTTAGATTGATGATACCTCCCATATCAATGGCCTAATCCAATAATCCTAATAGTGCAGGGTAGGGATCTGCATCATCGATATTTTTTATAATCTCAAAGTCAAAAAATAACCTTATTCCCACGATGTCGATATCAACTTACGAAAGCTGGCAAAGGGGGATGATATTTTTCTAGTTAGCCATGCGTAGCTGAATGGTTTACCATTCCAAATTTGGCTCTCTGATCTTCTGCCAGATTTTTTAGGTAAGACATTCACATTCGACCCCAAGTATAAGATGACATATTCCATCTTGTATTCTCCAATTTGTACCATCATGGACATCTCCCTACCCGTTCTCTTCTTCTACTTCTAAACTTTGTGTACAACCTTTGCTTCTATTTGCAATACCTCTTTTTATGTGCAGCTATCTATCAAGGTCTCGAGATTATCTACTACCTTATTATTATGCAGTATATTAATGTAGGCTTGTAAAAATGGTTTAACCTCATTGTCATCTTTTGGTTTCCTGAGAGTTCTAGAAGTGGTTTCTTTTTTATCAACAAAATCCTTTCTGGCTTCAATGAAAGTATCTTTTTCTTTCTCTAGGTTGATGCTTTCCATTTTGTAAGAATTTTTTTTGATAAATGGTTCTGCGGTGGCTTTCTCCCCATATCCTCTAGCAGCAATGCCACTATGTGTAATGAAATTTCCACTTGGACCATCGTCACATGGCTTAGATTTAAACCGTTGTATGTTTTGTGTTAGGTTCTGTTGTTTTTCCTACATTTTAACGATCAATACGAGACAATATTCAATTATATGATCGAATTTCATACAATACATGTAGGATTTCTGTGGAGGGTTCAGGCAGTCTCGTGCATAATTTTTGACGTCTCCATAGTTGCATAAAATTAGCTTCTCTCTTCCCCTACCCACACTTCCACCTATCCCCCCTCCCTTTCCTCTTGCTATGGATCCTCCTCATCTAGAGGGGTATGCCAGTGACAAAATATCAGCCTGCACTCTAGAAAGGTTTCCTCTATCAAACATCAAGTCATATGTGTTGCATTTGTGCTTATCGTGTCCCACAGAAGAGTAGAATCTACACAACTGTTGCTTCAATTCTGGGACATAGGCCCCTAACCATGGATAATGGTTTGTATCATGCTGCCCCACCACCCGACAGTTGGCACACCATAATTCTGGGGTACTAGGCCCAACAATATCCCTTTGGCATAGTGGACTTAGTCCCCTGCCTTGCATATAATCAGACAATAGAGGGCATTGATCTTTGGTGTGGCCAGATACTATGTAGTGTATGCACCAAACATCTGCGCTAGCTTCTTTACCCCAGTCTCTTTGTAAATTATGAATTTCTAAGTGCATTGCCTATAATTTGCTTTGGATTTGTAGTGCTCCAAATTTGGCATCATCTCTCGGTGCAACTTCTAACTTCATAGCAATTTATAGGGATTTTTCATGTGACTCAATCTTTTGCTGACCCAAGGATCTATGTGGATGGGCAACAACATAGCAATGAACCATTCCTTATGCTACTTTTCATCGTAGGAAAAACCTCTGTCACTGATGACATTTTTTAGTCATTCGTTAGATTCCCAAACACATTCCGTTGGCCCTTGCCTAATATCTTTTAATTCTACAATGCATTGAGAAAAATATTTAGGTTTTTGCAACTGCTGCTTCACGACGTCCTTGATCTCATTTTTTGTGGGATTTTCATGTTGAGTAATGTATCCCATGAATGAGTCCAAAGCCTAACCTTCAAATGTTATTTCTAGTTGCGTTCTCTTAAAAACATTGTTATTGACATTTTGCGCAGCCCACACCACATTTGCCACAAACCAAAGGCGGTCCATATACTCATGCCCCGCACCCTAATGGAACTTCACTCAACATTCCTATGGTCAACCCTAGTCAAGCAACCTAGAAAAATTGAGTTCCCTCACATAAAAATTTAGCCTGCAAAGATCAAAATTTTGTAAGTCAAAGAGAGTACAAATTCCAAGTCCAACTTGGTCAACGATTGCACAAACAAAAGTCAACGTAGAAATTTTAAAACGATCCTCTTTCCTTCGCATGTGTAAGCTCAAAATACTTCATTATAGTCACATATTAACCAATCCGACGATGAGAGAGAAGAGAAGATGAGTTGATGTGATGTCCAAATAATTTTTCCTTATTGTTGATTTATATTCTTCGTTGGAGACCCAATTATGACTTTAGGTCACCCTAAACGTTTGTTCACATGTGGTTCCATCATTAAAAAATAATATTTTTACTTAACCAAATTAAGTTCTTTGAAGGGTTAGTATTGTCTTTCATGAGGAAAAAAGTTGTGTAAATGGAGGAATTTGTCCATGAACTATCAAATTAACACCTATAACATAAAGCATCTTAGTTTCTTTGACGAAGCTGAAATCCTAGCATCTATGCATTTTCATAAATCTAGTGTCATAAAAAAATATTTAGAAATTGAAAAGGACTCCAATAATTTCAATGGGGAAGATGGTTATAAACTTAGCCACTCTTTGATGACATTAACCCATCTCCTTACTTCTTAACTCCCATTGCACCCTTTCATACCACCCCCCACCCCAACCGTTAATTTTAATCAATTGAGTTTAAATTGTTTAATGTGCATAACTGCATTTTTACGGTAAAAAATCTATCTCTGCATTCAAAAATTTATTTTAAACAACAACAAATCATAAAATTGCATTGTCTCATTATGACTAATTTGAGTGAAAAAATTAATTCGTCAAATTAAACTATATCTATATATATATATATATATATATAATTCATTTATTAGTAGAATAACATTAAATTATATATTTAAATATCACAATATTATATTCAAAATTCTAAACTCTTAGCCGTATAATATTAAATAAATTTGTTTCATATTTTTCTAACCCTTTCTTTTTCCTTATTTTCCTCAATTTTGCAGTATTTTAATTTTTAATTGGTTTACTTGGTTTAACTTTTAATTTGTTCACTTTATTGATCATTTATTTGATACTTTATCTTAACCATTTAGTTCATAGTTTATTTAATATCTTACATCATTACAACCATTAATATAGTCTACATGGTCTCATTACTATTGGGTTTTTACACTCTTTATGATGGGTGAAGTGTCTTTACTTAAGGGGTAGTCTTACACAATATATAGTCTTTTGGAATTTTTTCTAATTAATTTTAATCAAAATCCCACATACATTTTCTAAAAATTTATTCTTAAGGGTTTTTTATGGTGCTAAATCTATTTATGAATTTAAACGTGCATTCTAAACAACAAACAATCACATTCTTTCTTAAAATTGTTATTTCTTCTATAACTTAGACTACACCTCCAAAGAAATGTACATATTTCATATCCTAATCTTAAATATTGTGACAAAAAGTAGAATATTATCATTAGTGGATTAGAAAAAGTCATCTTAATTAATTAAATTTCCTACAACTTCACTTTCTTGATGTAACTTAGCTTAATTATAACCTTGGAAAAATAGCACATTAATTCATTATTATTATTATTATTATTATTATTATTATCCAATTTTAAGGACAAGGCCAAGCTAAAGACCAAATTGATGTATGAGACCCTCTTGTTTGTGGGACAAGGGACTCACATGATTTTGTTTTAACCATAACAGTGGATTTCAATTGATGCATCTCTCATTAATCACATTGCAATTAAGATTAGGTTAGAAATTTAGCTCAATATAAAATTATGAAACAAGAACTATAAAAAACACAAGACTAAAAAATAGATTTCGTTTTGGCACTGCATTTCGTTTGAGGGAATGAAAGGAGACTTGGCTTAAGGGAGTGCAAGCCTGGCTCAAGGAAGTGAATTTGCAAGGAAAACCATTATTAGACAGCTTAAGTGCAGGTATGTTTTTATCCTTTGTGTCATTGGTATTAAAATATTGTGTCATTACAATAATTTTGATTATTTGTGAATTTAACAAGTAATTATAATAGAAGTTAAATACCTTAGCTGAATTTACAAATTTAGCATTGTAAACCGTGTGTTTAACTTAAGATAATGTGAAAATCCTTAAATAAGTGATCATTCATTGAGCCTTGTTGGAATATTGAAAATTCCAGAACAATAAATGGAGAGAGTAAACTCCCCTCTTCTACACAGAGAAATATAAAAATTACTTGACAGGAGATAGAGTTTCCACACTAAAAACAAACTTCTATTTCTTTTAAAACTATTACAAAATATTCCTCTAACAGAGAGGGATAACAAAAATAGTGACTGCTTTAGATGCAGTGCACAAAACTACTCTCTGTTCTTTCAAAACAATACACTCTGTCTCTGTAAACCAACAATGTTGTGTTCTTCTTTTCCGCGCTGCTGTGCAGAACCAAATAAAACAAAAAAAAATGATACCAGTTATAGGCTCTCGGACCTTTTGTTTTCATATGCCGCGCATATTAAAACATTACAAAAAAAAATTATATAAAACTTAAAAAAAGTCTATTTAAAACAAATACCTGTGGGCCCACTTAACAGTTGTGCTTTGAACGCGCGATCAACTAAAAACTCTGATTGCGATTCGAAAGCAGATGCAATCCAAAAATTAAGTCCACCATAACAAATGGCATTGGGTGCAGACTTCTAATATGTTCGATTGGGCCTTGTATTAAAGAAGTTCCGATTGCGATTCAAAAGCAGATGCGATGGAACAAATAAACTCCATCGCATAATACCATCGGGTCCGCCTTTTGATAATGTGATCGGGGCACACAACAAAAACCGCCGATTGAACCTTTGCGATTGAAATCTGCGACCATATTATATAATGCCGCGTGGTCTTGTGGACCCATGGGCCTCGGCTGTGGTGGAGGGTGATTATAATATAAAATTTGGTTGTATATTATATAGAACCGTTCCGCTTGCGGAACTCTGCCACATCTACAAGACATTTGAACTTTGGAACATATGTATTGCGATTTGCGATTGCGACTATGATCACATCACATCGCAAAAATTCATATCAACAAGACACTGCATAAGAAACTTGTGATTGCGATTAGTGCATAAGTGGTGGGGACGATTTGTCCTGCCTTTTCATAAATTAAAGGACTTCGGCTATTTTAATCAATTTTTCTCCATTTTGGTTGTTGAGGGCTTTAAACACCCGAAATGACTATTTTAATTAACTCTGTTCCTCCATAGACAAGAACTACAAAAAAATATTAGTCCTACTGTAGAAACGGCTGCGCCCATCACCAATTTAATTTCTCCTCTACAATTCGTGGCTGCAGCCCATCAACAATTAACTCCTTCCTTAAAAATCCCCCTTTCTTCTTTGACTGCGTATTGTTGTACACGTAAACTCTACTGTGCTGCCTTTGTACTCTTTTTCTTCCTGCTGAAAGGCTAGCAGGGACTTTAATATTTCAACACTCCCCCTTAAAGTTAGTTGTTGGGTTATCAATCATACCCAAGCATTTTCTTAGAAATTCAAAGGTCTTCTGCCCCAATGGTTTTGTTAAAATATCTGCATATTGCTCCTCTGTTTTACAATGCTATAAAACCATTTCTCCATTGTTCACCAATTCTCTGATGTAGTGAAACTTTGTATCTATGTGCTTCGTTCTCTTGTGAAATATTGAATTCTTTGACAATGCAATAGTTGAGCTATTATCACAATAAATCACTGTCCCTTTTACCTATTTTTGCATAAAATTCTCAACATCCTTCTCATCCAAATTGCTTGACATGCTGCTGCTGTAGCTGCCACATATTCTGCCTCTGCTGTAGATGATTATACAATCGGCTATTTCTTAGAAGCCCATGAAATGGCTCCTGAACCCATATGAAAAACATAACCGGAAGTGCTCTTCCGATCATCTATACTTCCAGCACAATCACTGTCAGTGTATCCAACTAACTTTGAATTTTCTAAAGTAGTGTATAAAATACCAAATATTTTAGTTCCTTTAACATACCTCAAAATTCTCTTTGTTGCTTGCTAATGTGCTTCTTTTGGCTTCTCCATAAATCTGGAAATTAAACTAACAGCATGCATAATATCCTGCCTAGTTGCAGTCAAATACATGAGGCTGCCAACTATGCTTTTATACAAACTTGGATCAAAATCCTTGCTGCTGTCATCTTTAATCAACTTCAATCCCATTACTGTGGGAGAAATGTAGCTTTGCACTCCTGCATGTTAAATATTTTCAAAACTTGATTCACATATTTTGCTTGGGATATAAAAATCCCATTTTCATCTTACTCTACTTCTATTCCTAAGAAGTATCTCAACAAGCCCATGTCAGTCATTTCAAATTCATCTTTCATGACTATTTTAAAATTTTCAATAAGGTAATCATCATTACCTGTAAATATTAGATCATCAACATATAAAAAAACAATGAGCAATTTACCATCCTTTTCTTTGATGTAGAGGGTGGGTTCTCCCTCACACTTTCAAATCCATTTTCCAGTAGATAGGAGTCTATCCTACTGTACCATGCTCTTGGTGCTTGCTTCAGCCCATAAAGAGCTTTCTTCAATTTTCAGACTTTATGCTCTTGGCCTTTTTTCTCATAGCCAGGAGGTTGTTCCACATATATCTCTTCCATTAACACACCATTTAAAAATGAAGATTTTACATCCATCTGGTATACTTTCCATTTGTTTTGTGGTGCTATTGATAGCACTGCTCTTACTGTCTCCATTCTTTCAACTGGTGTAAAAGTTTCTTCATAATCTATCCCATGATTCTGCTTGTATCCCTTGACAACAAGTCTGGCCTTGTGTCTTTATATTTTTTCTTCAGCATTTCTTTTGGTCTTATAGACCCATTTAACTCCAATGACTTCTTTACCTTCTGGGAGATCAACCAACTCCCATGTTTTGTTCTTCTCTATGGCATTAATTTCATCATCCATAGTTTCTATCCATTTTCTATCTTTAATAACATCTTCAAAATTAATAGTATCACCAACTTGACAATACAAAGCAAATAGGGAATTCAGACCTTCATTTGCTACTCCCTACTCATAGATTTCATTAAGACTTCTAAACTTTGTTCCTCTTTCATTTGGTGTAAATGTGCTTGATGAAGCACTCAATTCTACTCCATGTGGTGTGCTTCAAGATGCACTCCCATTTCTTCTCAAGGGTGTTCTCGCTGCTGCTTGAGGTGTACCTTACTGTCCTTGTGTTGGTGGAGGCTGTGCTATGGGTGAGTTGTTAATTTAAATCACATATCCCTCATCTTCATCATGAGATAAACAACTTTTAACATTGGTTATTTTCTCAATGCTTCCTCTTCAATGAATTTCACATCTCTACTTATCACAAATCTCTTTGTGGATGGGTTATACAATCTGTATCCTTTGGAATCTTCACAATAACCAAGGAAAATTAAATTCTCTACCTTACTATCCAAATTCTTTCTCAACTTGTCAGGAATGTGTGCATATGCCACACATCCAAAAACTCTCATGTGGGTGACTCCCTGTTTTCTGCCACTCCACGCTTCTTCTGGAACTTTGTTCATCACAGCTTTTGTAGGGCATCTATTTAAAATATACACAACACAGTTTGCTGCTTCTGCCCAATACTCATTCGGCAAGTGTTTTTCCTTTATCATACTTCTCACCATTTCTATTATGGCTCGATTCTTCCTTTCAGCAACTCCATTCTGTTGTGGTGTGTACCTTGTGGTAAACTGCTTGTGTATGTCATTCTCTCTGCAAAAACGCAGAAATTCCTTCGATATATATTCTTATCCTCTATCAGTTCTGAGAACTTTAATATACTGCCCACTCTGTTTCTCTACAAGAGCTTTAAAATGGAAAGTTTTCTAAAAGACTTCACTCTTATATTTTAGGAAATAAACACAGACTTTTCTTGTGAAATCATCTATGAAGGTCAGCATGTAATTGCTGCCTAAAACTGATGTTGTCTGCATCGGCCCACATAAATCTGAGTGAATGATTTCTAAGGGTGCTTTCACCCTTATGCTTTTCCCTTATGGAAAATTTTCTCTGTGTTACTTTCCCAAGATGCAGCCTTCACATAGGTTGTCAGGCTTCTCAATCAATGGTAAACCTCTTACCATACCTTTTCTGTGCAGCAAATTTAATCCTTCGAAATTGAGATGTCCAAATCTTAGGTGCCATAACCAGTTTTCATCTTTCTCTTCCTTCTGAAAAGCTTCTTGTGTTACAGCTGCTATACTCTTTCCTTTTCCCTTCAAGTCAGTGTGGAGCTTGAGAGGAAACATTCTATTGCTGGTCATTTGTATTTCAGCAACGATTTTCTTGCTTGGAGGTATATCTTTTATTGTGCACATATCATCCTTGAAAATTACATTGTAACCTTTGTTTATGAGCTGCCCAACGCTCAAAAGATTACATTTCAGACTTGGAACATAATACACATCAGGAACAAATTTTTTCTCACCATTTCTTGCTCGAATACTAACTCTGCCTTTTTCCTTTTACAGAGATCTTAATATCAATCCCTGTGGTTACTTTTGATTTAACCTCTTCATCTAGATTGGCAAACATTTCTCTGTTTCCAGTCATGTGATTACTACATCCTGAATCTAAGAACCAAACATCATCATCTCTATCCTGTGCTACATTACATGTTAACAGCACATTGCTTGGATTCTTTTCTTCTTTTGCTACATTAGCATTTTGCCTATTTTTCATGTCATTTTTCTTCTTTCTACATTCATTGGCATAATGCCCATATTTCTTGCAATAATGACATTGGAAATTGGATTTGTCATACCTTTGTCCATGAGCATGTTGGTTTTGGTGTCCACCTTGCTGACTGTTGCATTTTCCATGGCTCTGATTCTGACTATTGCTCCTTCCATGTGAATGTGAAGGGCTATTCCTTGCTCCTCTATTTTGGCTTCTGCCTCTTCCTCCTCCTTTGCCTTGACCTCTTCCTCTTCCTGAAGGAATCTGGGTCTTGAAGGCGTGCTCAAGAGATGAATGTTCATCTTTGCTCAATCTCTGTTGATGATTTATTAGTGAGGCATGAAGTTCATCTACTGTGAACTTTGAGAGAACTTTGGTCTCTTCTATGGTGGTAACTATAACATCAAACTTCGAGGGTAAGCTCCTCAAAAGTTTATTCACAATCCTTCTTTCTTCAAGAGCTTCTCCATGGGACCTTATTTGATTTACAATCCCAATCACATGTGTAAAAAATGTGTCTACATTATCTGACTCTTTCATGCAAAGAGTTTCAAAATATCTCCTTAGCAATTGAAGTTTTGCTGTCTTAACTTTCTCCATACCTTGATAGGCTACTTTCAGAGTTTCGCATGCATCCTTAGATCTCTAAGCTGCTTCTATCCTTGGAAACACACTCTCATTTACTGCTTGATACAATAAGAAGAGAGCTTTAGCATCTTTCTTCCTATTTCTCTTCAATAGGTCCTTCTCTGCTTGAGTTAAGGCATTAAAAGCCCGCTCATCAGCTGGTTCAAAAAAACCATCTACTACAAATTCCCATAACTCTTGTGAGACAAACAAGGCTCTAATGGTAATGGCCCAATAATCATAGTTCTTTCCATTAGATTTTGGAAGCTGAACATTTCCAATACTCATACCAGTGCTTGGTCCAGCCATTGCTTTTAAACCAAACTCTGAACTTAAACAAACTGTCTTTCCTTCTCTAAAAGAACAAACTCTTTTAAACAAAAACAACAACTCTATTTTCTTTGAGAAATACCTGAACTTTTGACTTCTGTTGAGCTTTCACACTGCTGGAGAAAACACTGCAACAAGTCTTCTTCTTTTTCAGCTTCTTTGAAACCTTCAAAGAGCCTAAACTAGCTTTGATACCATGTTGGAATATTGAAAATTATAGAACAATAAATGGAGAGAGTAAACTCCCCTCTTCTACACAGAGAAATATAAAAATTACTTGACAGGAGACAGAGTTTCCACACTGAAAACAAACTTCTATTTCTTTTAAAACTGTTACAAAATCTTCCTCTAACACAAATGGATAACAAAAATAGTGACTGCTTCAGACACAGTGCACAAAACTATTCTCTGTTCTTTCAAAACAATACACTCTATCTCTGTAAACCAACACTGCTGTGTTCTTCTTTTCCGCGCTACTGTGCAGAACAAAATAAAACAAAAAAAATGATACCAGTTACAGGCTCTCGGGCCTTTTGTTTTTATATGCCGCGCATATTAAAAAATTACAAAAAAAAATTATATAAAACTTAAACAAAGTCTATTTAATACAAATACCTACGGGCCCACTTAACAGTTGCGCTTTGAACGTGCGATCAACTAAAAACTCTGATCGCGATTCGAAAGCGGATGCGATCCAACAATTAAGTCCACCATAACAAATGGCATCGGGTCCAGACTTCTAATATGTGCGATCGAGCCTCATATTAAAGAAGTTCCGATTCTGATTCAAAATCAGACGTGATGGAACAAATAAACTCTGTCGCATAATACCATCAGGTCCACCCTTTGATAATGTGATCGGGGCACACAACAAAAACCCACCGATTGAAACTTTGAGATTGAAATCTGCGACCATATTATATAATTCCGCGTGGTCATGTGGACCCATGGGCCTCGGCTGTGGTGGAGGGCGATTATAATATAAACTTTGGTTGTATATTATATACAACCGTTCCGCTTGCAGAACTTTGCCACATCTACAAGACATTTGAAATTTGGAACATATGTATTGCGATTTGCGATTACGACTGTGATCGCATCGCATCGCAAAAATTCATATCAAGAAGACACTGCATAAGAAAATTTTGATTGCGATTAGCACATAAGTGGTGGGGATGATTTGTCCCGCCTTTTCAGCAATTAAAGGACCTCGGCTATTTTAATCAATTTTTCTCCATTTTGGTTGTTGAGGGCTTTAAACGCCCGAAATTACTGTTTTAATTAACTCTGTTCCTCCGTAGAGAAGAACTATGAAAAAATCTTAGTCCTCCTACAGAAACAGCTACGCCCACCACCAATTTAATTTCTCCTCTGCAATTTGTGGTTGCGGCCCATCAACAATTAACCTCTTCCTTACAAATCCCCCATTCTTCTTTGACTGTGTATTGATGTACACGCAAAATCTGCTGCACTACCTCTGTATTATTTTTCTTCCTGCTCGAAGGCTAGCAGGGACTTTAATATTTCAACAAGCCTCAGTGTGGTTTCCCTAAAACACAACTATACAAAAGTGAAACCACCCAAAAACTACAAAATAGGCATCAAAATCTACGTGTAAATTAAGCCCTAGTGCCATATGCACATAGGGCAACATAGCGCTAAGAGCAACGAATATTTTCTTTTTTTTATTTTGACCGATACGTTCGTACCCATGACATGTTTTGCGAAGAGGCCGCTACTACCATTAGATGGGATGAGCCGCTTTCTATTTCAACCTAGGTCATGCATGGTTTGAGATCTGCTCTGCATGGTTGGCTTCAGATCTGAAAAACCTTTATATCTGTGTTTTTATAGGGTTTTTCCCTTATTTAGTTGGGATCTAAAATTCTGTTAAAATAATTTCTTTTGAAACCTTCATTATATTGTTAATATAATATGGGTTATATGGAGAATATAACTACTATTTTATTTTACTATGTCATCGAGTGCGAAATTAATGTAGAAGTATCCTCCTCAAATGTTATTGGTTATTTGGGACACTTAAGGGCTCTTGTGTTTTCAAGAGAGTTGGTTCTCTAAATGAATTTTTAAATAATTTGAGTGATTTGGAATATGATTTAATTAATATTGTGAGCATAATTGTAAATGTTCTAGAATGTGAGAGAACATGGGAGAATTAGACTATTGAGAATTCATAGGGGATAAGAGATTTGAGAAATTATTGTGAATCCTAGATTAGGGATTGGTTTCATGAATTTATGGGATTACAAAAGATACATAGGGATAAAAGAGAGATTTTAGGAAATAATGAGAATTTAAATGAATTAGGGATTTTTTGAGTAAACTAAAGGTCTAAACCAAAATTCATTGTATAATCCATTTCTAAATAATTAATAACCTCAAAAGACATAAGGAGATGTAGGAGAGATACATGATTCGAGAATTAGAGATAAAGGAAGAGAATTAGGGGAAAACAGAGTGCACGAAACTGAAGTAATCAAGCCACAAGGCTAAAACTCTGCAAATTTCATTTTATGAGTAATTGATTTTAGCTTTGTGTGTAATTCTGGTTCTCATATTTAGTTTGGTCTGAAATCTTTCAAAGTTGTGAATTGGTATATATTGGTAGTGCTTTTCTGTTATGAGTTAAATCTAGGCATATTTTCTGTTATGCCTTATTAGCCAAAATGACTGTATGAAGTTTCAATTCAAACTATAGAAACTATATGGTTAACCTTCAGTTCAAATACATGTTTTATTTTTTTTTGAAATCTGAGTTAGTTGAAACAAGAGTCAAAGACACAGAAGAATCGTAGTGGAATCATGTGATTTTGCCACACTAAGAGGAACACTCTCTATCATTGTGGTTTAATCTGAACGATGAATGGTTGAGGGTTTCCAATAAATCCGAAGGCTTCAGCACTTGATCTTTTTAATAAGTGCGAGTAATTGGTGTTGGATCCGGATTTTCCCTTTGGTAATCATTTTTGTGAGTTCCAGATTATGTGTTTTGGAAACCATATTATTGTTGGAGTAATGAATCAGAAAATACAGTGGAATGTAATCGAATGAAGACGGATAAACTATATTTTGTGGAAGCCTGAATGAAGAAACCGTGATCGAGAGACAATGGCATAGTAGAACAAAAAATTGATTCTTTAAAATTGAAACGTAGACAATGGCGCAGTAGAACAGCGAAATGGTTCTTTAAAATTGAAAACAATGATTTTCACACAACACAAGGGATGTAAGTGGTAAAACATTGGAGATTTCGAAACAACGTGGAGGTCCCATGTTGTAAATCTATAACTATCCATATCGCACGTTATCGAGTGGCAGGGTCACGTACTCCTCTGAATGCGATATCCGCCAGATGGATGGGGCATGAATAGATCAACGATGTAAGTTGGATGGTTAATAAGTTGTGGAACTGACATTATATTTGTCAGCATCAAGGTTTTAAACCAAAGTTACGAGCCAAGGTAAATATTTAATTAATAGGTATAAGGATTGATTATAACTATGTTACAAAACAGGGTTAAAAAATTATGAAGGTGTGTAATTTTAAAATACATGTATATGTCATGTATAAATATGCATAATGTGGATAAAGGCGCAGTGATGCTGCACCATTAGTGGTATCAAAGATGAAGTAATTTTTTTTTTATTTTTATTTTTAAAGTTAAAACTGAATTGTGAAGAATGCAATTGAAATTGCAAGAAAGGGTGTTCATAGTAAAGCAGAAAGGGATTTTGCATGAAGCTGAGCGAAGTATGAACATATTAATGTTTTCCTCAAGTTAGTGAGTTATTGCAGCCAAAGAAAGTTTGAGATGTTTTTATACTATATTTACATAGATTGCATGCGAAAGACATAAATTCTAGTCCAAAATTGATGTGGATTGAAGTCTTGTTTAGAATTGATTGTTGTGACAACAGCTAAATGTTGAAAGAATGCGCAAAACTACAGAACAAGATTCACAAGAATGGTAAGCGCCAGAAAATAAGGAGATCCTAAAGACAAGTGATGTTGTGAAGATTGTATACATAAGTTTTTATTAATTGATGATATTTTACAGATTGAATAGATCAAGGGAGTGAAAAAGTTGCATCTTTATAGGAGATAAGCATCAGATATATAAATTTATTATAAAGGTATGAAAGTTTGCAGTAGTTGAATGATTGGTAAAAACTACAGTAATAAAACTGTAGGAAGAACTTTTAGAAGTTCTTAGAGATTGTACCAGAACCTTATTCCAGCTGAGGCTTGGAATATATAGGGACAAAGGAGTCCTTAAGAGAAGTGGGTGTAGCAACGAGTGAAAGAGCAAGATTTATCAATGCAAGTTCTATGGAAAGAGGACTTGGAAACCAGACAAAGGAGAAGTTTGGTGAGGAGATCAACTTAGAAGGAATTTGATTGGTTGCAGGTGTTGAAGCTAACAAAAAAGTGAATATGACCATGGGAAGTCATAGAGAAGGTTCAGAAGAAAGCTACAAGGTGAAGGAAAAGGGTTTTAAAAAAATCCGCAAGAATCCGATGAGTGAGGAGGAGCTTGACAAGGAGTTGGCTGAGATAAGGAAACAACTTGATTAGTTAACAATGCTGCTAGAGGAAAACCTAAGACAATATTGGGTCTTGAAGAAAAGATAGTAATGTGGTCTAAGTTACAGAGAAGGCTATGATAGAGACAAGTGAAGTGTTTGGTTTAAAAACTCAGACAAGCAGAAATGGAAGTTTCCATTTGTGGAACAGAAGAGGGTGAAATTCTAGGTGAAGAGGACAATGAGAAAGGTTCCATGGACACTTGGAATAGTCTAGAACAATTTGGAGATATGTTGACAAGAGAAGCAAATGAGGCTATGGAGCCTTGCGTTTTTACTTCTCATAGTTCGTATGTGTTTACAGGATGTGTAGAAGATGATGGATGGTTTGGTGAAACTGTCACAAATATGAATAAAACTCTTGAGGTGAAGTATGATGGAGAATGCCTTTTAGAGGAGGAAGATATTGATTTATTGCAGTAGAAGGAATTCATAGATGAATTTCTGTTTGGTGTAAGACAAACAATTAAAGATATTATGGAGCAGAAGCATAATGAAAATGCCCTAGTGATATTCCAAGGAGGTTAACAAATGAATTTGTTTAATGAAATTGATGAAAGAATTTTAAAATGTGATGATACAGAAAACAAGATAATTCAAGAGGACTACTAGATGAAGAGTGAAACTGGGAATGAATATTTTGAAGAAATGCTGGAAAGATTTCACATGGAAATCGAATTCTTGGAAAGGTGGCTCAAGGAACCATAAGGAGGAATGAAGCTTGCAGAACCAGATAAAAAAGAAATTGTAGAGTTAAGTAAATTTTTTAACTCTTCAACTAATAATGTGGTTGTAGGTACAGAAGACAACATTGATAAATATGAAGTTGAAATAAGAGGAATTATGAAGAAGATATTTAGTATTAGAGAGAAGACTGAGATAAATTTTCAACTAACATTGTTGATAGAAATATTCCACAAAAGTAAAGGAGACCACATATATAGCTACATAATGGGAAAAAAGGAGAAATGTTATAAGCTACAAGAGAAACAAGTGGATATCCAGTTAATAAAGGAGCTGAGAAATCTTGGGCAGATTATAGATGTTCCATTGAGGACAGAGAAGCTGAAAGAAGTGGAGCTACAACAAAATGAAATTGCTAGAGAAGAACAAGTTTCTTTTGAACTTGAAGATAGAGCACTAATGTTTATATCATCAATTGAGGCAACTGAGCCTTATGATTTTGAAATTGACAATTTGTGTATTTTTGCAAGTGATAAAGAGGAGAGAAAAAATTTGAGTTTTGAGACTCTTAGATCTTATGAGAAAACTCATACATAGTTGGAGGAACATATTATTTTACAGCATACTGGTAAAGTTGAAAACAGAGGAAATTTGGCTCAAAATGATGATCAAAAGAAAGAAGAAGAAGCAAAGGATGCCAATTACTCAAATGATATGGTTGAGGAAGTTGAGGTGAAGACCATTGAAGATTTTCTCAGTCATATAGAAGACTTGGAATAGAAAAGAGATTTGATTGTGGAATCATCAAACAAGACTATCGAGTATTGTGATTTTAAAATTGAAAATTTGGGGTGATTACAGGTTTTGAAGATTTTAGAGATAATAGACAATCACTGGAAGTTGTAATAAAGATGAAGGAAGAAAGAGAAATGTACACAAGCATTTCAAAGAAGAAAGATCAAAATTGTATTATGATGAAGGATAATTCTATGATATCTCACGAAGATTGCAAAGGATTTGCCACAATGGAAGAAAATGTTATTATAGTTAGGGAATTGAAGAGAAATTTATTTTTTTTAAGTAAATTTCCAGAACAAAAATTGGATATTGCAGAGGATAATATATATAAGTATATTTAGGAATTTTGGGAGGTAGAAATATCTACAACGGTATTTGGAGCAATCATAAATATTATAACATAAATTGAAGAAAAAGAAGGCAACAAGATTTTTAAAACTCCTACATAAGGGGAAGGACAATAGCAGCAAAATAATTTGGATAGAGAAATAGAAAATTTCATGAAGCTTATAGGAAATGAGCACAAGGAAAGGAGCTGCAGATAGAGAATCAGGTGGATAAAAAGCTGGACTGTAATAAACATTGATGGAGAAGCAAATGGAGTGTTGCAAACAAAGATATGGCAACCATGAGAAGCAAGGAGTGACAGCAAGATATTTAAACAGTAGTTGAGAAAAGAAATGAAATCACTGAAGAACAAAGTTTGGAATCCTATAGGTAGCAAGTCAGTGAGACTTGTGGCTATTTCATTATTACAGAAAAGCAATAGACCTCATAGACAAGAGTCTATGAAAAATTTTCTACATGGAGAGTCTGATGTAGGAGCATCCTGCTCAAATGTTATTGGTTATTTGGGAGACTTAAGGGGTCTTATGTTTTCAATAGAGTTGGTTTTCTAAATGTATTTTTAAATACTTTGAGTGATTTAAAATAGGATTTAATTAATATTGTGAACATAATTGTAAATGTCCTCGAATGTTAGAGAAAATAGGAGAATTAGATAGTTGAGAATTCATAGGGGATGAGAGATTTGCGAAATTATTATGAATCCTAGATTAGGAATTGGTTTCATGAATTTATGGGATAAGAGAGGATCCTTAGAGATAAAAGAGATATTTTAGGAAATAATTAGGACTTAGAAGAATTAGGGATTTATTGAGTAAACTAAGGATCTAAACCAAAATTGGTTGTAGAATCCATTTGTATATAATTAATAACCTGAAAAGACATAAGGATATGTGGGAGAGATACATGATACGAGATCTAGATATAGAGGAAGATAATTGGGGAAAAATAGAGTGCAGGAAATTGAAGTAATCAAGCCACGGGGCTAAAACTCTGTAAATTCCATTTTATGAGTAATTGATTTTAGCTTGGTGTGTAATTCCAATTCTGATATTTAGTTTGGTCTGAAGTCCTTTGAGGTTTTGAATTGGCATATACTGGTAGTGCTTTTCTATTCTGAGTGAAATTTGGGCATATTTTCTGTTATGCGTTACTAGCCAAAATGACTGTGTGAACTTTCGATTCAAACTAGAGAAACTCTATGGTTAACCTTCAATTCAAATCCATGTTTTAATTTTTTTTGAAATCTAAGTTAGTTGGAACAAGATTCGAAGACAACATAATCGTAGTGGAATCATGTGATTTGGCCACACTAAGAGTAACACTCTCTATCACTGTGGTTTAATCATGACGATGAATGGTTGAGGGTTTCGAATAAATCTGAAGGTTTCAGCACTTGATCTTTTTCATAAGCGCAATTAATTGGTGTTGGATCTAGATTTTCCGTATGGTAATAATTTGTGTTGGTTCCAGATTATGTGTTTTGGAAACTATATTTTGGTTGGAGCAGTGAATCATCAAATACAGTGGAATGTAATAAAATGAATACGGATGATCTATGTTTTGTGGAACCCTAAATGAAGCAACCATGATCGAGAGACAATGACACAGTAGAATAGTGAAATGGTTCTTTAAAATTGAAAATAGTGGTTTTTCCACAACACAAAGCTAGTAAGTGGTAAAAAGTTGGAGATTGTAAAACAATGTACAGGTTCCACATTGTAAGTCCAAAAGTACCCATATCGCATGTTATCGATCGGTTGGGTCTCATACTCCTCCGAATGCGATATCTGTAGGATCGGACATTATATTTGTCAGCATCAATGCTTTAAACCAAAGTTACGAGCCTAGGTAAATATTTAATTAATGGGTATAAGGATTAATTATAACTACGGTACAAAACAAGGTTAAAAGATTATGAAGGTGTGTAATCTTAAAACACATGTATATTTCATGTATAAATATGCATAATGTGAGTAAAGGTGCAGTGAAGCTGCACCATAAATATTCAATTTTCTTTATTTAAGTGTTAGTAGTCTTTATTTCTTGTATAAGTAAAGGCTTTACCTTATGTTTGATGGTTAAGCAAGCCCTTTTCTCTATAGGGCCTTGTATTATGATTTTCTACTATCTTATATTTATTTTTGCTTAGCAAGAATTATTTCTATCATATTAATATAAGAGGAAGAGTTACAACATGCACCTTGATGTTAAAGATCTCCTTCAATGGGTCCGGATCCACACACATCTCCAAAGTACTCATTTCAACTTGGTACGAGAATGCCAAAGGTCTTAACTCTCCTTCAATGCCTATAACAAAAATTCTCTCTCTGCTATTCTTCTATCTCTATTTTGATTAGAGAGGCATGTGAGTATGTCCATTTTATAGTGATTGGAGAGGGGGAATGGATCCACATAAGGTGGGGAAATGTTTTATCTCATTGGGTGGTTCCTCTTTTGTCAGAACAAGAGGCCCAAATGGAGAAGCTCGACCCTATCTCCATGAACGAACAACAAACTCTCCACCCATGAAGCTTCTATATCAGGAAGCTTCATTTCGATTTTAAAAAACCTTCTAGAAGTGGATCAACACGATTGTGATATCCATACTAGTGCTAATCGACGCTCCTCACAAGCTTAGGACAAGTCATTAGCACGGGTGAGACAAATCAAGGTTGCACTGCTCCAAATAAGTGTGTTTTAAGGAGCTATTAAAGGAATGATTAAAAAACAGTTTGTTTTGCATACTGTAAGGGATGTAATGGCATATTTTCATCATCGAAAAGAGACATAGGGATCACTATCAAGGTCCTCCAGGATTCAGAAATAGGGAGTACAAGGAAAGTGAAAAAATGTTGTGTAATAGATGCCCCCTAAAGCATGAAGGCTGAATGAGAGTGAGGGTTCAAATGCTTTATGAGGAAAATGATGTGAACTTGACATCAAATGTGAAAAACCTCCCATTAGGACATGTAGGCTCTAAGGTACTGAAAGTGGATCTCTAGATCAAATTCCTCGATAATGAGTTGAAGTCGACACAAAGTAATCTCTTGGAGGGCCATGATGTATCCCACATCATCGACACGAGACAAAGGAATTAAGATAATTATGAATCAAGAATGAATAGAGAAACAAGTAGTGAATAGATTGTAGAAGGAACTTCTCTTTAACATATCAGCAACAAGACTCCGGACTTGGGCAGTATTTGACTCAAACGAAATCAAAGGTCATGTTGAAAAAATTGGTAATTAAATGAGAGGCAAAATGATTTCCCAAACCCATGGAGGAAAAGTGACGAATGTAGGATGTTCGCAACCTGACACAAATTAGGGAATGTGTCATGTTCAAAAGTGACATACAGTGGATGCAACTCATAAATACTTCCATTTTCCCTAAGCATTTCTGGCGAGTAACCCAATTATTTTTGAATACAAGCTTGAAGGGGATATCATATGCTTGTCATATAAGTTTCTCTTTCGAACCATTCCATCCTAGCACATTTTACAAGCCCTAGGAAGGAGGAACTGGGTGTCGTCATGGTCATGAGCCCAATACCGTTAAATTTTATTGAGTCTGACAAAGCTAAAAATCGACATCTTTTCATATTTAGAGAGTTTGAAAAGAGATAAAAAGAAAATTCCATATGGCCCTTTTCATAGAAATTACCTCGAATCTAAAAGTTAAAAAACAAAGTTCAAGAGAGCCTCTTAGCCACGATTGACTATGGTATTCCTTTCTCGTAAATAATTTATCGCATCTTGAAAAAGGGGTAAAATACTGGGTCAATGATGTTTCATTTACTTTAACGAGTTGAAAACGACAAGTACTCGACAATAATTTAATGTTTTAAGAGTGATAAAAGAGTTGAAAGATGACTCTAGGAGATAAATTTTTAGTTTACTTTTACCGAGTCTAAAAAAGTAATAAACCAGAACTCGTTTCCATATCATCCATAAAAAAATTAGCTCTGTTTATACAAAAGAATAAACCCATTATCTATTTTCAATGTAAAAGTCATTAAAATATATTAAGATATGGAAAAAAAATCTTAAAAGTGACTTGAAATTTTATAAAAAATGAGAAAACTAAAAGACTTTCACTTTTTACCTTCACAAGTCTTGCAAGAGGTTTTTTACCCTTGTTTACCTTGATTCTTTAGGAGTAGATTCTGGGGGATCCACGAAGCTGATCAAAAAAATTGTTAGCACTAGGTAAGAGTCATGCTCATCTTCTCTATTTTTGTACCTGTTTTAGCAATTTTTTTTTTAATAAAGCATGATTATTTTGGGAGAAAAGATTTTAAACTTTGTGTCGCGGCAGATCAGTGCATGGATTTCGTATCGGGATTGCACCATTCCACTATTTTTAGCACTGGTTATGCACCGATCGACGCATCTATTTTTAAAACGATCGTGCTGTTCATAGAGGAAATATCAAACACTCATGGTGATCGAATGGAAGGAAAGGGAGCATGATGATGTAGACAGAGAGGCCATGGAGGACCGATATTTCATTGGTGCTTTGAGGAACTTTGATCTCCTCAAATCCTTTTTGATTCCAGGCTTAAGATCCTAGCTAGAGTTACTGTGGACAAAGACGACCCCTCTAGCCCTAATCTGGTTCTAGTAACAAAGGCAACAATATAACCTAGATTGTAAATGAACACAGATCATATGGAGATGGCCTACCTCGATGTGATGTTGCGATGTTGCTCCTCGCCTACGTCCTTTTGATTGTTTGCTCTTGTTAGCTAGATCCCCACTGTGACTAGCGCTCAGTTACCTACACAAGTGATCAAACAACACAAAACATGACAGGAAAACATGCATTTTACATAAAAAAATCTATCTAGTTGATCAATGAATACTAGAAATCTAGTCATGAACCATGGACAAGAGTGGAAAGTAAGAATCAGTTGTATCATATTAACATAAGAGGAAGAGTTACAACCTACACCTTGATATCAAAGCTCTCCCTCAATAGGTCTAGATCCAGACAAATCACCAAATCACTCGTTTAAACTTGGTACGAGAAGGCCAAAGGTCTTAACTCTCCTTCAATGGCTATAGCAAGAATTCTCTCTCTATTGTTCTTCTATCTCTGTTCTAACTAGATGCTAATGGGAGGATGTCCATTTTATAGTGATGGGAGAGGGGTCATGGATCCACTTAAGGTGGAGAAATGGCTTATCTCCTTGGGTGTTTTCCCTTTTATAGGAACAGGTAGCCCAAAGTGAAAAGCTCAGTCCTATCCCCATGAACAAACAACCAGCTCTCCACCCAAGAAATATTCTCGATCATGAAGCTTCATTTACATTTTAAAAAACCTTCCAAAAGTGGATTGACATAGGAGTGATATCCATACTAGCATTGATCGGTGCTACTCATAAGCTTAGGTTGAGTCATCGATGCAAGTGAGACAAATAAGGGTCACGGTCCTCCAAATAAGCATGCTTGTAAGGAGATACTCCACGAATGATTAATAGAGAGTTTGTTCTCCATACTGTAAGGGATGAAATGGCATATTTTCATGATGGAAAAGAGACACGAAACATTGTTAAGGTCCTCTAGGATTCAGAAACATGGAGTATAGGAATAATGACAAAATGTTGTCTAACAAATGCCCCCTAAAGCATGAAGGCCGAATGAGAGTGAGGGGTGAAATGATTTATGTGTATGTTCGAGGACCAAGACGTCATCGTCAGAAAACCTATGAAATCAAGCACATATATACATAGCTAAAATCTTTGAGATAAACACATGACATAAGGTATGGACGCAGCCATCCATAAAAGAGATTATGTGATAGGATCCGTGGCATAGACACATCCATCAAACAATAAGGAGGATAAAAAATACACTCAGGTATGGTTGCAACCATCCAGATAGAAGAGTCATGCATACAATAATGAGGAATACATATTGCCTCATAACTGGGACTTTATCAGGAAATATCTGTGGTCTTGCACTCCATCACGACCCGATCAAGTACAAATTCAAGCATTTGAATGAGTGAGTTGAAGTGGAACATGTAAGAAAATAACCTGATTATAAGTTAAAAATGTAAATTGTTAACATGTACGAGAGAGACAACCAATAATGACAATGGCCCTCAAGGTCCCAATAGTACAATCAATGAGATGTGAATAAGGAAATGAAGTTGAACACTCGTGAACTCATCCAATCGAAGGCCAATGATGTGATCGTGTCGTCGAATGTGAACAACATGAAATTAGTGCATGTAGGCTCTAAGGTAATGAAAAGGGATCTCTAGATCAACTTCATGCATAACGAGTTGAAGTCTACATGAAGCGATCCATTGAGAAATATTAATTTGTTCTACTATATGTATTAAAGCATAAATGCTACATTTTCAAACATATTTTGTTACGGTATATGTATTACAATATCAATGCTACATTTTCAAACATATTTTGTTCTTCCTTATGTATTACAGTATGAATGCTACATTTTCAAACCTATTTTGTTCTCCTCTATGTATTACATTATCAATGCTTATTTTATTTAATTTCTCTATAATGTTATTTTTTTACGTAGGATACCATTTCATTTATTTTTTGTTTTCAATTTTACATATTTATTTTTCTATATTTTATTTTCTTATGTACAGATATGAGACCTTAATTTCTTGTTATGTTACTCATATCATATTTAAATTATTGGGTAAAGTTGTCTTTTATATGAATTATCTCTCACTGTATTTATTTTTGTGGTTCCTAGGTTCCAGGTTTCAGTTTATAACTTACTCAAAATTATAGAAAATAAGACTATATGTTTATAATGTTCATTATGCATTGTAATGAAATGTCCGAATAATTATGTTTTGAATCTAACTGCTGCTTTAAGTTCTGAATATTTGAATTTAGGTTCATGTCTCATGCATTTAATTTTCTCCTTTACAGTGCCACAAGAAAATGTGATGAGATGAATAACTATGACAATCATTGACTGAGTCTTCATATTTATATGGAATAAAATGCATTTATATGCATGGGCCTTTTACAACTTTTAACGTATTAACATTAATCCTAATCCTAATCTAACTGATATATGAAGTATTTAAAATTTTATTGTGACATGACATTCCACATTCATAATGAGTTTTAAAGAGAGTACGAATATCATATGTGAAATCATATTCAAATCAAACTTTAATTTCCATTTAAATAGAAATCTTCTTTTGAAAATTTGGGAAAAGGAGAAAACTATCAGACATATACAAAATTACGTTAGGTTTCATTTCTACTAATTTAAAATTTCATTAATGACCCTTAGGTTTTTGTTTTTTATATTAAATTAAAATCATTTATCATAGTTTACAGATGAAATTGTTAAAATATTAAAAGTTTGAGTATAATTAATGATTTGTCTTGATGCAAGAGGATATATATGGAGGTGACAAGCTCGATGTCGACATGGAAAGGGCCATGCATCCACCTTCTTCATCATCCCTTCACCAAGTTATTCACCAAGCAACTTTATGGTGTGGAGATATGTGAAGTGACAAACGAGGAGGCCTCCTCGCCATTGGCTCTATTAGTGCGTAGGCTCTAATTTAGATATATGAAGTGTCATAATATTTTAAATCTTCATATATACATGCAAAAAAATCCTTAAATTGATTGAACAAATCAACATACCTATTTTTTCATGCAAATTGAAAATATTTGTCAAGTCTTTTTTTTTAATGTGTTCTCCTCTATGCGGGATTATGTTCTTCTACATTTTGTTCTACTAGTTGAAAGACTAGTTTGGTAGTCATGTTAGTATGCTTGAATGTTTTTTATAGATAAACTAATCCTTTTAGGACATATTTTCTCCTTAGTTGGTTCACTTCATGACTTACAATCTATGAAGAACTTGGTAGTATCCCCTTATGAATCTTCTCTTTCTTAATCCATATAAGGGGCTTATGAGCTCAAATATTGCAATAAGAATGTTGCAACTATTGGAAACTAGATCACTACTAAGAGGACAAGGGATTTATAAGTAGTGATGGCCTTTACATCAATCCTATAATTGTTTTTTAGATTATAAATTTTCCATACACATGCACAAAGTTAGCTGATCTAAATATAAAAGTAGGAATAATTAACACAATAATCATGAATAACATCAACATAAGAATGTACACATGAAGGCACAAGTATTTTTGGTGGAATCCCTTTCTAGAAAAAACCACCATGTTTTTGTTGTTAGGCTATTCAATTCTTTTTATTAATATGTTGAAAAAATTGGACATGGATTTTCTTACACCCATAATCTAGAAAACTCTTTGCACTACAATATGCGAGAACCTATCAATTTGGAAATTTGTTTCTCACACAAATCCATGGATATGTTTGGAGTGGAAACCACCACAACTAACGATCCTCTCACAAATACCATTGGATTATCCAACTCTTATTGGATGCATAAATATGTTCTTTTTACTGAATCCTATGAACCATTGTCTACTCTCATGCCTCCATGCCTTCACCTCTTCCATAAGAACTACATTTCACAATATTCCATATTGGGTTCTCAATCTCCTCAATATGAGCAACCCAAAAACACCATCATTTTGCAACACAAAATTGGAATAAAAACTGCTCCTAGAGGGTGTTACATCTTCTCTTCTAATCACAACAATATTTCCACTTTAACACACTACAAGCTATAAGTTATTTTCCTCTCTAAACCTCACCACTTGCAACACATAAGATCTGAGCTTTCTCCTCGGTTCTATATTTGTTCTCTCCATAAAGCACTATGATAGAACTCTACAAAACTATGTGATTAACTATTGCAATCTTTTGTCATTATCAGCTCCCTCTCAATGGCATGCTTTCATAATCTCAAGAATACCAACCAAATAGAATCAAAAAATTCCTCTATTTATCATTTTTTGAAATGGTTAACCCTATAAAAGCTATAGATTAATGGAGGCCTAAATTATTCTTTTCACACTTTTTAATTTTACGAGATCCAACTCCCTTGAATTGATGAGGCCACTCTCTCCACTCAATTATGGATATTCTCAATTTTAACCAACTTCTAGAATTTCCCTTATCATTTTCGATTATATACTAAAAAATTGTGATCAATAACATCACCACAATACAAAATTAGGTGATATGAGCTACGAATCTCAAGGAATTATAGCTAAAACTATAAAGTGCATGCATAAAACTGCTAGAGTCAACTACAACTACATGGATAGGCCTTCTTCCATGATGTTCGAGCCTTCAACCACATGCAGAAGATTAAATCCATGCGGATGGGGCATATGATACATGAAAACCATTCAAATTACCTAAGATCATGCTAAAACATCTTCTAGAGCTTGACCGGCCTCCATAAGACTTTTGGAAGCCACTCTCACCTCTCCAACACACTACCAAATCACTAGTGCCTACTTGACAATGATCTCAAAGTCATACTCCTCGAAAATCAATACTCATCTGCAGATCTTCCCCCCAACATAGGCTTATTAACCAGGTATTTCAAAGAAAAACGATCAATGAATATCTTGAAATGAACTCCCAACAAGTAGTGTTTATATTTTTGTAGTGCATATACCATGCTCAATCCTTCCCTTTCTGTAGTAGAGTAGTTGCGCTCCGCACCTGAGAGCTTTCGACTATCAAAATGTATTGGGTGATCAATGTCACCTTCTCCTGGTTGCGCTAACACAACTCCTAGTGCTATGCTAGATGCATCCACATGCACATGGAAAAATTTAGACCAATTTGGGAATATCAAAATGGTTGTCGTGAACATTTTCTCTTTTAGTAGCTTAAATATCTTCTGACACTTGCCATCCCAAAATAATGCTACATCTTTCTTTAGAAAATTCTCCATTATCACGATGATTAGCGCACACTCCTTGATAAACTTTATGTAATAACCGTTATTCCTTAGGATGGAGCATAGTTGCTTCTTAGTGGAAGGGACTTCCAAGTTAATGATAACTATGATTTTGGTTGGGTACACCATCAATCCTTTTTGACATACTATATGCCCTAGAAGAATCCCAAAATTTATGTAGAATCTGCATTTCTTCAAGTTTATAAAGATCTTGTGCTTTCGAGAGGTATCTAGCATCATGTGTAGATTCGATACCTAGTTCTTTACCAAGCCAAATACTGCCTAGTCATCAAAGTAGACTTGCAAGAGTTTATGCATGAATTCCTTGAATACAACCACGACCACACGCAAGAATATTGCATGTGAATTTTTCAACTCGAACAACATGACCGTATATTGAAAAGAACCCCATTCAATGGAGAAGGTTGTCTTCCTATGGTCCTCTAGAGCAATGTGGATTTGATGATAACCTAAGAACCTATTTTTGAATGAATATCTTCTTGAGCATCCACATTATCCATAATTTTGTCATAAAATGAAGTAGGGAAGGGGTCATGCACACAGGCATCATTCAACTTGTGCATATCAACACAACTCCTCATTTCTCCCTTGTTTGTTTTCTCCTGGACTACCATTTGGCTCACCCAATTGGATTGATCGACTAGTTCAATGATACTCGCAGCCAACTTTTTTTTCTAATTATGCTTATATTTTGGTTTCAATCGATACGAGCGCTGCTTTTCCGGGCATGCATTAGGTTTTAATGTAATTTTCATGACACCTAGGTCCCCCACATTGCCCTTCATCTCCGAGAAACTTGTAAGAAATAGATCCTGATATTTCATCAGGAGTTCTGCAATCTTGCCTACTCTACTATTTTCCCAATAGTCCCCAATATTGGCCAACTTCGACATCTCATCCATTCCAATGTTGACTTCCTTCAATTTTAGAGGCTTAGTCACATCCATCGTTATTAATGCCAGTCATGCAACTGTGTGCTCTCCTTTGGATTGAGGCATATTACCATTCCTTGGGTTATCTTCATTATCCTCAATTCACATATTTCGGTAGTTGACTATGTCGTGCATCTTCACATCCCAGGTTAGCGCAGCTCACTCCCTGCGGGACCGAGATTCATCAAAGGCCAGTGCATCTATCTCCTGGAGCACCTCATCCAATTTTTCTGAGCCTCCCATAAAGCCAATGTTTTCTAGTAAATCTTCGTCCATTGTATACCAGTCAAGAGTGCCTAGGTGTAACTCAACTTCTAGATAGCAGGTTGTGGGGACTAGTCCTATTGAGTGTACAAACATATGACCCCATTCATTACATGTCTTCTCATCCCATACCTCCATCGACATGGCCATGTGCTTGATTGGATAACCTTGGCCATAGAATAATTCAATGGGCGGTGTGGCGGGAGGTTTAAAGTGTATCATCATCATTTGTCTACATTTCTTCCACTCCTAAAAAGTTCCCTTGTGTTTTTCCCACCACCGTGCTAGAGTTGCACACATAAGAAAATCCAATGTGCAAAACCTTTGTTCCTTTGGGACAAATTTTTCCATTGCTTCTAAAAATTCTTTGAGACTACGATAACCATCAAAGTAGGGTAGTTCCCTTACCTTAAGGAGATGCATCATAAGTTCTTTGTAATCTTGAGAAAAAGTATCATAGAGATGTCATCCCAAATGGTAATGATAGTTCTCCATTTCACCATGAGAATTCGAAAAATAGGAGCTATCTTTCTCCAATTTTGACATTCCATAAACTGTAGGGTTGATCAAGTCTTCATCTCGTGTAGTCAATTTATAGATATGGTCAACCTCATCCCCTTCACGAAGTGGCTCTATGTAGCTTTCTCCCTCTGGCGGATCGAGTGGGATGATCACCCATGTACCATTATTCTCAAAAATCATGCTTGTACGCTTTAGATTGATGATACCTCCCATATCAATGGCCCAATCCAATAATCCTAATAGTGCAAGGTATGGATCTGCATCATCAATATTTTTTATAACCTCAAAGTCAGAAAAAAACCTTATTCCCACGATGTCGATATCAACTTACGGAAGCTGGTCAAGGGGGATGATATTTTTATAGTTATCCATGCATAGTTGAATGGTTGACCATTCCAAATTTTGCTCTCTAATCTTCTGCCAAATTTGTTTAGGTAAGACATTCGCATTTGACCCCAAGTTTGAGATGACATAGTCCATCTCATATTCTCCAATTGGTACCATCATGCACATGTCCCTACCCATTCTCTTCTTCTACTTTTAAACTTTGTGTACAACCTTGGCTTCTATCTATGATACCTCTTTTTATGTGCAGCTATATATCAAGGTCTTGAGATTATCTACTACCTTATTATTGTGTAGTATATTAATGCAGGCTTGTAAAAATGGTTTAACCTCATCGTCAACTTTTGGTTT
This sequence comes from Pinus albicaulis, assembly GCA_034641835.2. Classification (NCBI taxonomy): domain Eukaryota; kingdom Viridiplantae; phylum Streptophyta; class Pinopsida; order Pinales; family Pinaceae; genus Pinus; species Pinus albicaulis. The sequence goes on from CM076574.1 coordinate 1,210,064,803, forward strand.
CCTGAGAGTTCTCGAAGTGGTTTATTTTTTATCAACAAAATCCTTTCTGGATTCAATGAAAATATCTTTTTCTTTCTCTAGGTTGATGCTTTCCATTTTGTAAGACATTTTTTTGATCAATGGTTCTGCAGTGGCCTTCTCCCCATATCCTGTACTAGCAATGCCACTGCGTGTAATGAAATTTCCACTTGGACCATCGTCACATGGCTCAGATTTAAATCGTTGTATGTTTTGTGTTAGGTTCTATTTTTTTTCCTACATTTAACGATCAATACGAGACAATATTCAATTATATGATTGAATTTAATACAATACTTGTAGGATTTCTGTGGAGGGTTCGGGAAGTCTCATGCATAATTTCCGACATCTCCACAGTTGCATAAAATTAGCTGCCCTCTTCCCCTACCTACACTTCCACCTGTCCCCCTTCCCTTTCCTCTTGCTGGGGATCCTCCTCGTCCAGAGGGGTATGCTAGTGACCAAAGGTCAGCCTGCACCCTAGAAAGGTTTCCTCTATCAATCATCAAGTCATACGTGTGGCAGTTGTGCTTATCGTGTTCCACAGAAGTGTAGAATATACAAAACTGTTGCTTCAATTCTGGTGCATAGGCCCCTAACCATGGGCAATGGTCTCTATCATCCCACCCCACCACCAGACAGTTGGCACACCATAATGTTGCAGTACTAAGCCCAACAATATCCCTTGGGCGCAGTGGACTCAGTCCCCTGCCTTGCATATAATTAGACAACATAGGGCATTGATCTTTGGTGTGGCCAGATACTATACAGTGTATGCACCAAAAATCTGCGCTAGCTTCCTTAACCTAGTCTCTTCGTAAATTATGAATTTATAAGTGCATTTCCTATAATTGGCTTTGCATTTTTAGCGCTCCAAATTCGGCATCGTCTCTTGCCGCAACTTCTAACTTCATAGAAATTTATAGGGCTTCTTCGTGCGACTTAATCTTTTGCTGACCTAAGTGTCTACACGGATGGGCAACAACATAGCAATGAACCATTCCTTATGCTACTTGTCATCGTAGAAAAATCCTCTATCACTGATGAAATTTTTTAGTCATTTCTCAAATTCCAAAACTGATTCCGTAGGCCCTTGCCTAATATCTTTTAGTTCTACTATGCGTTGAGAAAAATATTTAGTTTTTTGCAACTGCTGCTTCATGGCATCCTTGATCTCCTTTTTTGTGGGATTTGCATGTTGAGTAATGTATCCCATGAAAAAGTCCAAAGCCTAACCTTCAAATGTTATTGCTAACTGCGCTCTCTTAAAAACATCGGTATTGAAATTCTACGTAGCCCACACCACATTCATCACAAACCAAAGGCGGTCCATATACTCATCCCCCGCACCCTAATGGAACTTCATTTGACATTCCTATGGTCAACCCTAGTCAAGCAACCTAGAAAAATTGAGTTCCTTCACATAAAAATTTAGCCTCCAAAGATCAAAATTTTGTAAGTCAAAGAGAGTACAAATTCCATGTCCAACTTCGTCAACGACTGCACAAATAAAAGTCAATGTAGAAATTTTAAAATTATCCTCTTTCCTTCGCGTGTGTAAGCTCAAAATTCTTCATTATAGACACATATTAACCAATCCCATGAGGAGAAAGAAGAAGATGAGTTGATGTGATGTCCAAACAAGTTTTCCTTATTGTTGATTTATATTCTTCGTTGGAGACCCAATTATGACTTTAGGTCACCCTAAAAGTTTGTTCACATGTGGTTCCATCATTAAAAAATAATATTTTTCCTTGACCAAATTAAGTTTTTTGAAGGGTCAGTATTGTCTTTCATGAGGAGAAAGGTTGCATAAATGGAGGAATTTTTCCATGAACTATCAAATTAACACCTATAACACAAGCATCTTAGTTTCTTTGACGAAGCTCAAATCCTACCATCTATGCATTTTCATAATTCTAGCATCATAAAAAATATTTATAAATTGAAAAGGACTCCAATAATTTCAATGGGGAAGATGGTTATAAACTTAGCCACTCTTTGATGCCATTAACCCATCTCCTTACTTCTTAACTCCCATTGCACCCTTTCGTACCACCCCCCACGCCAACCCTTAATTTGAATTCCTTTTACCCCTTGTCCCTTCGCTTTTTTTCAATTTTTCTCCTCCCTCTTTCAATATATATATATATATATATTTCACTTATTATTTTTATAATATTCATCAAATAAATAAATAATGTCATTTATAGTAAATATAAATAAAATATCATCTTATATTCATATATAACTAAACCCCCTACCTCTCATTGTTTTCATATTAATCAATTGAGTTTAAATTGTTTAATGTGCATAACTATTTTTAGGGTAATGAATCTAGTTATGCATTCAAAAAATTATTTTAAACAACAACAAATCATAAAATTGTATGGTCTGATTATGACAAATTCGAGTAAAAAAACTAATTCGTCAAATTAAACTATATATATATATATATATATATATATATATATATATACCTTTCTTTTTCCTTATTTTTCTCAATTTTTCATTATTTTAAGTTTTAATTGGTTTACTTTCTTTAACTTTTAATTTGTTTACTTTATTTATCATTTATTTGATAATTTATGTTAACGATTTAGTTCATAGTTTACTTAATATTTTACATCATTACAACCATTAATATAGTCTACATGGTCTCATTACTAATGGGTTTTTACACTCTTTATGATGGGTGAACTGTCTTTACTTAAGGGGTAGTCAAACTTACACAATAAATAGTCTTTTGGAATTTTTTCTAATTAACTTTTATCAAAACCCCACATACATTTTCTAAAACTTTATTCTTAAGGGTTTTTTATGGTGCTAAATCTATTTATGAATTTAAGCATGCTTTCTAAACAACACAAAATCACATTCTTTCTTAAAATTGTTATTTCTTCTATAACTTAGACTATGCCTCCAGAGAAATCTACATATTTCATATCCTAATCCTAAATATTGTCACATAAAGTAGCATATTATCATTAGTGGATTAGAAAAGGTCATCTTAATTCATTAAATTTCCTACAACTTCACTTTGTTGATGTAACTTAGCTTAATTATAACTTTGGAAAAATAGCACATTAATTCATTATTATTATTATTATTATTATTGTTATTGTTATTGTTATTATTATTATCCAATTTTAAGGACAAGGCCAAGCTAGACCCCAAATTGATGTATGAGACCCTCTTGTTTGTGGGACAACGGACTCACATGATTTTTTTTTAACCATAAGAGCAGAGTTCAATTGATGCATCTCTCATTAATCACTTTGCAATTAATATTAGGGTTAGAAATTTAGCTCAATAAAAAATTATAAAACAAGAACTATAAAAAACAAAACACTAAAAGAGACATTTCATTTTGTCACTGCATTTGGTTTGAGGGAATGAAATGAGACTTGGCTTAAGGGAGTGCAAGCCTGGCTTAAGGAAGTGCATTTGCAAGGAAAACCATTATCAGAAAACTTCAGTGTGGGTATGTTTTTATCCCTTGTGTCATTGGTATTAAACTATTGTGTCATTACAATAATTTTGATTATTTGTGAATTTAACAAGTAATTATAATAGGAGTTAAATACCTTAGCTGAATTTACAAATTTAGCATTATAAACCATGTGTTTATGTTAAGATAATGTGAAAATCCTTAAATAAGTGATCATTCATTGAGCCTCAGTGTGGTTTCCCTAAAACACAACTATATAAAAGTGACACCACCCAAAAACTACAAAATAGGCATCAAAATCTACGTGTAAATTAAGCCCCAGTGCCATATGCACATAGGGCAACATAATGCTAAGAGCAGCGAATAATTTTTTTTTTTTGTTTCAACCTAGGTCATGCATGGTTTGAGATATGATCTCCATGGTTGGCTTCAGATCTGAAACAACTTTATATCTGTGTTAGTATAGGGTTTTTCCCTTATTTAGTTGGGATCTGAAATTCTGTTAAAATAATTTCTTTTGAACCCTTCATTATATTGTTAATATAATCTTGGTTATATTGAAAATATAACTACTATTTTATGTTACTATGTCATCGAGTGCGAAATTAATGCAGGAGTATCCTACTCAAATGTTATTGGTTATTTTGGAGACTTAAGGGCTCTTGTGTTTTCAAGAGAGTTGGTTCTCTAAATGTATTTAAATAATTTGAGTGATTTAGAATAGGATTTAATTAATATTGTGAGCATAATTGTAAATGCTCTCGAATGTTAGAGAACATGGGAGAATTAGATTGTTGAGAACTCATAGGGGATGAGAGATTTGAGAAATTATTGTGAATCCTAGATTAGGAATTGGTTTCATGAATTTATGGAATTAGAGAGGATACTTAGGGATAAAAGAGAGATTTTAGGAAATAATGAGAACTTAGAAGAATTAGGGATTTGTTGAGTAAACTAAGGGTCTAAAACAAAATTGGTTGTAGAATCCATTTGTATATAATTAATAACCTCAAAAGACATAATGAGATGTGGGAGAGATACATGATACGAGAATTAGAGACAGAGGAAGAGAATTGGGAAAAATAGAGTGCACGAAACTGAAGTAATCAATCCACGAGGCTAAAACTCTGCAAATTCCATTTTATGAGTAATTGATTTTAGCTTTATGTGTAATTCTGGTTCTGATATTTAGTTTGATCTGAAATCCCTCAAAGTTTTGAATTGGTATATACTGGTATTTCTTTTCTGTTCTGAGTTAAATTTAGGCATATTTTTTGTTTTTCATTATTAGCAAAAATTATTGTATGAATTTTCGATTCAAACTAGATAAACTATATGGTTAACATTCAATTCAAATCCATGTTTTATTTTATTTTTTGAAATCTGAGTTAGTTGGAACAATATTTGAAGACATAGAAGAATCATAGTGGAATCATGTGATTTTGCCACACTGAGAGGAACACTCTCTATCATTGTGGTTTAATCAGAATGATGAATGGTTGAGGGTTTCGAATAAATCCGAAGCTTTCAACACTTGATCTTTTTCATAAGTGCAAGTAATTGGTGTTGGATCCTGATTTTCCCTTTGGTAATAATTTTTGTTGGTTCCAGATTATGTGTTTTGGAAACCATATTATTGTTGGAGCGCTCGAAACACGGTTAAATATGGTGGATAACCAACTTGGCAAGAATATGGACCGAACTATGTTTTGTGGAACTCTGAATGAAGAAACAATGATCGGAGACAATGGCCCAGGTGGGCGTGAAATGGTTCTCCATTTCAAATTGTAAACTTGATGCTTTTCACACAACACAAAGGATGTAGAAGTGGTAAAAGCAGTTGGAGCTTTGAAACCACGTTGTAAGTCCAAAACTACCCATATCTTGTTGGATGGACGGGGCACGGATATATCAACGATGTAAGTTTGATGGTTAATAATTTGTGGAACCGGCATCATATTTTTCAGCATCAACATTTTAAGTCAAAGTTACGAGCCCAGGTAAATATTTAATTAATGGGTATAAGGATTGATTATAACTATGGTACAAATAGGGTTAAAAATTTATGAAGGTGTGTAATCCTAAAACATGTGTATGTGTCATGTATAAATATGCATAATGTGGGTAAAGGTGCAGTGATGATGCACCATTAGTGTTATCAGAGATGAAGTAAACTTTTATTTTTTTTAAGTTAAAACTAAATTGTGAAGAATGCAATTGAAATTGCAAGAAAGGGTGGTCATAGTAAAGTAGAAAGGGATTCTACGTGCAGTTGAGCGAAGTTAGTGAGTTATTAAAGCTAGAGAAAGTTTGAGAACTTTTTATACTATATTTACACAAATTGCATGAGAAAGATTTAAATTGTGTTATGATTGGTGAGGTAGATGCTTAGAAATTAAAATTCTGTGTAAATTCTAGTCCAAAATTTATGTGGATTGAAGTCTTGTTTAGAATTGATTGTTGTGACAGTAGCTGAATGTTGAAATAATGTTTAAAACTACAGAACAAGATTCACAAGAATGGTAAGGGCTAGAAAATAAGGAGATCCTAAAGACAGGTGATGTTGTGAAGATCGTATACGTAATTTTTTATTAATTGATGATATTTTACAGATTGAATAGATCAAGGGAGTGCAAAAGTTGCATGTTTGCAGGAGACAGCTAGTAGATACATAAATTTATTATAAAGGTATGAAAGATTGCAGTAGTTAAATGATTGGTAAAGACTACAGTAGTAAAACTGTAGGAATAACTTTTAGAAGTTCTTAGAGATTGTAGCAGAACCTTATTCCAGCTGAGGCTTGGAATATGTAGGGACCAATGAGTCCTTAAGAGAAGTGGGTGTAGCAACCAGTGAAAGAGCAAGATTTATCATTGCAAGTTCTATGGAAAGAGGACTTGGAAACCAGACAGAGGAGAAGTTTGGTGAGGGGATCAACTCAGAAGGAAGTTGATTGGTTGCAGGTGTTGAAGCTAAAAAAAAAGTGAATATGACTATGGGAAGTCATAGAGAAGGTTCAGAAGAAAGCTACAAGGTGAAGGAAAAAGGTTTTAAAACAATCCACAAGAACCAGATGCGTCAGGAGGAGCTTTACAAGGAGTTGGCTAAGTTAAGGAAAGAACTTGATTAGTTAACAATGCTGCTAGAGGAAAACCTAAGACAAGATTGGGTCTTGAAGAAAAATATAGTAATGTGGTCTAATTTATAGAGAAGGCTACGATAGAGACAAGTGAAGTGTTTGGTTGAAAAAATCAGAAAAGAAGAAATGGAAGTTTCCATTTGTGGAACAGAAGAGGGTGAAATTCTAGGTGAAGAGGACAATGAGAAAGGTTCCATGGACAATCGGAATATTCCAGAACAATTAGGAAATATGTTGACAAGGGAAGCAAATGAGGCTATGGAGCCTTGTGCTTTTACTTCTCATAGTTCATATGTGTTTGCAGGATGTGCAAAAGATGATGGGCAGTTTGGTGAAACTGTCACAAATATGAATAAAACTCTTGAGGTGAAGTATGATGGAGAATGCCTTTTAGAGGAGGAAGGTACTGATTTATTGCAGTAGAAGGAATTCATAGATGAATTTCTGTTTGGTGTAAGACAACTAGTTAAGGCTATTATGGAGCAGAAGCATAATGAAAATTCCATAGTAATATTCCAAGGAGGTAAAAAAATGCATTTGTTTGATGAAATTGATGAAAGAATTTTAAAATGTGATGATATAGAAAACAAGATAATTCAAGAAGATAGCCAGAAGAAGATTGAAACTAGGAATGAAGATTGTGAAGAAATGCTGGAAATATTTCACATGGAAATGGAATTCTTGCAAAGGTGGCTCAAGGAACCATAAGGAGGAATGAAGCTTGCAGAACCAGATAAAAAAGAAATTGTAGAGTTAAGTAAATTTTTTAACTCTTCAAATAATAATGTGGTTGTAGGTACAGAAGACAACATTGATAATTATGATGTTGAAATAAGAGGAATTATGAAGAAGATATTTAGTATCAGAGAGAAGACTGAGATAAATTTTCAACTAACATTGTTGATAGAAATATTCCACAAAAGTAAAGGAGACCAGAGATATAGCTACATAATGGGAAAAAAAGAGAAATGTTATAAGCTACAAGAGCAACAAGTGGATATCCAGTTAATAAAGGAGCTGAGAAATCTTGGGCAGATTATAGATGTTCCATTGAGGACAGAGAAGCTCAAAGGTGTGGAGCTACAACAAAATGAAATTAGTGGAGAAGAACAAGTTTGTTTTCAACTTGAAGATAGAGCATTGATGTTTAATCGTCAATTGAGGCAACTGAGCCTTATGATTTTGAAATTGACAATTTGTGTATTTTTGCAAGTGATAAAGAGGAGAGAAAAAATTTGAGTTTTCAGACTCTTAGATCTTATGAGAAAACTCATACACAATTGGAGGAACATATTATTTTACAGCATACTAGTAAAGTTGAAAATAGAGGAAATTTGGCTCAAAATGACGATCAAAAGAAAGAAGAAGAAGCAAAGGATGCCAATTACTCAAATGATATGCTTGAGGAATTTGAGGTGAAGACCATTGAATATTTTCTCAGTCATATAGAAGACTTGGAATAGAAAAGAGATTTGATGGTGGAATCATCAAACAAGACTATCGAGTATTGTGATTTCAAAATTGAAAATTTGGGGGTGATTACAGGTTTTGAAGATTTTACACGTAATAGACAGTCAGTGGAAGCTATAATAAAGATGAAGGAAGAAATAGAAATGTACACAAGAATTTCAAAGAAGAAAGATCAAAATTGTATTCTGATGAAGGATAATGCTATGATATCTCACGAAGATTGCAAAGGATTTTCCACAGTGAAAGAAAATGTTATTATAGTCAGGGAATTGAAGAGAAATTTAATTTTTTTAAGTAAATTTGCAGAAGAAAAAAATGGATATTGCAGAGGACAATATCTTTAAGTATATTCAGGAATTTTGAGAGGCAACAATATCTACAATGGTATTTGGAGCAATCTTAAAAATGACAGCATAAATTGAAGAAAAGGAAGGCAACACGATTTTTAAAACTCATACACAAGGGAAAGGACAATAGTAGCAAAATAATTTGGACAGAGAAATAGAAAATTTCATGAAGCTTATAGGAAATGAGCACAATGAAAGGAGCTGCAGACAGAGAATCGGGTGGATAAAAAGTTGGACAGTAATAAACATTGAAGGAAAAGAAAATGGAGTGTTGCAAACGAAGATATGGCAACCATGAGAAGCAAGGAATGACAACAGAATATTTAAACAGTAGTTGAGAAAAGCAAGGAAATCATTCAAGAACAGAGTTTGGAACCTTGGAGGTAGCAAGTCAGTGAAATTTATGGCTATCGCATTATTACAGAAAAGCAGTAGACCTCGTAGAGAGGAGTCTATGAAAACTTTTCTACATAGGGAGTCTCATGTAGGAGCATCCTGCTCAAATGTTATTGGTTATTTGGGAGACTTAAGGGGTCTTATGTTTTCAATAGAGTTGGTTTTCTAAATGTATTTTTAAATACTTTGAGTGATTTAGAATAGGATTTAGTTAATATTGTGAGCATAATTGTAAATGTCCTCGAACATTAGAGAACATGGGAGAATTAGATAGTTGAGAATTCATAGGGGATGAGGGATTTGTGAAATTATTATTAATCCTAGATTAGGAATTGGTTTTATGAATTTATGGGATTAGAGAGGATCCTTAGGGATAAAAGAGATATTTTAGGAAATAATTAGGACTTAGAAGAATTAGGGATTTGTTGAGTAAACTAAGGATCTAAACCAAAATTGGTTGTAGAATCCATTTCTATATAATTAGTAACCTCAAAAGACATAAGGATATGTGGGAGAGATACATGATACGAGAATTAAATATAGAGGAAGAGAATTGGGGAAAAACAAAGTGCATGAAATTGAAGTAATCAAGCCACGGGGCTAAGACTCTGTAAATTCCATTTTATGAGTAATTGATTTTAGCTTGGTGTGTAATTCCAATTCTAATATTTAGTTTTGTTTGAAGTCCTTTGATGTTTTGAATTGGTATATACCGGTAGTGCTTTTCTATTCTGAGTTAAATTTGGGCATATTTTCTATTATGCATCATTAGCTGAAATGACGGTGTGAACTTTTGATTCAAACTAGAGAAACTATATGGTTAACCTTCAATTCAAATCCATGTTTTAATTTTTTTTTGAAATCTAAGTTAGTTGGAACAAGAGTCGAAGACAACAGAATCATAGTGGAATCATGTGATTTGGCCACACTAAGAGTAACAATCTCTATCACTGTGGTTTAATCACAACGATGAATGGTTGAGGGTTTTGAATAAATCCGAAAGGACTTGATCTTTTTCATAAGTGAAATTAATTGGTGTTGGATCCAGATTTTCCATTTGGTAATAATTTGTGTTGGTTCCTAATTATGTGTTTTGGAAACCATATTCTGGTTGGAGAAGTGAATCATAAAATACAGTGGAATGTAATCAAATGAAGATGGATGAACTATGTTTTGTGGAACCCTGAATGAAGGAACCATGATCGAGAGACAATGGGACAGTAGAATAGCGAAATGGTGCTTTAAAATTGAAGATAGTGGTTTTTTCACAACACAAAGGTAGTAAGTGGTAAAAATTTGGATATTGAAAAACAACGTGCAGGTGCCACGTTGTAAGTCCAAAACTAGCCATATTGCATGTTATCGATTATAGGGCCTCGTACTCCTCCGAATGCGATATCTGTCGGATGGACGCGGCACAAATAGATCAATGGTGTGAGTTGCATGGTTAATAATTTGTGGTCCGGACATTATATTTGGCAGCATCAATGTTTTAAGCCAAAGTTACGAGCCTAGGTAAATATTTAATTAATGAGTATAAGGATTAATTATAACTACGGTACAAAACAAGGTTAAAATATTATGAAGGTGCGTAATCTTAAAACACATGTATATGTCATGTATAAATATGCATAATGTGGGTAAAGGTGCAGCATCATTTTCAATTTTCTTTATTTAAGTGTTAGTAGTCTTTATTTCTTGTATAAGTAAAGGCTTTACCTTATTTTCAATGGTTAAGCAAGCCCTTTCCTCTATAGGGCCTTGTATTACACTTTTCTACTACCTTATATTTATTTTTTCTTAGCATTATATTTTTTTGAAATGTTGACCATGAAGTCTACATGGGGTATCTCATTATTGAATAGTTTACATAGTACATGCAGTAGTACGATAATAAATAAAAATTTAATTTTTCTATATATTAAAATAAGGTTTAATATTGTTTTGTCAAAGCCTCTTCCAAATTGACATTTTCAATTAAAAATTACAAAATTTTCATTATATCTTATAGATATCTATTTTTTTCCTAAAAACATAATAACTCTTTTTGTTTGTACACTTACAGTGGTGACCCTAAAAAAATCTTATTATAAAAATGAGGATTGATAGAGATTAGAAAAAACATCCAAGTTAGCAAACTAATACTTCTCTTTATCTTTCCAAAATAGAAACCAATGAACCCTACTAGTAACACAAAAGTTGGATTTTCTGTTCAAAAAATACATTTCTCTGCTTCATACTCTCTACTAGGTGGGAAAAAATCATTCCTATATGTTTCTATAACCCATTCATGGATATATATATATATATAGAGAGAGAGAGAGAGAGAGAGAGAGATTTTTTAAAATGAGGTTGTATTATAATGTAGTTTCATTGGATAGATGTTCTAATATTTTCTCACATACTTTGTAGAAATTATTTTTAGATTTCCTAACTGTAATTTACTAAAACAATAGACATGAATCTACATTACTCATGAGCGAAAAAATTAAACGACCCTCAAATCACAAAACATAGAAGAGAAATAATTCAATCAACACATTACACAATGGGGAAAGCCACAACTAAAAACCCTTACTATATGTATATTGAATTAGTGAGAAAATATGAGAAGATTATAATGATTTTCTCAAGATAAAGCAACCTGGGAACTATCTCTATCTATCTCACTACTTCCTAGACAACCCTTGGTCAATACTTAATCAATTTTCTCATTTCCCAAGTCCCTATTTCCTTTCGTTGTTCAATTAGGAATGAGCCCCTATTTATTAGGGAAATTCCTCATCCATAACTATGCAATCCATCATAGGCCTTCCTCTCACTGCATGCACTACCTCTACAACTTGGATCAGTATAAAAATAATATTACACTACAATATAAAATAGGCCACTCATAGATCACGCATGCATGAGTTATTTATGGATGATTTATGAGTTAATTTGTTAATGAAAGAGGACACACTACACTAGTTCCACCAATATTTGGAACTAGATCAACTAACTTTAACTTAGTTTTACTCAATTAGTTAATTACAACTCAAAATAAACTGAACCCAAGCTCCTATAAAGTAGGAGACACTCTAAAAGACTCACGTTAGGCCCTCAACTTAAATTAATTGAACCAACTAAGTCAATTCAACTTAGTTAACTCATTAAAGTTGTCTTATGATGCGAATTACAATTTTCTTCTAATTTAATTCAAGGGAAATTAAATTAGAATATTTCTTAGTGTTTTTTTCAACACTCCCTCTTAGCAAGAAAGGGAATATTCGATACCGCAATCCTCCCTCTATGGAACTCAGTTTTTTTTCTCCACACGATGTTAGTTAAGATATTTGCAACTCGTTCCTCCATAGGAATGTACTCTAGTTACATTATCTCCCTCTGCACATAATATTTGAAATGGGGGTAATAGATGTCAATATGTTTATACTTATCATGAAAAATTAGATTCATAGAGAATTTGATACTACTGTGATTGTCATAGTAAATCATTGTAGGAGTAATCTGTTGACCAAATAACCCAACAAGGATCTACCTCATCTTGATATCCTCACAAGTGCCTTGACTAGAAAGCATGTATTATGCTTCTGTTCAGCTGAGTGCAACTCATCTCCACTTCATGTTGTACCAAGAAACTGCTACTGACGCAATACTAGAGATTCCCCATGATGTTCTTTGCCTCTATGATGGAGTCTATTCTCAATATGCATATGTGAATCCTTGCAAATTCCCATCCTTTGTTTGTGTGTAACAAATATGAAACTAAGTGGTGCCTTTGAGGTATCTCGACACATGTTTTTATCCCTTCCAATAGAGTTTGGTTGGATTAACCATTTCTTGTCAAAGCTCATTAACTACATAACACATGTACGATCTCGTGTTCATCAAGTACATAACTGAACCCACAAGATTATTGTAAATGGTAGTTTTGCATGAAGTAGCATATTCATTCCTCTAATTTCCTACTAGAGGAGTCTCATTGAGTTTGTTGCTCTCCATGTGAAACTTTATTTGTATCTTGTTGGAATACTTTCCATGAGAGACAAACAATGCCCCATCTCCTTTCCAAATTTCCAAACCAAGGAAATAATCCATGAACCCCTTGTCTTTCATCTCGAATTCTTTTCCCAAATCCTCTTTGCAATATTTTATCAGCTTCTCATCATTTTCTAGAATTAAATCATTGAAATATAATAAAATAATCAATAAATATGGTAAAGGTTTTTATCTAATTAACTTTTGGTGAAGCCAAACTAGGTGAAATAACATTCGAGCCTAGTGTACCAATCACAGTGTGCTTGTTCCAATCGATACAATGCTTGCTTGAGTCTAAACACATGTGACTCTATGTGGAAGGTTTGATATCCTTCGATATGCTCTATGTACACCTCTTCCTCAATCACTCTGTTGAAGAATTTGTCTTCACATCCTTCTCATGTACCTTCCAAACCATTTGTAATGAAAGTGTTAGAATTGATCTCATTGAAGGGTGCCTTGCTATTGGAGAAAATGTCTCCTCGTAATCAATTCCCTCCACTTGAGAGAACCACTTTTCCACAAATATTTCCTTGTGTTTCTCAACACTCCCATCACCTCCTTTATTCCCATTGTAGATCCATGTGGAACCTACCACTGAATTCTCCTTTGGCCTTGGGACCAATTTCCAAGCACCGTTCTTGATAATGGAGTCATAAAACTCTACCATGGTATAAACACATAATATTTGTTGCACTTCTTTCTCAAATGAGGATGGCTTAGTCTCTAAATTATCTCTCATCAAAGCAATGTATCAAGTGTATCAATATGCTAGCCTCGTCTCTTTGTGGTGTGATGTGGGTGCTCCCACATTATCGCTAGGATCATGCACTGATATGTTAGCCTCATTGTTACACTTCCTTCCATCTATCGATGTCTTTGCATCAGTGGGTGCTCCCAATATATGATACTCTTCTTGTGGATGCTCGAAAACATCCACATTTTATTCCTTTGGGGCTAAAATCTTGTCATCATCCTGAAATTGAAGCTCCCTCTCAAATGAATATATGATGGCCTTTTCTTCATTGAACTTCACAACTCTACAAATATTTTTCGTCCTTGGAGATGGCAAGTACACTTGATAGTTTTGAGGTGTATCCGTGTACCCCAAAAATATTCCCAAATCAGCTGTTTGTTCAACCTTTTTCCTTGCATCCTTAAAAGCATGAGAGTAAAATGATGAACCAAAGAGCCTAAATTGTTGAACATATGATTCCTTACTTGAAAAAACCTCTTGTCATGTACCCATCCCGAGTATCAGATTATGATTCATGTGCTGCACATATACTGTTGTGTTTCATGCTGCAACCTACAAGTGAAACAATAGGCCTTGATCATGCAACAAAATTTGTGTAGCTCCCACAATACTTGTGATCTTCCTTTTAGCAACCCCATTATGTTTTGGGTTATGGGGTGCTATTAATTTTTTTTGAATGTCTTCTGATGCATAGAAGTTCTTGAACTCATTTGGAACATATTCTACATTGTTATCACTCCCAAGAGCCTTCACTTATCTATTGTGTCTTTCTTAACAAGTGCTTTAAATTTAAAGAAAAATTGAGAATGTATGATATTTCTTCTACATGAATAATATCCAACACTTATGTGAGAAATAATATACGAATATCATGTAATACATGTACTTGGTCATGGAGGTTGTCAATAATGTTCCATGCACATCTAATTTAAATCTTTCAAGGATCACATGCATTTGACTGCCCATATCATAAAAGGTGGCTTTGGTGTACTTCCCCAATCTACACCCTTTGCATGTATCACAGTGCTCTAGTGCACCCTGACGAAGTCCTGTATAAATATTTTTCATGATCTTCAAAGTTACATTGTGAAAATGGCCAAGTCTCTTACGTCATAATTCACCGATGTCTCACCTCCACACCTTCTTTGTTTTGATTCTCAAAGAAGCATGAAATTATACATCTAATTTGTAGAGGTTCTCCACATGAACCCTAATCCTTATCACTTTTCTTGTGGTTATGTGACACAGGAAATACTTTCCTTTTTTAAATATCACATTGTAGTCGTGATCTTCCAACATAGAAACTGAAACTAAATTATTCTTCAAACCCAGAAGATACATGGCGTATTTTAATGTGAGAGGAGAAACAAAATGCCTCTGAAAAGTAATAATATTGAGGTCGGTTTCACTATAACTTCCATCATATCCCATCTCGGTGTGCAATTGGAGGTCCTTCTCCTCTAAGTCATTAAAAAATTATGTATTTCCAGTCATATGGAATGAGGTTACACTATCTAGATACCACAAAATACCCATCTCCAATGTCACCATGCATGCAATGAGGGTGAAATAAAACTCGAATTTTGAAGCTATAGCCTCAATTATCACTCCTCCTCGAGGCTTCTTGTCAACCTTCTTGTGTATACACTTTGTGGCATAGTGTCCCAACTCATGACAGTGAAAACATTTAATATTCCCAAAATATTCTTTTTATTGGGATTTATTCTCTTAGAATTCTTTTTCATTTTCATCTATGACACAGTTCTCCTCATCATCATTCTTGTATGGATTTCCATGTATTGTGTTTTTCCTTATCTCTTCTTGAACCAAGTCGAACCACAAACGCTTCCACCCTCGTATCTTCTCCATCCCATTTATCAAATCCTGGTAGCTATGCTAGCCCTTTGGAAGACCTTGAAGTGTTATTTTGACTAGATTGTATTCAGTAAACTGTAATACCAACACTCCCAAGCTCATCGCAACATTGGGTGAACTTTCTCAAGTACTGTCGTATTGTGTCGCCCTTTTCCATATTTATTTTTTGAAGCTTACCCTTCAACTCCAACTTCTTGTGGTAGATGTTGTTCTCAAATAAGTCTGTCCAGGATTTGCAAATTTTATATGGAGTATCCTTCCTTTGGATGTTCATGAGAATTTTATTTGGATCTCCTTCCAGTAAGATCCTTCTTTTCTTAGCTACATTCTTCGTCCATTATGCTAGATTTTGTGCACCAACAACTGTTGGTTTCAGAAAATTTATATCAATGTGTTCCTTCAACACATTATCTTTCATTGCTTCTTCCATCCATTTCTTCCAAGAAATGTAATTTAAGCTACCCTCAAGGGCATACTCAATCCATAAAACATAGAACACCATCGTGATCTTGCCGCTAGCTCTGAAGAATAAATCTGCAAAACTTGTTACTCCAGAAAAGCTAACTTCATATTATTCTCTTTTATGGTGATTTCATCTCTCATACCATGTAGAAATTCCTTGAAAATTTAAACTGCTAATTGGGATTGACTAAAACAATATATTTGAATCTAGTCGACTCATCATTGGAAACAATTAAATGATCACAATATCACAAAGCATACAAGAGAGAGATGACAATAAACACATTAAAAAAATGATTTACTTAGGAAATCCACAATTAAAAATCCTTGCTATCTATATAATGCGTTAGTCATAAAATATGAGAATATTACAATGCTTTTCTGAAGCCTAAGAAACCTCCGCACTATCTCTATCTATCTCATTGCTTCCTAGGGAAGCCTTGGCCAATACTTGACCAATTTTATACTTTCCCAAGTCCCTATATCCTTGAGTTTTTTAATTAGGAATTATATTGTATTAATTAGGGAAATTCCTCATCCCTGTTTGTACAATCCATCATTGGAATTCCTCTAACTGCATGCAACACCTATACAATTTGTATGATTATACAGTTGATGGTACACTACCCTTGAACTACAATATAAATTGGGTAACTCATAGAAGACACATGCATGAGTTATTTATGGCTGATTTATGAGTTAACTGGTTGATCACAGAGTACACACTCCACTACTTGACCTCACATTTCTTCCTCCAACAGTTGAAACTAGTTTAACTCATTTTAACTATGTTTTATTAAATTAATTAATTACAACTCAAAATGAACTAAACCGGGTCTACTATAAAGTTGGAAACGCTCTACATGACTCAAGTCAGGCTGTCAACTTGAATTATTTGAACCATTTGATCTGAATTTAATAAGGAAGAAAACATATTTGACATATAATCACAAATAAAAAGATGCAATATAAATAATATTTCATTTCATTAATATAAAATATTTAAAATGCTTATAGACATAATTGAAATGAACAAGCTTTAGCGATGGTAGCTTATCTTTGAGAAGAGATGTGGTAGCTAAATTCATCTGAACTGTGTTAGAATGCTCAAGGGAATTTCTTTTATTTAACAATAACATAAAACCCTAAACAACCAAAATCATCACCCAAGGAGATGTAACATCAAGATTTTATGGGCCCCATTGGGTTTATTTTGGAAACCAACTTCTTGGGGTTATAAGTTGGTCATATTAGCTCCATTTAGTGCGTATGATACCTCCTTAGAAATACTACTCCAGGGAATAATTTTTTTTCTATATTCCCCTCCCTCTAGCTATGATACTGCAATGGACCTCAAAAAAGGACGTTTAGGAGGTAAAAAATTCTCCGGAAGTTCTCGACCAGAAAATTGCTAAAAATAGTAAAAAGAAAATTGATGAAACTATCTAGGTGGAATAGGAGGGTGGCCACCAATATACAACGTGATCAATCCTACCTGCTTCATGCATGTAGAGCCTCCATAAGGTGGGGAAATTTTTGTTTAAGCTGGTCCTTGGTGAACCACTTGCCCTGGTGACGAAGTCAACTTGCTTTGACCACTCGATATAGTTGGATCTGTTCTTTCTAAGTGCTATTAAGCTAGTATTCCATTATCGGATCGGTGTCATCCTCTTCCATGCAGTCTGGATTTAATTATGTTAGCGTGAGTTGTTCTATAATCATGGATGTGTCCAATAATGGTGTAAAGTATGGCCGAAGGTGATCCACGTTGAACACTGGGTGCAGTCGAAGGAATGGAGGAATGTTGAACTCAAAATCATTATATCCCACTACCTTGATGATGGTCTAAGGCCCATAACATAGTGGAATGTGTTTCTGATGGACTTGGGTTAAGCATTATTTCTGCAAATGCAACCAAATTTTGTCTCCCACTTGAAACTTGTGTGTCACCCGACATCAATCATGTCGTTGCTTGTACGTTACATTACATTATTTGAATATATCATGAACCTGTTGGGGGATGTGTTGAATGACCTGAATGAATTTTTTTTTCTTTCCAGCTTTAGAGAGGACATGAGCTGAATCTTCATGAGTAAGTGCAGATGGCATGGCTATGTAAATGGGACATAGTGGTTGGAATCCCATGCCCACCTAAAAGGGTTGTGGCCGACTGAGATATGGAGAGCTTGCTTATAGTTATGTTGTACATCGGGGAGGGTCTCATCCCATATGTGTGGATGCTTTGAATCGTACATTCGTAAAATATGTTGATGACCTCTATCTAGCCATCATTTTGGGGATGGAAATCTATGTACTTGGTGAGGTTGGTGTGCAACGTCAACGAGAGGCTAGACAAACATATACTAAGGAAATTTTTGTTCCGATCTTAGTTGTTGGTGAAGTGCTTCTAATCTGTTATTTTTATTTCTTGTTTCATTCTCTTTCCATATTTCTATATACATTAGAGCAAAATTTTTAGACTAAGAAATGCCTCTTAAAAGCACCTTAGTTCTGTATGTTCTTCACTGCCTTAATGTTTTCTTCTGCTAGGACATTTTAGAGAATTCTTAATTTCTCTCTAGAACCCCTAAGATTTTTTATTTCATAAATAGTTGAATACAGTTGGTTTCAAGCATGATTTATGGTTTCCCCCTGCTTACTTGCTACCAATTAAACAATGTTTTTTGAAGTCTCTCTCTAAAGTACCATTATTTAAAGTCTACCAAAGAGGTTTTGTTTCGATCATACGCTTTGTACTTGCTTAACTAATTGTTTTAGAGATATTTATAGCTATCATCGAGGATGTTTAGGAGTTCCATCTTCCTTGATTACAGTTATCTGTGTGTCTTAAGTGTTTTCTGTACTTGAAGTTGAAATCAGTAGAAGTTAAATGAGTTTCACGCCTTCTATATTTCATTGGAAAAGTTTGTATTGAATAATTAACAACTGTAGTTGGATCATATAATTTATAGTTTTCCGTGTCTATTGATTGCACTTATGATAAAGGATTCTTAATTTCCCTTTGTCCTAATTTTCATTCTTACCCTTAATGTCCATCTCATTAATGTAAAAACTTTGAAGATCCACTAGCCAAATTAGATTTCCCCTATGATACTCCCCGATCCATTGATGAACTTATCATGACTTTCATTTGGCTCCATTGCCCAATGACTTAGATATTTCCTCATGCTACCTATGCTGCTTTGATCATCATGCCTAACCAAACAAACAACAAAACCCCAAACTTAATAACTAGCCTAAAATCAACCCTTAAAAGCAAACAAGCATATATATTTTGCAAAAAACTATAGAGATCCCTCTCTAAGTCTTGGAAGGCTAGGTCCTAGGATTCTAAATATTGGTCCTAATTTTACCTTTTCATTTTGTTTACCAATATGCCAAATCACAGGATCACAACAGTAGGTATGTGGACTAATTTTTATGGAGATCATTATGCAACTTTGTGTGCATATTTATGAACTTCACGGGTCAATGGCGTGTGTGGCTAACTGTTTTATTCCCCAAAATGTAATGCTTCCATTATCGAAAAACCTTCATAATGGAATACATCTCTTTTTCATAAGTGGGATACTTTCGGAATGCATCGAAAAGTGTCTCGCAATGATATTCCATTAGATTCCCCTATTCACTAAGAACTAACCCAATAGCATAGTCAAAGGCATCTATCTTGATCTCAAATGGTTGTTTCAAGTCTATTAATGTGAGCACTGGTGTAGAGTAGAGCAGATTTTTCAACTCTACGAATTCATTTTTTTGAGATTCAGATCAAAATAATTTTTATTTTTCTCCTCCCTTGGTGACTTGACTCAAGGGCCAAGTGATATGACAAAATCCCAACACGAACCTACTGTAGAAATTAACAAGACGCAGAAATTTGCAGAGCTCTGTTATAGTGGTTGGGGCTGGCCAATCTTGAATGAATTCAATCTTAGTTGGATCCACATACACCATCCTCTCATCAATAATCTATCATAGATACTGAATGTGGGTCATGCCAAAAGTGCACTTCTTCAAATTGGAACACCACTTTTTTTTGTCGCAGTGGTTGGAGGACCTATCAGATGTGGTGGAGGTGCTCTTCTGAAGTATGGCTGAATATTAGGATGTGTTCCAAGTATACCAGCCTCATGAAGGTCGTGGAAGATTTAGACAACCTAAAGGGGATAACCAGCCATTCGAAAAGGTCCTTATTTGGATTTGAAGGTATTCTTCCACACATTGGAGTGTTCGATTGGTACCTGGTGATACCTGAAATTCAAATAGATGTTTCTAAAATATTTACCTATTTCAAGTATTGGGATCGAGTACCTATTTCAAGTACTGACATTGTTGAGTTCCATATAGTCAATACACAGTCTCCAAGTCCCATATTTCTTCTGCACAAACATGATCGCCCCACACAATATGAACTCATGAGATGTCACCATAGGTTCTCCTAATCATGCATCATTTAATCATTCTTGAGAATAGAGTGTTAGATAGATTGTCAATTGAGTAGTGATGCATCAGGTCGATCGATGGGAACACTAATCTAACACCATAGAACCTCTATGGGTGAGGAGAGAATATCCTTGTATCTCGGCATGACTTTATCCATCCGTTGCAGCCATGCAGAGGGCCCACAGAGGTATCAGACTGCACATTGTTTTCTTCCCGAATCGTAATGAAAATAAATTTCCTTGTATGGGAAATAATCTTACCGCATTGCTTTACACACTCAAAGAGATGGGTATAAGGCAAATACCCCCGGTATAGCCTACCAATTTATTTCAAAGTAATAATAACAAAACAAGGCCTAGACTGATACAGACTAAATATGTTTCTTCCATTTAGGATAATTTGTACATCGAACCTTGAAGAGCTTTAAGATCAAATAGCACCTCATCTCAGAAGGGCTTGATGCATAGTGACAGAAATTTAACTCATGTAAAGATCTCTTCCTGTTTGCTCACTTCCATGGTATACATTGTAGGTGTGATATGGCTTTAGGATCAACCGCCCTTATTACTGTGAAACAGAGGTTCTTTTTGGCTTTCTTATCTATAATGAATTGCGCTGGAAGCACCCTTCACCCACATCTAGAATGGAAGAGTCACCACTCTCCTGATCCTCGTGCTCCTCCTCTCGGGAGCTCGTAGTGGCGACTTGACACTGGTCTCTTATCAATGATGTGCCCCCTTTTTCACCACCCTTCTTTATTATTTGACTCAAAAATCACAATATTGTAATCTGATTTGGATGCTTCAACTCAACTACACCATCACTATTTTCCCTGATGACTCCATTTGTAAGCAGTATGGGAGCTTTATGAGAGAAAGAGAAGAATCACTCTCATACTACTTATATGAATTCTAATGAATGCAGAAATATAATACAGATATAATCACAAATATAGAGATGGAAAAGAAATAATATTTCATTACATTAATATCACATACTGAAAATGCTTAGACACAAAATTAAAAGGAACTAGCTACATCAATGGTACCTTATGTCTGAGAAATATGTGGTGGATACATGCCTCATATTATCTATGTTTGGTGGATATGATACTTTGCTCGAAGGATCTCTCCAAGGACTATAGGTTTTCCCATAGTCTCCAACCTTTGGTTATGGGACCACATCGGATATTAAAAAAACTTCATTTATGGGTCTAAATTGTTTCGGGTATTCCCAAGGAACAACATGAGCCATCTGTCGACTACAAAGGCACTTGAGAAGCCTGTATCGGGGGAAATTTTGTTGGAGGGATTAAGAGATGAGGTTTTGGTGATTTTCTTGGAGACATATTTGAGGAGGGCCAAGCTGTGAGGAGTCCAATTTTTAAGTTTGGAAGTAGGCAGAAACCTTTCTGCTTTTTTTTGGTGTTTGGGCAAGGACCACATTCCCAAATTCCTAGAATTTTCTTGGCACTATTTATTGGGAAAGTTAAGCGCCAAAGACAACAAAAAATGAAGAAATCCGAGGACAAAGTAGTTTCCGCGAGAGAAACCTATCTACAACAGCTATGGATGCTTGCATTGATAAGCTTAGGCCTTTAGCTTGCCTTGTGCAAGTCCAGGTGCATTGAGTTCATCTTGTATTATACTCAAGCTATCATATTAATAAAATTGGCCAATTTGGTGTTGCGGGCAGATTTTATGTACATGTGTGTTCGCTGAAATAAAATTTTTGTGTCAAATTTATGGCATGTATTTTGTTATTATTGTAAATTTTCTATTTCGAATATTACAATTAATGAATTTTTCAAATATATGTGTGTGTATTTATTAGGATAGCCTTATTATTATTTTCTTAAATATTCACTTTCCTTTTCTTTCCATGAAAGAGACATTATACACTTTGCAATTGAAAACATCACGAGGCTAACTTACTTTATTATATCAAAAGTATATATGTTTGTATTGTGACATATATTGTAGCCAAGGAAAATATTTAAGATTATGGTAACTGGTCTTATTTTCATATTGGGGATCCTTATCCAAATGATGCGAGGTCTAATTAGTACTTCATATTAGGGAGACTCTCTTTCTCTTGGAATCATCTAGCACCATGAATAGTTTTTGCCCTAGAAAGAGGGTGACCTTTTTATGGCTCACCATTCACCAGATTGACATAAAGAACCTTATGTGAAATGTAGTAACTGTCCATTCCCAAATCCAGCTCATATATCTAAGAAACCTCACCAAGGTCCTAAGTGTCCATATGAAGTTACTTACGATTAATTTAGGACACTCCATCCCATTAATCATTAGTTTTCTAGAGCTCTTGGATTTCTTATTGTGGCATCTATTCTCCATCATAAGCAATCTAAGAGAGATACCACCCATCATGGTGTTCTATTTTGTTTAGTCGAGGAATTGGTAACTGTTACTCTTGAATATTTCACTACAAGAAAAAATCACATTGGTGAGGGTCATGCTTGTGATGGACCTTTAAGGTCCGTCACCAATGTCACATATGGTGACGGTCATTAAAAAACCGTCACCGTAAGTGTATATAGTGATGGTCCTTTATGGTCCATCACCAAAGACATTTTCAATGACACTTTTGGTGAGGGTCGTTAAAGGCCCATCACTAATTCTCTCTTTGGTGACACTTATAGTGAAGAACTTTTAATGACCCTCACCAATGCTCTTTTTGTTACTTTTAGTGACGGTCAAAAAATGTCCGTCATCATTGATCATTAAAAAACCGTCACTGTAAGTGTATATAGTGATGGTCCTTTATGGTCTATGGATGTTACAGATACGTTTTGATGATGTTTCTTGCAGATAATTTTTGTATGCTCTAGAAGGTAGGGAATTTGGATGGTATCATATCCTTCCACCCAATTCAATCCATAAAGATAAAATATGCACAATGTAATTGAAAGAAGGAGTTGTAGCCTGTGCAGTTGCTCGCATTCCTGAAAGACTTCAAACGAACAGAGAGAACTCTCGTACACTCTACATTCATGAATGAAATATTACATCATT
This sequence comes from Pinus albicaulis, assembly GCA_034641835.2. Classification (NCBI taxonomy): domain Eukaryota; kingdom Viridiplantae; phylum Streptophyta; class Pinopsida; order Pinales; family Pinaceae; genus Pinus; species Pinus albicaulis. The sequence goes on from CM076574.1 coordinate 1,210,088,255, forward strand.
AAGTACAATACTAGAAGTTAGGAAGTTGCAACCAAACCGCTAATCTCTAGGAACTAATCCTAAACTAAGGAGATACGTTACAACTTATGTAACCTTTTCTCCATTAATATAAAATAATATAATTATGTTCAACTCCCCACCTTAATGGAGAAAGGATTATCTTGAACTCCTAGCATCCTTCTAAACAATTCAAACTTCACACGTGCAAGAGGCTTTGTAAAAATATCAGCCACATTGTCACAAGTTTTACAATATTCAACAATAATCTCTTTTGACTGTAGTTTCTCTCTGACAAAATGGAACTGAGTGTCTATATGTTTGGTATTTTTATGGAACACTGGATTGTATGCCAATTTAATAGTGCTTTGGTTGTCGCTTTTGATGGAAGTGGAATTCTTCTATTCTTCTCCTACATCATTGAGAAGCCTTCTCAACCAGATCGCTTCACACGTCGCTGCACACAATGCCTAATACTCAGCTTCACATTAAGACAGTGCTACAGTACTCTGCTTCTTGCTGCTCCATGCTATGACCCCGGAACCTATGCTGAATGAGTAACCTGTGATAGACCTTCGATCATCCAGGTTCCCTGCCCAGTCTGAATCTGAAAAACCTGCTAGAATAACATCAGATGTGTCAGTGTATAAAATGCCATAATTAACAGTACCACAAAGATACCTCAACACGCTTTTTGCTGCTACCCAGTGACTCTCAAGCGGTTTTGACATGAATTGGCTTAACACACTAATAGAGTATGCCAAGTCAGGTCTGGTTGTTGTAAGATATATCAAGCTGCCAACCAGCTGTCTGTACATCGTGGCATCAACCTCCTTAGTGCCATCGTCACTGCACAACTTCAAGTTCTGCTGCAAAGGTGTTGCTGCTGATCTACACTGATCCATACCAAACTTTTCCAACAGATTTCTGACATACTTCCCTTGGGTAAGAAAATTTTGCCCAGTATCTCTCCATACTTCTAATCCTAGACAGTAATGGAGGCTTCCGAGATCCTTCATTTCAAAAACTTGTGCCATAAGCCTTTTGATTCCTTTGATTAAATCATCTGCATCTCCTGTTATAATCATGTCATCTACATATAAAGAGATCAGAATAATTTGCCCCTGCTTATTATACTTGGTATACAAATTTGGGTCATTTAAACTTCTATGAAAGCCATACTCTAAAAAGAAAGAATCAACCTTTTCATACCAAGACCTGGGAGCTTGCTTTAAACCATATAAAGCCTTTTTCAATCTGCAAACAAGATGTTCCTGCCCCTGCTTCACAAACCCTTATGGCTGTACTAAATAAATTTCCTCTTTTAAGTCACCATTTAAAAATGCAGATTTGACATCAAGCTGGTGTAGCTTCCAATTATATTTAGTAGCTAAAGAAATAAGCATTCTGATTGTATTTAGCTTTGCTACAGGTGCAAAGGTATCATCAAATTCTATACCTTCCTGCTGTGAGTACCCTTTTGCAACCAGCCTAGCTTTCAATTTTTCAATACTTCCGTCTGCATTCATTTTTGGTTTAAACAGCCATTTGCATCCTATGGGTGTTTTATTCTTAGGCAGTTCAACTAAATCCCAAGTGTCATTTCTAAGAATAGATTCTATCTCTTCATTCATTGCAGCCCTCCACTCCTTAAATTGACTAGCTTCTTTGTAATTAGTGGGCTCTACAATGTTCAAAACATTTGACATCAAAGCATAGTCTTTCAATTTTAATGGTATTTGAGTCTTCCTACTTGATCTCCTTAGTAGGGGACTTACCTCAAATTTGTTTTCTTCAGATCTAATTGGGCTTTCATTATCACCTTCTTCCTGATCTTCTTTCTGCTCCTGCTCTCTTTCATCCTCGCTGATTTCATCCATCAACAATGGAATGTGCCAATTATCACCACTGTCATCTTTCCCTTCCTGTACCTGTTCATGAAATACTACATCCCTGCTTGCAAATATCTTACGAGACTCAGGATTGAACAATTTATAAGCTTTAAATTCTGTGCCATAACCAACAAAGATGCATTTAACAGCTTTAGGGTCTAATTTCTTCCTATCATCTTTGGGAATATGGGCAAATGCTTTTGACCCAAATACTCTTAGATGATTTACTGCTGGTTTAAATCCATATAGAGCTTCAAAAGGAGTTTTGAAGCCAAGATATCTGGTAGGACTTCTGTTCTTCAAATATACAGCAGTGTTAATAGCCTCTGCCCAAAAACTATTAGAAAGACCCTTACCTTGTAACATGCTCCTTGCACACTCCACTAAGGTTCTGTTCTTGCGCTCTGCAACTCCATTCTGATGTGGTGTGTGTGGCACTGTAAACTGCTGAACAATCCCGTGAGATTTGCAGAATTTCATGAATTCCCCTAGCTTATATTCTCCCCCTTGATCAGATCGGAGAATTTTTATACTCTTACCAAACTGTTTTTCCACCAAGGTTTTAAATTCTATAAAGCACTGGAAAGTCTGACTTTTCTTACTTAAAAAATAAACCCATGAATATCTAGTGCAGTCATCAGTAAATAACAGAAAATAATATGCTCCACCTAGCGACCTTGTCTGCATAGGTCCGCATAAATCAGTGTGCACTAGTTCCAAAATATCTGTTTCCTTCCTCCTATCATGCACAGGAAACTGTTCTCTATGCATCTTACCTAAGGCACAACCATCACAATTTAACTGAGTATTACGAAAGATAGGGAGTCCCTCAACCATACCTTTCCTCTGCAATAACATGAGATCCTGTAAATTCAAATGTCCGAACCTCTGATGCCAGAGTTGTTCGGCTGTCGATCCACCTGCAACCATGGCTCGATTTGGTATACTTTTCACATCCAACCTGTATAGACTTCCAACGCGCACGCCAGTTGCAACAATTTCTCTCCTGCAATCCTTTACCACACAATGAGTCTTGAAGAACTCGACTTGCATATCTTGATCAGTTATCATGGATACAGATATGAGATTTTTCTTAATTCCAGGTACATATAAGACATTTTTAAGATGACTGATTTTTCCATTTGGTAACTTAATTGGAATAACCCCATAACCTTTAATCTCGTATCCACTATCATCTCCTAAATAGATTTTCGATCCATATGTACTTTCTTCAAGACTTTCAAAAAATTCCTTTTTACCTGTCATGTGGGAGGATGCTCCGGAATCGACATACCAAATATCGTCTTCATTGGATGCTGAAAGGGCACAGTCGACTGTGAACAGTCGAAATTCATGGCTGAAATCTTCATCTTCTTCAACATCTTCTTCTTCGACAAAGTATCCTCTGTGCTTTGCAGTTGCCAGTTTTCTCTTTGCATCATCTGCTTGCTTCTTAAGACATCTATCCCGCATATGACCCTTCTTTCCACAGTAATAACATCTTCTTATAGGATTATTTACAAGCATACCTTTATATGGACTCTTCTGCGATGTACCTCCTCTCTGCTGCAGTTGCGACTGTGATTGCTGCTGTGGCTGCTTCCCTCTGAAAGGTCGTCGTTTCGCCATCAGCGCAAGATCATCGTTCTGGGGGTTCAAGTTATTTCGCCGCTCCTCCTCTTGCAGCAAGATGCCTGTCAGATCTTCAAATGTGGGCGCTTTTTCCCTTGCCGCCAATCCAGTGATGAACATTTGAAATTCATCTCGCATCCCGTTCAGTGTGATTGTGACGAGATCAGAGTCAGACACCTTCTCTCCGATGGCCCCTAATCCGTCTTTCACATCTTTGATTCGCGCAATGAATGTAGCAGCAGTCTCACTTTCGTCCATCCTCATTGAAAATAACTTGCTTTTAAGTGCCATAATTCGACTTGTATTATGGATCTGATACAGGTTTTTGATGGTCGTCCAGATCTCTGCGGATGTTTTACATTCTCTGATATGTGGGATAATGTTGTCCTTGACGGACATCTTCAGCAATACTTTTGCCTTGTTCTCTCGCTTATCCCATTCTTGCTCCTGTGTCCCTGTGTTTGAATTCGGCCTCTGCTCATCACCCATGACTATGGACCATGCATTTGCACCCTCAAGCAAGGTCTGGATCTTAAACTTCCAGTTCGTGAAGTTAGATCCATCGAGTTTTCCAGACTCGTGGATGTAAGATTCCATTGTATTACTCATCTTGATCAGATCTACAAAATGAATCTACTCAACAGTAAAAAAAAAATCGATACCTCTCAAATCTTGTCACCCGATCTGCCACTTTTCTGCCACTTTTCTGCCAGATCTTATGATCCACCCACTGACAGATTGATCCGATCTGCCTCTCCCGGATTGATCCGTAACTTGTTCGATCTGCTCCTCTGCAAATCGTCAAACGAAGATGAGACTTCCCACGGATCCCCTTGAAGGTGAGTTGGCGCCCTCCCGAACGAAAAACCCGGGCCAAGATGAAATCGGTGTAAGTAAAAGACACTTGGCGCGATTTTCCCGTGCGACTCCGCGCCAATGGCGCGGTGGCGCGATTAAAATCTTAACAGACGTGCCAGTTGCGCTTCCTGGCGCTACTGTCAGCGCTAAAAACCCGCCAACCCCCTTCTACTCAGAAAAAAAAAAATCTGAGTCCGAGCCAGGTGTTCTGCAGTCCACCTGCTCAAGCGAGCACAAAGCTCTCGTGTACACGCGGCCACAAAGGCACTTTTAGCCACGAAGGCGATTCTGCCACAAAGGCAAACTAGCCACAAAGGCACTCCAGCCACAAAGGCGATAGAAAATCAGGCTCTCCCAATCTGAGCTCCGATACCAAGATAAAATATGCACACAGAATTGAAAGAAGGAGTTGTAGCTCTCAGGTGTGGCCTGCACCTGGAGACTACACTCAGAAAGAGAGAGAACTCTCGTACACTCTACATTCATGAATGAAAGATTACATCATTAAGTACAATACTAGAAGTTAGGAAGTTGCAACCAAACCCCTAATCTCTAGGAACTAATCCTAAACTAAGGAGATACGTTACAAATTATGTAACCTTTTCTCCATTAATATAAAATAATATAATTATTTTCAACTCATAATTCGAGCGAGTTCAAAAAATTATTGTTAATTATTTTTCCTAATGATAAAACTCTAGCCATGTTACTTAAAGAACTCAAAAACATTATGATAGGGGATAAATAAAAATATGACACAAGGACTTTACCCTTCTATCGTCACTGAGATGTGACCCTTCTTCACACCAATTGCAGTCGTGATTTGACCTTCGTTCTACCTCTAAGATGCGAGATAAATGCTTATTCAAAATAGTGATGTGTTGTCCGTATTTCTTGGATTGAATGTTCAGTTCTATATTCGTTGGAAATTCACATTTGTACGCTTGTTATCACAAAGCTCCTCTGAACCTTTTCTTATCGAAAATCTCAAAGACGTCTGAATTTGTTGATGATGAATGAGGCCATAGACTTGTTTATATATGGGATATTCTTACATTCTCTAAGTTGGCTTGATCATCTGCTATAAGGTCGACTTGTCAAGGAGGTGTATCTTCCATCTTTGAGCTTACTTAGAAGTAGTATTTATTCAAGGTGTTGGTGCATATGATTTTGATTAGTAATTGACCTTCACAAGTGTAACACTACTTCATATACATGTCTCTTGAATTATATATTTATGAAAATATGATAAGCCCTTAGAGACATCAAGAAGTAATCTTCAACCTATAATAAAATTCCTTTCCAATGAAACCTATGAGTCAAGAATTTATAATATACATTTTATTATTGTGTCTTCTTGATTACATATTTTCATAATTACTATTCAGTATGAAGATTGAAGCTAGTTACACTTTCCAACACTCCCTCTTAAGTAGGGAGGTATTCATAATGGTACATGGTCACTCTTAATTTGAATAATCTCATAAGAAGAATTTGATTGGTAATGCATATGTTAACCAACATTGTTACAATGAAAGGCCTTCACTAACAACTCCATATCTCCAAGAGACAAAGAGCGACAATGCTCATGAGACAAATGATTATAGGAACCTTCATCATTGTCTCCAAGGTTCATACTCCACATAATTTCTAGCTCACCACCGAGTATGACCTTTAAGGACTATTCATATCGAGATAGCTAATCCTCAAAGAATATCCATCCTTTCATGGCTACTCTTTCCATATATTCCCTAATACATCTCAAAAGAGTATCAGATGCTAGATGATTACCTAATCCTGCATTTTTTCTTACAAGTGAAGACCTCAATGATGTGTCCATTTCTCCTTCTTAACTAGTGAGAACATATTCCTAAGCTTCCGTCTTTGCTTAGGAATTACACAGTTTCTTCCAAGTAAGAAACATATAATGAGACTCCCTCTTATCCAAGGAATTGTCTAGGCTCCTAAGGACTTGCTTCCAAGCTACCTTTTAGCCAACACCTTGTAGAGTCTTCGAGGAAATTGCAGTAGCAATGTTGAAAAACACCTAGCTGCTCATCAATAACTCCTTTCTTTTGATGTCATGAATTTCTTCTTTGTTGAGGATTCTTCATCATTTTGGAATATTTTCTTTATTAAGGCACTCATCGTCCATCACTTGTTAGAAAGTGATCCATGAATCTTTTCATGTGATATAGCTTCATTCCATACTACTTCCTTCCAAACCATACTTCTTGCAAAGATTTCCATCTTCCCATATGGTTATCATTTGTGGAAGACATATACTTCCCTTTAGAAAGGGTGCATAAGCTCATGAGATATTGATTAACTATAAATATGAACTTTCAAAATTAAAAGTTACATTAGTGATGATTTGTAGGCATGGACATCTTTTGTTTACATATTGACATATCTCCTAAATATATGTATTTTCATTTGTATCCATCCTTTTGAGACTTCTATGAGAGTCTATATATCTTCAGAGGAGATTTTCTAGTCAAGTGTCCTTGACTTCTTTCAATGTTGATTGCCTTTTATCATATTTTCTTTTTTAAAGATATTTTCATTTCTTACTCCACAAAATGTTTATTGTATTCCTAGGAACTTCTAATGTACAATTCATTGATAATATACAATCACCTCATAATCCATATGAGGGCATATTATGTTGATTTCATCAAGTGTAGATCATGCCTTTTGGAAACCTCTTCATTAGATGAGTTTCAACTTTCTATATAGATTAATTTCCAAAGATAGAAGTATACTATATGAAAATTCATAGCATCTAGTGTAAGCATATATATACATCTACCTCATTCTTTTGTTTAAGTCATCTTGCAAGAGGCTTCCTTTAGAATGAAGAGTTTCATTAATATGTCATCATATCTTAATCCAAAATTCTACATGTTAGAATTTGATGAAACTTTTTTCTTGTTTTCTAATCATAAAATCCAAAAGGATTTCACTATAAAAATGTGAGCACCTATTTCCATTTTCAATAATGAAGGATCAACCATGCTTCATAGAAATTCCTTTTTATAAATAAAATGAATTTCTAGGAGTCATTTTATTTCATAGCATAAATGCTACATCAATGTTTTAACACATTTTCCTATGAGGAGTACTCTTTACTTGTAATGCTTCTATTAGGATGATAATTTAAACTAAGGCATATATTTAATAGATAATGCTTACTAACATACTATTTTACAACTCACATAAACCTCATAAAGAGGAAGATATCGCAGTGATAGAAGAGATCTTTAGTTCTTCTCTCTTAGCATTCTTTTCATGAGGTTCTTCTTTTTCTCTAGTGAGATTGGCTTCCTCCCTCTTTATCTTGTCCTTGTTAGATGTGGGACCATCTATTTTATTGTGCCCAAGTTCATTACATCCATAACATATTTTCTTATCCGTATTTCTTCTTCTCTTCTCAAGACCAAACTTTCCAAATCTTTCTTTTGTTCTTGACTTAGTAATATTGTCTTGACTAGAGTTTGTTTCTTTTGTCTTAAAAAAGGCTATATATCATGAAATGTCATTGCTTCTTTCTTTATATGGGTGTTTGAAGTGATGCTTCCCCATTCCTTAGGTAGAGAATCTAGTACCATAGTGACTATTTCTCCATCACACTCTACTTCTCCTAATTTCGGCACTTGGTCTAGAATTGCAGAAATATTCATAGAATATGAAGCTATTCCTTCCACATTTTCAACTTGAATAGTTCTTGTCTTAAACACAATATCTTGTCCATAATAGCTCTACTAATTTATCATGGATCTCTTTTGATAATTATAGATTTGACAAATAGAGAATGAATGAGTTTTTTATGGATTCTATAAGAACCTTTGGGATTCTTATATCTCCCTTCTATCTCCCTTCATGTATTTAGTATAAGCTTGAGTATCTTCTTTTGATGGTTCAACAAAAGATGATTTGACATAGTCTTTGACATGATTCAAGTTTTCATTCCAAGTTGGAAGTGAATACAGGTTTTTCGATAAATGTAACGGTGTTTCATTCGATTTATGTATGGATAGTTAGTTGTATTCGATTTATCTATGGATAGTTATTTAGTATGTATTTTATTATTATTATTATTATTTTTAAATTAAAATTGTGTGCTAGTAATAAACCGTAGTTTGTTTATTATAAGGTTGTGCAAAAGTTCTTACATTTTGGACTAAGATAGCTTGTAAAATGATTTTTTGCCCACATAAAAAAGATGTTATGCAATATGGTTTCAGATTTTCGGTAGATGAGCTAATGCGCTTCACCTTTAGGATTTGCAGTTACTTCTAAATCTACAGTTTGAAGAGGCAGCCTTATTTGACGTATGGAGATGGAAGGAGAAGGGAATAGTAATAGGAGGAGGAGTGAGAGGATCAGAGGAAGAGTTGAGAGAAACAGTAGTGTAAACTGTCAAATCTGCTATAATTATCTGCTGTCATTATCTCCCAATACTCATGGTAGCGGGAGCAGCAATAACAGTAACAGTGAAGGCGTGAGGATTAGAATGAGACCCAATGGCCCCAGAGAAGAGAGTACTGTTATAAGGAGAAGATACCCTAGGAATATACCGTACTTCCAAACGTCCATGCAGCAGCTGCGTGGTTTAGTGATATCTTCAGAAAATATCACTAATGATAATATTTCAGTGTGCCCAATTTTCCACGAGCAATACCAATTGGGGGAGGATGCGCGCGTTTTGCCATGTCAGCACATGTTCCACCAGACTTGCATATTTACATGGCTCGAAACCCACCATACCTGTCCGTACTGTCGATTTGAAATGCGTACGTAGACTTATATAGGTTTGCTTCTGAATAATTTGTTCTGCTATATGTATTACAGTATCAATGCTGCATTTTCAAACATATTTTGTTCCGGTATATGTATTACAGTATCAATGCTACATTTTCAAACATATTCTATTCTGCTATATGTACTACAGTATCAATGCTACATTTTCAAACCTATTTTGTTCTGGTATATGTCTTACAGTATCAATGCTACATTTTCAAACATAATATGTTTCGCTATATGTACTACAGTATCAATGCTACGTTTTAAAACCTATTTTGTTCTGCTATATGTATTACATTATGAATTCTACATTTTCAAACATTTATTTTATAATTATGTTATTTGATTTAATTTCTCTATAATGTTATTTTTTTACATAGCATACCATTTCACTTATTTATTTTTTCATTTTTAACTATTTGTTTTTTTACATTTTATTTTGTTATGTATAGATCTTAATTTGTTGTTATGTTACTGATATCCTATTTAAATTATTAGATAAAGTTGTCTGTTATATCAAATATCACTTACTGTATTTTTGTGATTCTTAGGTTCCAGGTTTCAATTTAGTACTCAAAATTATAGCAAATAAGACTATATGTACTCCAAGATCAATGTGTACCTGCGTATCAATGCTGCATTTTCAAACATATTTTGTTCCAGTATATGTATTACAATATCAATGCTACATTTTCAAACATATTCTATTCTGCTATATGTACTACAGTATCAATGCTACATTTTCAAACCTATTTTGTTCTGGTATATGTCTTACAGTATCAATGCTACATTTTCAAACATATTATGTTCCGCTATATGTACTACAGTATAAATGCTACGTTTTAAAACCTATTTTGTTCTGCTATATGTATTACATTATGAATTCTAAATTTTCAAACATTTATTTAATAATTCTGTGATTTGATTTAATTTCTCTATAATGTTATTTTTTTACATAGCATACCATTTCATTTATTTATTTTTTCATTTTTAACTATTTTTTTTTTTACATTTTATTTTGTTATGTATAGAATTTAATTTGTTGTTATGTTACTGATATCCTATTTAAATTATTAGATAAATTTTTCTGTTATATCAAATATCACTTACTGTATTTTTGTGATTCTTAGGTTCCAGTTTTCAATTTAGAACTTACTCAAAATTATAGCAAATAAGACTATATATTTATAATGTACATAATGCATTCTAATCGAATGTTTGAATATTTGTGTTTTGAATCTAACTGATATTTCAAGTTCTGAATATCTGAATTTAGGTTCATGTCTCATGCATTTAATTTTATTCTTTAAAGCCACAGAAAAATGAGATAAGATGAATAACTATGTGAATCATTGAATGAATCTTCAGATTTCTATTCAATAAAATACATTTCTATGCATGGGTTTTGTACAACTTTTAATGTAGTGACACTAATCCTAATCTAACTGGTATATGAAGTATTTAAAATTTTATTGTCACAGGGCATTCCACATTTATAATGAGTTTTAAAAAACTACAAATATCATATGTGAAATCATATTCAAATCAAAAGTTAATCTCTATTTAAATAGAAATATTCTTTTGCAAATCTGGGCAAAGGAGAAACTATCAGACATCTACACAATTATGTTAAGTTGCATTTCTACTAATTTAAAATTGCATTCATGACCCTTACGTTTTGCTATTTTATAGTAAATTAAAATCATTTATCATAGTTTATACATGTAATTGTTAAAATATTAAAAGTTTCATTATAATTAATGACTCATCAAGAGGATATGTATGGAGGTGATGAGGTCGCTGATGAGCTCAGCGATGTTCTTCTGCATCCCTTTCCGGAGTTATGGTGTGGAGAGATGTGAAGTGTCGGATGATGAGGCCTCCTCACCATTGGATCAGGTTCTACTGTTCTGCCTGTGAACTATGGTGATCAGGTTCTACTATTCTGCCTGTGAACTATGGTGTGCCATGCTTCGTCGATGCTTGCCGATGACTACAGAAAAATACAAATACAACACTCAGGTGAAGAACTTCTTCAGAAAGAACAATGCAAATACAACATTCAGATGAAGAATTTCTCTGTGAAACTCAAGTTGTCATTGAAAGGGCTATCAACCAACTTATGCACTAAGGGCTGACAGATAAGTATTGAGTCCCCATTTCTGTACAAATCCCGAATTTTCAAGGCACATCCTATCACCCTCTTATCAAATCAAAATTATATTTCATCCTTTACTAGTGTGCTTCTGTTTTGCTCAAGGCCTATTCTCTTTTCTTTTGAACTTCTATCATTTAACAAATTTACATTAGGCTGATATCTCATGCATCTCAATTGTACTTTTAACATCCATTTTAGCAAAGTTTTCATCACATGTTCCAAATATTCTTCATCTCATCTTCAAAACACAATAACCATTATGAAACTATACCTTTAGGTGACCAATGCAATATGCATAGCAAATGTGGCTCCCACATTGATTAGTCCAAAAATCATATTGTCATGGGAACATTGTCTTATATTTTTAAGTGCATTAATATTTCATTATAGTCTTAAAAATCCATCTATAATTAATATTTTTGATAGCACTAAAGCTTTATGTAACAAATGGTCCATCTTGGAAAGAAGATAATTATCCTCTAACAAACATTTATTTATATTTCTAAAATATACAGAAAATTTGCGATTACCATTCTCCTTTTTCACCAACACTAGAATGGCCATCTATCCAAAATATCTCAATGATACTATAATATTTGTGCCTAGTAGCTTTAGGATCTCCTTATTTATTGTTAACTAGTTTTTGCACAAAAGGCTTAGTATTTTCTTTCTAGTATTCTAGGTTGATAATGGAAGTGTCATAAGATTTTAAATCTTCATATATCCATTCAAAAACATACTTAAATTGTTTGAACAAATCAACATACCTATTTTTGCATGCAAATTGAAAATTATTTCACAAGTTTTATCTTTTATGTGTTCTCTTCTATGGCTTATTATGTTCGACATTTTGTTCTACTAGTTAGAAAACTAGTTTGATAGTCATGTCATTATGCTTGAATGTCTAATCCTTTTAGGAAAAATTTGTTCCTTAGTTGGATCAATTTATGACTTCCAATCTATGAATAACTTGGTAGTATCTTCTTATGAATCTTTTCCTTTTTAATCCATCTAATGGGCTCATGAGGGGAATATTGCAATAAGAATGTTGTAACTATTGGAAACTAGATCACTACTAAGAGGAGGGGGATGGACTAGTAGTGATGGCATTTATATCAATTCTATAACTATTTTTCAAATTATCAATTTCCCATACACATCCACAATGTAGATGTTAGCTCATCAAAATATAAAATTAAAAATAATAAACACAATAATAAAAAATAACATCAACATAAACATGCACGTATGAAGACACAAGAATTTACGTAAAATCCCAGAAAACCATTTTTAAATTCTTTTTATTAATCTATTGAACAAATTGGACATAGATTTTCTTACACCCATAACCTAGAAGACTGCTTCCATTACAATATGCCCGAACCTATCAATTTGGAAATATGTTTACTGCGTAGGTTCTGCTATCAGTGACTCAGGCGCCTATGTCGTGGCAGGCCTGCGTTATTGTGTTTAGTGTTGTGCCTGTGAACTATGGTGTGCCATGCATCGTCGATGCTTGCCCATGAAGACAGAACAATTCAAATACACCATTGAGGGGAAGAACTTCATCAGAAACTTAACTTGTCATTGACACGGTTCTCCACGAAATCTCCATTGAGAGTTTCGAGATTGTAAGTATTTTTATCCAGAACCTCTTGTATTCTAAATGAGAAAATCCAAAGATTTCTCAAACTTTTAGTTCTTTTCTTTATTGGCTCAAGTTGAGTCCCATTTCGGTACAAATCCCTTACTAGTGTGCTTCTGTTTTGCTTAAGGCCTATTCCTTTTTCTTCTGAACTTCTATCATTTAATAAATTCTCTTCTACATTAGAATGATATATCGTGCATCTTCCTATAGCATCTTCCTTTTTTTTTTCATTTTAGGAAAGTTTTCTTCACATGTTCGAAATATTCATCATCTCATTTTCAAAACACAATTATTATTATGAACCTATATCTTTAGCTGACAAAGGAAATATGCTAAATATTCATCATCTCATGTTCAAAACACAATAATCATTATTATTATGAACCTATATCTTTAGTTGACAAAGGAAATATGCTAAATATTCATCATCTCATGTTCAAAACACAATAATCATTATGAACCTATATCTTTAGCTGACAAAGGAAATATGCATAGCTCTTTCAAAAGTGGCTCCCACATTCCTTAGTCCAAAAAGCATATTGTCATGCCCCATGGTGTTGTGAACATTGTCTTATTTTTTTTATTAGTTGCATTAATATCTCATTATAGCCTAAAACTCTGCCGTAATTCATATTCTAGATGGTCTTTTAGCTTTTTGTAACAAATGGTCCATCTTGGGAAGAGGATAATTATCCTCTAGTGAACATTTATTTAAATTCCTAAAATCTTTGTGTCACCATTCTTCTTTATCACCAACACTAGGCTGGCCACCCATCTAGAGTATCTAAGTGATACTATAATCTTTGTGCCTGGTAGCTTTATAATCACTTTCTTTATGGTTAGCATGAGAAATAGATTGAATCTAACTAATTTTTGCACAAAAGGCTCAGCATTTTTTTTCAATGGTACTCTATTTTCAATAATGGAAGTGTCACAAGCATTTAAATATTCATATATCCATGAAAAAACATCCTTAAATTTCTTGAACCAATTAACATACCTCTTTTTTTCATGCAAATTGAAAAAATTTCACAAGTTTTATCTTTTATGTGTTCTCTTCTATGCTCGATTATGTTCTTAGACATTTTGTTCTACTAGTTGGAAAAATAGTTTGGTATTCATGTCAATATGATTGAATGTTTGTTATAGCTAGACTAATCATTTTAGGACAAATTTGTTCCTTAGTTGGATCACTTCATCACTTCCAATCAATGAAGAACTTGGTAGTATCCTCTTATGAATCTTCTCCTTCTTAATCCATCTAGGAGCCTGAACATTGCAATAACAATGTTGAAACTATTGGAAACCAGATCACTACTAAGTGGAGGGGGGATGGATGGGTAGTAATGGCCTTTATATCAATTCTATAAATGTTATTCAAATTATCAATTTCCCATACACATCCACAATGTTAGCCCATAAAAATATAAAATAAGTAATAATAAACACAATAATCATGAATAACATCAATATAAACATGCACGCGCTAAGACAGAAGTATTTATGGTGGAATCCCTTTGGAGAGAAAACCATCCTATTGTTGTTGCTATTTTCAATTCTTTTTATTAATCAGTTAAAGAAATTGGACATGGATTTTCTTACACCCATAATCTAGAAGTTTAGTTGTATTACAATATGGTGGAACCTATCAATTTGGAAATATGTTTCTCACACAAATATATTAAAATCTATCGAGTGGAAACCACCAAAGTTAGCGATTCTCTCCAAAGGAACATTGGATTATCCAACTCTTATTGGATGGATAAATATGCTCATTCTACTAAATCCTCTGAATCATTGCCTACTCTCATGCCTCCATGCCTTCACTTCCTCCATAAGAACTAAATTAAACAATATTCCATATTGGGGTCTTAGTCTCCCCAACATGAGCAACCCAACAATACCATCATTTTGGAACACAAAATTTGAATAAAAAAAATACTCCTAGAGGGTGTTACATATTCTATTCTACTCACAACAATATTTACACTCTAACACACTATAAACTACCAATTATTTTCCTCTCTAAACACGACCACTTGCAACACATAAGATTTGATTTTTCTCCTCGGTTTTATATTTTATTTCCGCATACAACACTATGATAGAACTCTACAAAAATTAGTGATTAAATATTGAAAACTCTTATCATTCTCAATTCCCTCTCAATGGCATGCTTTCATGCTCTCAATAATACCAACCAAATAGAATCAAAATCTTCCTCTATTTATCATTTTATAAAATGTTTAGCTTAGTAAAAGCTATAGGTTATGGAGCCCTAAAAAATTCGTTTCTCACTTTTGAATTTTCACGGATCCAACTCCCTCGACTCTATCAAGCCACTCTCTCCACACAATGATGTATATTCTCAATTGCAACAGATTTTCAGAATCTCCCTTATCGTTCTCGACCATATACTAAAAAATTGTGATCAAGAACATCACCACAATATCAAAATTAGGTGATATAAGCGAGGAATTTGGAGAAATTATAGGTAAAACTATCAACCACATGCATAATACTCCTAGATCTCAGCTCCAACTACATGGATAGGCCTTCTTCGGAAATGTTGGAGCGTCCAACCACATGCACAAGATTAAATCCATGTGGATGAGGCATGGGATGCAAGAAAACCAATCAAATGACCTCAGATTGTGCTAAAACATCTTATAGAGTCAGAGGCCTCCACTTTGGAAGCCACTTTCACCTTTGCAACACTCTACCAAATCACTACCACATCACCATCATCATTATAAGTCAAAATAAGTTGAATTGGATGCCAACCAACAACCATATTAACACTTGGCCCACAAACTTTCTCCACAATAATTTCATTATGAGTATGTAGCTCCAGAACATGTCACATGTCCTCCATCACGTGTACAACCAACTCAAGCATCTTCCAACAATTGTAGATCCTCTCCAAACCCTATGTTTCATATCATCAACAAGAGGACCTAATCCGGGACATGGAGACCTAATCAGCGAAGATCGTGAGCTCTAACTCTTGTAGCAACATCATGAACCAAGAGTTCATCACATCTCTACTCTGCATTGGTCATGCAACACCTCTGTACCACTGATCACCATGGTAAGTGCATCACACCATAATCCAACTACATGAAAAAAATTATCACAACAACATCATCTTGAAGGCCATGAAATCCTTTGCTCACTCATTATGTCAAGCACCTGGAAATCAAAAATCCATCCTCATAGATCCATGCTATTTTACATCCCAAGACCAATTCTATTATTGAGGAAAATCCTCTCTACGAGTAGAGACGATCCCTATGGAGATGGCCTACCTCGATCTAATGCTCTGATGCTCCTCCTCACCTAAGTAATTTTGATCCATAACTCTTCTTACCTAAATCCCCATTGTCATCAGTGCTCAAATTCCTGCAAAATTAATCAAAAAACACCAAACATGAAAGGACAACATGCATTTTACATAAAAAATCTATCTATTTCATAAAGGAGTACAAGAAATATAATCATGAATAATGGACAAGAGTGGAAAGTAACAATTATTTGTATCATATTAATATAAGAGAAGGAGTTACAACATGCACCTTGATGTCAAAGATCTCCTTCAATGGGTTCGAATCCATGCACATCTCCAAAGCACTCATTTCAACTTGGTACAAGAATGTCAAAGGTCTCAACTCTCCAATTCCTATAACAACAATTCTCTCTTTGCTATTCTTCTATCTCTATTTTTACAAGAGAGGCATGGGAGTATTTCCATTTTATAGTGATGGGAGAGGGGGCATAGATCCACATAAAGTGGGGAAATGGTTTATCTCCTTGGCTGGTTCCTCCTTTGTAGGAACAAGAGGCCCAAACGGAGAAGCTCAACCCTATCTCCATGAACGAACAACAAACTCTCCACCCATGAAGTTGCTAGATCACGAAGCTTCATTTCCATTTTAAAAAACCTTCCAGAAGTGGATCAACATGGTTGTGATATCCATACTAGTGCTAATCGGTGCTTGTCACAAGCTTAGGACAAGTCATTAGCACGGGTGAGACAAATCAGGGTTGCGACCCTCCAAATAAGCGTGTTTTTAAGGAGCTACTCAACGAATGATTAACAAATAATTTGTTTTTCATACTATAAGGGATGTAACGGCATATTTTCATGATGGAAAAGAGACATAGGGATCACTATTAAGGTCCTCGAGGATTTGGAAACAGGGAGTACAGGGGCAGTGAAAAAATGTTGTGTAATAAATGCCCCATAAAGCATGAAGGCTGAATGAGAGTGAGGGTTCAAATGCTTTACGAGTATGTGTCTGGACCAAGACGTCATCGTGATAAAACCTATTAAATCAAGAACATATATAGATAACTCAAATCTCTAAGATAAACACATGACATAAGGTATTGATGTGGCCATCCATAAAAAAGAATATGTGATAGGATTCATGACATAGACACAAAAATCCAGCAATAAGGAGGATGAAAAATAGATACTCAGGTATGGTTGCAGCCATCTAGATAGAAGATTCATGTGTACAATTATGAATAATGCATATCTCCTCACAACCTGGACTTTATCAGAGAAAATCCAGGGTATTACATTGTGTCACGACCTGATCAAGTACAAATTCAGGCATGTGAATGAGTGACTTCTCGACGAACACTCAAGAAAATTTCATGATTACGAGTCAATAATGTAAACTCTTAACAAGCATGAGAGAGACCACCAATAATTACAATGGCCCTCAAGGTACGAGCAATACAATCCACGAGATGTGAATAAGGAACTCAAGTCAAACGTTCATGGAATAATCCGATCAAAGGAAAATGATGTGAAGCTGCCATTGAATATGAACAACCTCCTATTAGGGTATGTAGGCTCTAAGGTACTAAAAGTGGATCTCTAGATCAAATTCCTCAATAACGAGTTGAAGTCGACACGAAGTAATCTATCGAAGGAGGCCCAAGATGTATCCCACATCATCGACATGGGACAAAGGAATTAAGATAATTATTAATCAAGAATGAATAGAGAAACAGGTAATGAATAAACTGTAGAAGGAACTTCTCTTTAACATATCAGCGACAAGACTCTAGAGTTGGGCAGTATTTGACTCAAATGGATTCAAAGTTCATGTTGAAAAAATTGGTAATTAAATGAGAGTCAAAATGATTTCCCGAACCCATGGAGGAAAAGTGACGAATGCAGGATGCTCCCAACCCGACATGAATTAGGGGATGTGTCATGTTCAAGAGCGACATATTGTCAACGCAACTCATAAATACTTCCATTTTCCCCATGAATTTCTAGCGAGTAACCCAATTATTTTTTAATACAAGATTGAATGGGATATCATATGCTTGTCATATAAGTTTCTCTTTCGAACAAATCCATCCTAATACATTTTACGAGCCTTATGAAGGAGGAACTCAGTGTCGTCATGGTCACGAGTCCAATGCCGTTAAATTTTAACGAGTCCAACAAAGCTGAAACTCGACATCTTTTCATATTTAGAGCGTTTAAAAAGAGGAAAAAATAAAATTCAATATGGACCTTTTCATAGAAATTCCCTCAAATCCAAAAAGTTAGAAAACAAAGTTCAAGAGAGCCTCTTAGCCACGATTGACTACGGTATTCCTTTTTCATACATAATTTATCCCAGCCTGAAAAAGGGGTAAAATATTGGGTCAATGATGTTTCATTTACTTTAACGAGTTGAAAATGACAAGTACTCGACAGTCATTTCGTGTTTCAAGAGTGAGAAAAGAGTTGAAATATGACTATAGGGGATAAATTTTTCATTTATTTTTACCGAGTCTAAAAAAGTAATAAACCAAAACTCACGTTCATATCATCCATAAAAAAATTAGCTCTGTTTCTACAAAAGAAGAAACCCATTATCTATTTTGATGGTAAAAGTCATTAAAATATACTAAGATATGGAAAAAAAAAACTTAAAATTGACTTGAACTTTTATAAAAATGAGAAAACTAAAACACTTTCACTTTTTACCTTCACAAGTCTTGCAAGAGGTTTTTTACCCTTGTTTACCTTGATTCTTCGGGAGTAGATTCTGGGGGATCCACCGATTGGCACATCTGTTTTTAAAATGGCCGTGCTAATTGAAGAGGAAATATCAAACAAACATGGTGATCAAATGGAAGGAAAGGGAGCATGATGATGTAGATAGAGATCCCATGGAGGACCGATATTGCATTGGTACTTTGAGGAACTTTGGGCTCCTCAAATGCTTTTTGACTCGAGGCTTAAGATATTAGCCGGAGTTACTGTGGAAAAATACGACCCCTCTAGCCCTAGGATGGGTCTAGTAACAAAGCCAACAATATAATACCTACTTTCCTAGATTGTAAATGAACACAGATCATATGGGGATGGCCTACCTCGACATGATGCTGCGATGTTGCTCCTTGCCTAAGTCCTTTTGATCGTTTACTCTTCTTAGCTAGATCCCCATTGTCGCTAGCGCTCAGTTACCTACACAATTGATCAAACAACACAAAACATGAAAGGACAACATGCATTTTACATAAACAATCTATCTAGTTGATCAATGAATACTAGAAATCTAGTCACGAACCATGGACAAGAGTGGAAAGTAATAATCAGTTGTATCATATTAACATAAGAGGAGGAGTTACAACCTGCACCTTGATATCAAATCTCTCCTTCAACAGGTCTGGATCCAAACAAATCACTTGTTTCAACTTGGTACGAGAAGGCCAAAGGTCTTAATTCTCCTTCATCGCTATAACAAGAATTCTCTCTCTATTGTTCTTCTCTCTCTGTTCTAACTAGATACTAATGGGAGGATGTCCATTTTATAGTGGTGGGAGAGGGGTCATGGATCCACTTAAGGTGGAGAAATGGCTTATCTCCTTGGGTGGTTCCCCTTTTGTAGGAACAAGAGGCCCAAAGTGAAAAGCTTGGTCCTGTCCCCATGAACAAACAACTAGCTCTCCACCCAAGAAATATTATCGATCAGGAAGCTTCATTTCCATTTTAAAAAGCCTTCCAAAAGTGCGTCAACAATGGTGTGATATCCATACTAGCATTGATCAACGCTACTCATAAGCTTAGGATGAGTCATTGGTGCAAGTGAGACAAATAAGGGTCACGGTCCTCCAAATAAGCATGCTTTTAAAGAGATACTCCATGAATGATTAAAAGAAAGTTTGTTCTCCATACTGTAAGGGCTGAAATGACATATTTTCATGATGGAAAAGAGACATGAATCACCATTAAGGTCCTCTAGGATTTAGAAACAGGGAGTACAGGGACAATGAAAAATTGTTGTGTAACAGATGCCCCCTGAAGCATGAAGGCCGAATGAGAGTGACGGGTGAAATGATTTATGAGTATGTTCTAGGACCAAGACGTCATCATCGGAAAACATATGAAATCAATCCCATATATACATAACTGAAATATCTGAGATAAACACATGACATAAGGCATGGACGCAGTCATCCATAAAAGAGATTATGTGACAGGATCCGTGGCATAGACACATCCATCCAACAATAAGGAGGATCAAAAATAGACACTCAGGAATGGTTGCAACCATCCAGATAGAAGAGTCATGCATAAAATAATGAGCAATACATATTGCCTCGTAATTAGGAATTTATCAGGCAATATCTGTGGTCTTGCACTCTGTCATGACCCGATCAAGTACAAATTCAAGTATCTGAATGTGTGAGTTGAAGTGGAATGTGCGAGAAAATAACCTGATTACTAGTCAACAATGTAAATTATTAACAGGTGCGAGAGAGACAAATAATAATGACAATGGCCCTCAAGGTCCCAACAGTACAATTAATGATATGTGAATAAGGAACTGAAGTCGAACACTGGTGAACTCATTTGATTGAAGGAAAGTGATGTGAATGTGTCATCGAATGCGAACAACGTGCAATTAGTGCATGCAGGCTCTAAGGTAATGATAAGGGATCTCTAGATCAACTTCATGCATAATGAGTTGAAGTCGACACAAAGCGATCCATCGATCAATATTAATTTGTTCTACTATATGTATTAAAGCATAAATGGTACATTTTCAGACATATTTTTTTATGGTATATGTATTACAGTATCAATGCTACATTTTCAAACATATTTTGTTCTGCTATATGAATTATAGTATGAATGCTACGTTTTCAAACCTATTTTGTTCTGCTCTATGTATTACATTATCAATTCTATATTTTAAAACATTTATTTTATAATTATGTTCTTATTTGATTTAATTTCTCTATAATGTTATTTTTTTACATAGGATACCATTTCATTTATTTTTTGTTTTCATTTTTACATATTTATTTTTCTATATTTTATTTTGTTATGTACAGATCCTAGATCTTAATTTGTTGTTATGTTAGTCATATCCTATTTAAATTATTGGGTAAAGTTGTCTGTTATATGAAGTATCACTCACTGTATTTATTTTTGTGGTTCCTAGGCTCCATGTTTCAATTTATAACTTACTCAAAATTATAGAAAATAAGACTATATGTTTATAATGTTCATGACCCATTGTAATGAAATGTCCAAATAATTATGTTTTGAATCTAACTGTTGTTTCGAGTTCTAAATATTTGAATTTGGGTTCATTTCTCATGCATTTAATTTTCTCCTTTAAATTGCCACAAGAAAATGTGATAAGATGAATAACTATGATAATCATTGACTGAGTCTTCATATTTCTATGCAATAAAATGCATTTCTATGCATGGGCTTATTACAACTTTTAATGCAATAACACTGATCCTAATCCTAATCTAATTGATATATGAAGTATTTAAAATTTTATTGTCACACGACATTCCACATTCATAATGAGTTTTAAAGAGAGTAAAAATATCATATGTGAAATCATATTCAAATCAAAAGTTAATCTCCATTTAAATAGAAATCTTCTTATGACAATTTGGGCAAAGGAGAAAACTATTAGAGATCTACACAATTATGTTAGGTTGCATTTCTATTAATCTAAAAAAAATTTCATGACCCTTAGGTTTTGGTTTTTTATAGTAAATTAAAATCATTTATCAGAGTTTACATATGTAATTGTTAAAGTATTAAAAGTTTGAGTATAATTAATGACTCATCCTCATGCAAGAGGATATATATCGAAGTGATGATCTCACTTCCGACATGGAAAGGGCCATGCGTCCACCTTCTTCTACATCCCTTCACTGAGTTATTCACCATGAAACTTTATGGTGTGGAGAGATGTGAAGTGACAGATGAGGAGGCCTCCTTGCCATTGGCTCTATTAGTTCATAGGCTCTACATTGGATATATGAAGTGTCATAAGATTTTAAATCTTCATATATACATGCAAAAACATCCTTAAATTGCTTGAACAAATCAACATACCTATTTTTTCATGTAAATTGAAAATATTTGACGAGTGTTTTTTATTTTTATTCTATGTGTTCTCTTTTATGCGGGATTATGTTCTTCTACATTTTGTTCTGCTATTTGGAAGACTAGTTTGGTAGTCATGTCATTATGCTTGAATGTTTGTTATAGCTAAAATAATCCTTTTAGGACATATTTACTCCATATTTGTTTCACTTCATGACTTACAATCTATGAAGAACTTGGTAGTATCCCCTCATGAATCTTCTCCTTCTTAATCCATATATGGGGCTCATGAACTCAAATATTGCAATAAGAATGTTACAACTATTTGAAAATAGATCACTACTAAGAGGACACGGGATCGATAAGTAGTGATGGCCTTTACATCAATTCTATAATTGTTTTTCAAATTATCAATTTTCCATACACATGCACAAAGTTAGCTCATCTAAATATAAAAGAAGGAATAATAAACACAATAATCATGAATAACATCAACATAATCATGCACACATTAAGACACGTGTATTTTTGGTGGAATCCCTTTCGAGAAAAAACCACCATGTTGTTGTTGTTGGGCTATTGAATTCTTTTTATTAATCTATTGAACAAATTGGACATGGATTTTCTTACACCCATAATCTAGAAAACTCTTTGCATTACAATATGCTAGAACCTATCAATTTGAAAATATGTTTCTCACACAAATCTATGGATATATTTGGAGTGGAAACCACCACAACTAACGGTCCTCTCCCAACTACCATTAGATTATCTAACTCTTATTGGATGGATAAATATGTTCATTTTACTGAATCCTGTGAACCATTGTCTACTCTCATGCCTCCATGCCTTCACTTCCTCCATAAGAACTACATTTCACAATATTCCATATTGGGTTCTCAATCTCCTCAACATGAGCAACCCAACAATACCATCATTTTGGAACAAAAAATTGGAATAAAAAACTCTCCTAGAGGGTGCTACATCTTCTCTTCTACTCACAACAATATTTCCACTTTAGCACAGTACAAGCTACAAGTTATTTTCCTCTCTAAACATTTCCACTTGCAACACATAAGATCTAAGCTTTCTCCTCAGTTCTATATTTGTTTTCTCCATAAAACACTATGATAGAACTCTACAAAAATATGTGATTAACTATTGCAATCTCTTGTCATTATAAGCTCCTTCTCAATGGAATGCTTTCATACTCTCAAGAATACCAACCAAATGGAATCAAAACATTCCTCTATTTATCATTTTCTAAAATGGTTAACTCTGTAAAAGCTATAGTTTAATGGAGCCCTAAATAATTATTTTCACACTTTTGAATTTTCTGAGATCCAACTCCCTTGAATCGATGAGGCCACTCTCTCCACTCAATTATTGATATTCTCAATTTTAACCAACTTCTAGAATTTCCCTTATCATTTTCGACTATATACTAAAAAATTGTGATCAATAACATATCCACAATACCAAAATTAGGTGATATGAGCTACGAATCTCAAGGAATTATAGCTAAAACTATAATGTGCATGCATAAGACTACTAGAGTCAACTATAACTACATGGATAGGCCTTCTTCCATGATGTTGGAGCCTTCAACCACATGAAAAAGATTAAATCCATGTGGATGGGGCATATGATAGATGAAAACCATTCAAATGACCTAATATTCTAAAACATCTTCTACAGCTTGACCGGCCTCCATAAGACCTTTAGAATCCACTTTCACCTCTCGAACACATTAACAGATCACTACCACATCATCATCATCATTATAAGTCAAAATAAGTTTACTTGGATGCCAACCAACAAACATACTAACACTTGGCACATCAACTTTCTCCACAATAACTTCATTATGAGTATGTAGCTCCAGAACAAGTCAGGCATCCTCCATCACCTGTAAAATCAACTCAAGATCTTCCAACACTTGTAGATCCTCTCCAAACCCTATGTTTGATATCATCAACATGAGGACCTAATCAGGGACATGGAGACATAATGAGAAAAGATCCTCAATTCTAACTCTTGTAGAAACATCATGAACCAATAGTTCATCACATCTGTACTCTTCATTGGCCATGCAACACCTCTCCACATTTTATCACCATGGTAACTCCAACACACCACCATTAAACTCCATTCAAAAACATTATCACAACAACATCATCATGAAGACCAGGAAATCCTTTGCAATAAGAATGTTGCTACTATTGGAAACTAGATCACTACAAAGAGGAGGGGGGATAGATTAGTAGTGATGGCCTTTGTATCACTTCTATAATTGTTTTACAAATTATCATTTTCCCATACACATCCACAATTTTAGCTCATAAAAATATAAAAGGAGGAATAATAAACATAATAATAATGATTAACATCAACATAGGCATGCGCACATGAAGACACAAGTATTTTTGGTGGAATCCCATTGGGGAAAAAACCACCCTGTTGTTTTTGTTGCGCTGTTCAATTATTTTTGTTAATATGTTGAAAAAATTGGACATGGATTTTCTTACACCCATAAGCTATAAGACTCCTTGCATTATAGTATGCTATAACCTATCAATTTGAAAATATGTTTCACACAAATATATGCATATATACGAAGTGGAAACCACCACAACTAACCATCCTCTCCCAACTACCATTGGATTATCCAACTCTTATTGGATGGATAAATATGTTCATTCTACTGAATCCTCTGAACCATTGTCCACTCTAATGCCTACATTCCTTCACTTACTCCATAAGAACTACATTTCAAAATATTCCATATTGGGTTCTTAATCTCCTCAACATGAGCAACCCAATAACACCATCATTTTGGAAGAGAAAATTAGAATAAAAAACTTCTCCTAGAGGGTGCTACATCATCTCTTCTACTAACAACAATATTTCCACTTTAACACACTACAAGCTACTAGTTATTTTCCTTCGTAAACACCGCCACTTGCAACACATAATATATGAGCTTTCTCCTCAATTCTATATTTGATTTCTACATACAACACTATGATATAACTCTACAAAAATATGTGATTAAATATTGCAATGTCCTTTCATTATCAACTCCCTCTCAATGGCATGATTTTATACTCTCAAGAATACCAACCAAATAGAATCAAAACCTTCCTCTATTTATCATTTTCTGTAATGGTTAGTAAAACATATAGGTTATGGAGCCACTTTCTCAATGAGGCCACTTTCTCCATGAGGCCACTTACTCGCTTGACTCAATGAGGCCACATTCTCCACTCAACGATGGATATTCTCAAATTTAAAAGATTTCTAGAATTTCCCTTATCTTTTTTTACCATATACTAAAATCTGTGATCAACAACATTGCCACAATACCACAATTAAATCATATGAGCTATGAATCTCAATAAATTATAGCTAAAACTATCAAGTGCATGCATTAGACTACTAGATCTTGGATGGGCCTTCTTCCTCGATGCTGGAGCCTTCAACCACATGCACAAGATTAAGTTCATGCGGATGGTGCATAGGATACAACAAAACCACTCAAATGACCTAAGATCATGCAGAAACATCTTATAGAGCTTGAAAGGCCTCCATAAGACCTTTGGAGGCCACTTTCACCTCTATAACACACTACCAAATCACTACCACATCATCATCATTATTATAAGTCAAACTAAGTTGACTTGGATGCCAACCAACAACCATAGTAACACTTGGCCCATCAACTTTCTCCACAATAACTTCATTATGAGTATGAAGCTCTAGAATATGTTAGGCATCCTCCATCACCTATACAACCAACTCAAGAATCTTCCAACACATGTATATCCTCTCCAAGCCCTATGTTTCATATCATCAACATGAGGACCTAATCAGGGACATGGAGACCTAATGAGAAAATATCCTCTACTCTAACTCTCGTAGAAACATCATGAAGGAAGAGTTGATCACATCTCTACTATCAATTGGCCATGCAACACCTCTGCACAATTGATCACCATGCTAACTCCAACACACCATCATCCAACTCCATCCAAAAACATTATCACAATAACATCATCATGAAGACCATGAAATGATTTTCTCACTCATTGTGTGAAGTAGTTGCAAATCACAACTCCATCCTCATCTATCCATGCTAGTATACATCCCAAGACAAATGCTTTAATGCAGAAAAATCCTCTCTACGGACAGATATGATTCCTCTAGCCCTAGGATGGGTCTAGTAACAAAGGGAAAAATATAACACCTACATACCTAGATTGTAAATCAAGACAGACTGTATGGTGATGGCCTACCTCGATATGATGTTATGATGCTCCTCCTCGCCTAAGTCCTTTTAATCCTTTGCTCTTCTTACCTAGATCCCCATTTTCGGTAGTTCTCAATTACCTGCATAAGTGATCAAACAACACCAAACGTGAAATGGAAACATGAATTTTACATAGACAATCCATCTATTTGATCAAGGAGTACTAGAAATATAATCATGAATCATGCACAATAGTGGAAAGTAAGAAGTAGTTGTATCATATTAATATAAGAGGAGGAGTTGCAACCTCCGAATTTATGTTGAATCTATCCTTTAGCTAGTCTAAATCCATGCACATCTCCAAAGCACGTGTTTCAACTCGGTACTAGAATGCCAAAGGTCTCAACTCTCCTTGAATGCCTATAACAACATTTCTCTCTTTGTTATTCTTATATCTTTGTTCTAACTAGAGAGGCATGGGACGATGTCCATTTTATAGCGATGGGAGATGAGACATAGATCCACTTAAGGTGGGGAAATGGTTATCTCCTTGGGTGGTTCCTATTTTTTTAGAGAAAGAGGCCCAAAGGGAGAAGCTTGGCCCTATCCCCATGAACAAACAACCAACTCTCCACCCACGAAGCTTCTAGATCATGAAGCTTCGTTTCCATTTTAAAAAAACTTCCAGAAGTGGATCAACATGAGTGTGATCTCCATACTAGCATTGATCAACACTCCTCACAAGATTATAATGAGTCATTAGTGCGAGTGAGACAAATAAGTGTCATGCCACTCCAAATAAGTGTGCTTTTAAGGATCTACTCAAGGAATGATTAATAGATAGTTTTCTCTCCATACTGTAAGGTATGTAATGGAATATTTTCATGATAGAAAAGGGACACAGGGATCATTCCTAAGGTCCTCCAGGATTTAGAAACTAGGAGTATAGGGATAGTGAAAAAATGTTATGTAATAGATGCACCTAAAGAATGAAGGTGAAACGAGAGTGAGGGGTGCAATTATTTAAAAGTATGTGTCATGATAAAGATGTCATTGTCAGAAAACCTATGGAATCAAGCACATATATACATAACTAAAATCTCTTAGATAAACAAATGACATAAGGTATTGACGCATCCATCCGTAAAAGAGATTATGTGATAGGATTCATGGCATATACACAACCATCCAACAATAAGGAGGATCAGAAATAAATACTCATGTATGGTCGCAGCCATCTGGATAGAGGATTCATGTGTACAGTTATGAAAAATGCATATCCCCTCGCAACCTGGATTTTATCAAAAAAAATCAAGGGTATTGTATCATATCACGACCTGATAAAGTACAAATCGAGGCATGTGAATGAGTGAGTTGATGTCAAAAATTCAAGGAAATCGCATGATTACTAGTCAGTAACATAAACTCTTAACATGCATGAGAGAGACCATAAATAATGACAATGGCCCTCTAGGTATGAGCAATAGAATCCACGAGATGTGAATAAGGAACTAAATTCAAAAACTCATGAAATCATCTAATCGAAGGCCAATGATGTGAACCTACCGTCGAATGTGAACAACCTACCATTAGGGCATGTAGGCTCTAAGGTAGTCAAAAGGGATCTCTAGATCAACTTCCTTGATAATGATTTGAAGGTGACACGAAGTGATTCGTCGAAGGAGGGCCATGATGTATCCCTCATCATTGAAACGAGATAGAGGAAATAAGATAACGATGAATCAACATGAAAAAGAGAACCATGTAATGATTAAAATACAGAAGGAAATTCTCTTCAATATATCAGTGACAAGTCTTGAGTTTGGTAGTATTTGACTCAAATGGAATGAGAGCTCATGTTGACAAAATTGGCAATTAAATGAGAGGCAATCAGATTTCCCAAACCCATTGAGGCAAAGTGATGAATGTAGGATGTTCCTAACTCAACACAACACATGGGATGTGTCATGTTCAAGAGCAACATACTCCTCACACAACTAATAAATACTTCCATTCCCCCACCCATTTCTGGTGAGTACCCCAATTATTTTTTAATACAACCTTGAAGGGGATAGCATATGCTTGCCATATAAGTTTTTAATTCAAAAAAATCCATCCTGGTACATTTTACAAGCACTAGGAAGGAGGAACTCTTTGTCGTCATGGTGACGAGTCCAATGCTGTTAAATTTTAATGAGTCCGACAAGGGTAAAACTAATGGTCTTTTCATAGATAGAGAGTTTCAAAAGAGGCATAAAGATAACTCAAAATTTCCCTTTTCATAGATATTTCCTCAAACCTGAAAAGGTAGAAAACAAAGTTCAAGAGAATCTCTTAGCCATGATGGAGTAAGGTATTACTTTTTCATAGATAATTTATCCCAGCCCAAAAAAGGGGTAAAATACTGGGTAAATGACGTTTCGTTTATTTTAACGAGTTCAAAAAGAAAAGTACTTGACAATATTTTCATGTTTCAAGAGTGAGAAAAGAGTTGAAAGATGATTTTAGGGGATAATTTTTTCATTTATTTTTACTGAGTCTGAAAAAATTAATAAAATGGAACTCGTGTTCATATCATCTATCAAAAAATTAGCCCTATTGCTACACAAGAATAAACCCATTATCTGTTTTCAAGGTAAAATTCATTAAAATATATTAAAAAATGGAAAAAAAAAACCTTAAAATTGATTTGATTCTTTAGGAGTAGATTGTGGTTAATCCATGAAGCCGATCAACAAATTGTTAGCACTAGGTAAGAGCTATGCTCATCTTCTACATTTTTGTACCTATTTTAGCACTTTTTTTTATAAAGAAGGGTTATTTTTGGAGAAAAGATTTTAAAATCTGTGTTGAGGCGGATCAAAGCAGGGATGCCATATCGGGATCATGTCATTATTCCATTTTTAACGGTAGTTGTGGCCGATCGGTGCAACTATTTTTAAAATGGCTACACTGCTTAGAGAGGGTTGAAAGATATGGACTTTTCTCCAAAAAAAATCCATCCAAAATTGATTTTTTTATCCACAGATTTTGACCCAATATTGTATAAATGTTGCGACAAGGAAGAAATATCAAAAAATCATGGTGATCGAATGGAAATAATGGGAGCATGAAGATGTACATAGAGAGGCCATGGAGGACTGAGATTTCCTTTTGTATTTGAGGAACTGTGGACTCCTCAAATTATTTTTGACTCTCGGCTTAGGATCCAAGTAGGAGTTACTCTGGACATAGAAGATCCCTCTATCCCTAGGATGGGTCTAGTAATAAGGGGAACAATATAACACCTACTTTCCTACATTGTAAATGAACATAGATCGTATGGAGATGAACTAGCTCGATTTGATGCTATGACGCTGCTCCTTGCCTAAGTCATTTTGATCATTTTCTCTTCTTAGCTACATTCTCTTTATTGCCAGCACTCATTTACATGGAAATGTGATCAAACAACACCAAACATGAAAGGACAACAGGCATTTTACATAAACATTCTATCTAGCTGATCAAGGAGTACTAGAAATCTAATCACGAATCATGGACAAGAGTGGAAAGTAAGAATTAGTTGTATCATATTAATATAAGAGGAGGGGTTGCAACCTGCATATTGATGTCGAAGCTCTCCTTTGACGAGATTAGATCCAGGAATGTGTCCAAAGCACTCGTTTCAACTCGGTATGAGAAGGCCGAAGGTCTCAACTCTCCTTCAATGCCTATAGAAACAATTATCTCTCTATTGTTCTTCTATCTCTCTTCTAACTAGACATAGATGGGGGGATGTCCTTTTTATAGTGATGGGAGAGGGGACGTGGATACACTTAAGGTGTGGAAATGAATTATCCCCTTGGGTGGTTCCTCTTTTCTAGGAACGAGAAGCCCAAAGGGGGAAGCTCAGCCCTATCCCCATGAACAAACAACTAGATCTCTCCCAAGAAAGCTTCACAATCACGAAGCTTCGAAGCTCTCCTTCAACAAGTTGACATCGAGGCACATCTCCAAAGAATACGTTTCAACTCGGTACGAGAAGGCCAAAGGTCTCAAATCTCCTTCAATGCCTATAGGAACAACTCTCTCTCTATTGTTCTTCTATATTTGTTTTAACTAGACAGGTATGGGAGGATGTCCATTTTATAGTGATGAGAGAGGGGACATGGGTCCACTTACGGTGGGGAAATGGCTTATCTTTTTGGGTGGTTCCTATTCTCTAGGAACAAGAGGTCAAAAGGGGTAAGCTCAACCCTATCCCCTGAAAAAGCAATGAGCTCTCTACCCAAGAAAGCTTCATGATCACAAAGATTGATTTCCATTTTAAAGGCTTGGTTGCACTGCAGTTGAAGGTTGAAGGCTTCGCTCCTACTTTGAAGGTGTCTTGGACTGAGGTACATGTTTTTAAGTCTGATTTATAGCTTCATATAGAATCGTTGCAGGCCAGGCTATAGCTTGAGACTCCCCGTGGAGGTGCGTGCCCAGTGAGCCGCATTGGTCCTGGAAGCGACAACCACTATTACTACGGAGATCAGTCTAGGCACCACTTTATTTGGGACTATTATGGAATTATGGTCCTGAGTGCAGTGTGACCCCCTCCTTCACCAAATCAATCAAGAGCTACAACAAAAGGAGTAATATTTTGAGCACATTAAAGCCACTATGACCACCCTTGTTCCAACCCAACAACTAGCACGCCTTCGATCTAGGCACGCGCTCATAATTGAAATTGTGGGGCTCTGGTGTGAGAAGCAGGTACTTAGTGACCATCTGACACCCTCGGATAATGAAGCTCTCAATATGTCATAGGATTTAGAAGGGTTCATGTGACAGTTAAATCAGGCATCTGAAGGTGTCACTGCCACGACTGAAGGACATAGTTCTCAAAAGCTGGTTGATATTTTGTACAATGTAGTTCGTAGAGAAAATGTTTTCTTCTCCCGTTGGCTGTTGCTATCATGCGGCTTCAGGAAATGATGAAGACCCCGCTGGCGTAGTGACTCCAGATGAATCACAATATTGTGTTTGGGGACTTTTGGAACGATGTCCCCTAACCACATTTTTGGTCTAGTTTTGTAATCTTTTTGTAATACTTCGTCTAGCATAGGGGCTTTGGGTTGGGTCAAATCCCCTGTTGTACCTCAAGAAATAATTCCTTGTTGTGTAAAGGAACACGTGCTCAAGACATTAAAGATTATGTCACGAACAAATGTATTTCAGTCTCTGTTTTATAAACCTTCAAACATTAATTATATAATCTTCAAACATTAAACCCATGCATGTTCTGCAATGAAATATTCTTCTTATGATGAAGTGAATGAACAGAAGAAACAAGAAAGAAAAGGATTTCAATTTGATATGTTGCTCAAGATAGAATCTATCATTATAAAACCCTGAAGAAGTAAGCAATGATAAGGTTAAAATAGAGGAGCGCCTATTAAGGTTTATTTAACTCTTAAATACACATGTATCCAGAGACCTGCAGCTCAAATTACTGTATCTAATTCAAAGATATGAGAACATAATGAAAACTGGGAAACTAATCAGCATAGACAGAATGATGGAAACTTCCAAAAAATTTTCATTGATTTAGTATTCTTCAGTACAAAATTTTGCTTCAAGGTTCAAAAACTCGGAACCTTCATTTTTCTTCAAATTGCCTTTAAATACATTATCACAAGATAGTTTCCAGTAATGATATTGATTTTAACTTCTCTAACTAACTCTAACTGCTATGGAGGCACATGCCTCGAAAAAGTCCTATTACATAGTTTTGAGAAATAACAAAATGAGAATTTGAAAATTTCTAATCTATGAGAACAACTGGTCATGAAGCGATGGCTGAATCAACGGTTACTTTTGGTTGAGCCGTTGGGACCTCTTTTTTTGAGTCCAATGAAAAGGCCTTGCACTTCTTCCATAGCTCATCTCCAGTTGTCGAGGAATTTTTGAAACTTTGATATTCTATTCTGAATGCCACAACTTGGCTGTATGTAGGTTTTCCTGTAAAGAGGGTCTTCACCATCCATAGCAAATTGAAATGCCTATGCAAAAAGTTAAAAACAGTTTCTCCTTTCAAGCTCTGTGTCTTTTCATGCCTATTATCTGCCCTGCTCTTTGCAAATGTTAACTGATCTTCATAAAACTTCCACGACATGATATTTCCTTTCTCAGTCCAGCATGAAGGCAAACCTGTTCTGGTCAATTTTTCAAATGATATATCAAATTTCCTTACTGCCTTTTTAATTCTCAGTAACCTTTTCTCTGCAACCTTCCGAAGATCATTCTTAATTATCATCTTATTAATTTCCTCAGCATAAAAATATCTTTCATGTCTGTCAATATCTTCCAATTCTTCATCTGATTTGGAATTGATAAAATTCATAAAATTCTTAGCCCAATTTTCTCTTTTAATGGCCATTTTCTTTTCGGATAATATCTCCTTTTCATGCTCTAAGATGAGGCTTTTCTCTTGAGCAACTATGTTCAGGGAATTACAACTTTACTTCATCTCTGAAATAATCTCATCCCAAATGATATCTTTAGCTTTGATAAGCGAGATATTACCCTTTAACTTCTCCTTGAGATCTTTAATTTCATCTTCAGCCTTTTGTAATTTCTACTTGTTCTCGTCGGCTTTACTTTCCCATGCTTGCATGATCTTGGTAGCCATTTCCAACTCCGATTGAGCCTGCTTACGATCTCGTTCTGCCATCTTCAATTCTTTACTGAGTTGTACAATCCGCGCCTGGGGATGAGAATTAGCATCACCTGTAAAAACATAAGTGCAAGTATGATTTTCAATATGGTTAGGTAATGAAATAGCAGTCTGTTTTACTTTAGTCAATTCTTCATCCTTCTGTAACAATTGCTGACGTAGCTCCTCTTTTTCTTTCTCCACCTATGCTACTTCTGTAGCCATTGAATGCTCTGCGGCTGGTAACTTTAGCTTTTTCCTCAATGAGGATATTTCTATTTCTACACTTTTCATGAGCTTTTGAATAGCAACTTATCATTAGGATCTACACCAATTTTCATAATGATCTTTTTCAATTCTTCATTTTGAATTAACAAGGCTCTTGAATTAGCCTTCTCCATCTTGAACTTTTTAACAACTTTTGCAAGCATGTTCTCAGCCTTAACTGTTGTGGCATTAGTCTTGGTTAAATCATTTACAATTAACTACCTCGTCTGCATATGAAGATTCATTTTATCCCTCAGTGGGATCTTTTTAACATCCATATTTATGTTTACCACATTAAAACTACTCGACGATCCAAGGGACATACCTGTTGGATGTGTCAGAGCCATCCTAAATTGATCCTTTTCCAGGTCCATCACAGTCAATAACCTGGTTTGATCAGCAGCTATATGATGCTCTGCCTGAGCTTCTACATTAGCCCTTATCCTCTGATTTCTTTCTTCAATCTGTGTAAATATTTGTTTGACTGAAGGCATCTTCTCTAAGTAAAGTTCATGTCCTCCAGGAGAAGAGGGGGCATTTTGTTCTTCATTAATATGGAAAGTAAAACCAGGGGAGTTGGAAGAATGATATTCAGCCAATTTGGTTCTCTTTTCTTCCCTGGGCTCTTCATCATCTATTTCAACAACATCTTCCCTACCTCTTTTACTTGCCCTTTCAGTGATAACAGGTGTTTGAATGCTAGTTTTGGATGCATTTTCTTCGCCTGGATTTTCCAGCTTCTCTTGATCAGGTTTTCTTACATGAGAAAATGTAGAATATCCATTCTCAATTCTCCTATGGGAAGTTACTCCATGCGGATCATAAGACCATTTCTCTCCTAGGAGTAAGTGTGTCTCTTCCAACATTTTAGAAACCTCATCAAAAGCTTGCCTCATATTGACCACGAAAGGCCCCACACTCATAGGCAATTTAAACATGAAACCTTTCTTCATGGGAAGACAGTGTACCTGATCCACATTAAGGCTTTATCTAATGAATTCCAAAGCAAAAAGCCGCATGGGTACAAAAGTTGGGAGCCTATAGGGCTCAATGCTAGCTCCATACAACCTTATTTCTGAATACTCTTCAAACACAAACCAATCTCCGAATTTGAAACTTGGTACTAGCTGTATGAACTCCCAGACTTTTGGTAAAAAACATGGAGGAGGAACTCCATTCAAAATTCTATAAGCAATAGACATATAATGACTAGCAAACTCAAATAGCCCAGCTTCATTCCCTTCTTTTCTAGTCATATCAGTCCAAAATAACACAGATTGCTTTTGTTTATTGACATCAACTATATTCAATCCCAGACTCATAAATTCTTCGACATTCTGATATAGAAATAAATAAACAATCAATGATGGGAATCTGAAGAAACCTCTAAGAGGATAGGCCATCAAATGAGAATTTAGAATCTCCTGCCAGAAGGACGGAATGTCGAGAACAACCCTTGGCTTTATCATGAG
Organism: Pinus albicaulis; assembly: GCA_034641835.2. Lineage (NCBI taxonomy): Eukaryota > Viridiplantae > Streptophyta > Pinopsida > Pinales > Pinaceae > Pinus > Pinus albicaulis. The sequence continues at coordinate 1,210,123,289 of CM076574.1, forward strand.
CGCGAACATTCCCAAAACTAAATTATCAATTGTCTGGTCACTATCTTTGCCCAAAATCTCTGCAATGCAACTTAGAATCGGTCTATACTCAGCATTGAACGTTTCCAATCTAAACTCTTCCACTTCTAGCCAAGCCTCCTCTGAATTTTATCTCAAGTATGACATACACAGACTGAATTCTTCATTTGAAAGGTCTTTGAAATAATGAGCCAATGAGTCTTCAGAAAATTGCAGTGGTGACTCATTTTCGGGAAAGCACAATGCTTGTCGAATTAATTGCGTTGATACCTACAAAACATTTTCTTCTTGTGAGTTCATAATGAAACACTTACTAGGGTACATTGAAGAGACCAGCCATGAGATGAACTTGGGAAACAAGTGGGCTTTTGGGACACAGGTAGACAGGACACCAAAACTCTTCATGGCCAAAAATACTAGGGATTTCTCAGCGTTTAGGGTCACTTGGTGATACAATTGGGGATGGTTGATAGAAGACAAGGTATCATGGACATCTTTTTCACTGTCCAGGAGGGAATTAAGGTTTGCAGTACCAGATAGGGAGACTCTCTTTGCCATGGTTGACAGGCAATGGAAACAATTCGTGGGGTAGCGGACAATGCAAAGGTGGCGAGAACATAGTTCAAAGGAAAAACAATCACAAAATAGGAAAGAATGGGACAAAAAGGCTCTTTAATAGCTCCGAAAACCTGTAATAAATGCCAACATGACGTGGAGCAAGCCGTTCGAAGAGAATGACAGTTGTCTTCCACATCACCTGATGACGTCACTGCGGGGGGTTCTGGAGTATGGTGGTAAATTTTGGGTAGCCCCCCCCCCCGCAATACATCCATGCCGTCGATCTTCGTTTATTCCACAGTCAACAAGTCAACTACGGGGGTGCCGGATGTAATAATGCATGAGCTGTTTGCACCCCCGTATTCGATCATCCAATCACGATCCTCAACATTTTCCACTTCCGCTCCAAAATTTGCTCGATATTTAAGCATGAAAATTCAAACATATATCCCAATAAAGTTTAATGATAAACTTAATTTGTCTTGAACTTGTAAGGATATATTTTTCATATAATACAGCACAAGACATTATACCATATCATATGCATTTTTGGAATATGCAAATTTTTTTTAGTTTTCAATTTTCAAAACAAAATGAAAAAGGATATGCATATGATCCACAACATCTGGCTCCACCTGGGTATAGTGTTTTTGCCACGAAACACTAAGAACCTACAGATTAGTGCCTTCACTTCGGGCATGGAGTCAAAAATTGCTTCATGGAAAATGTATAGTGATCAGACCGGATATATACAATGATGGTGAAACAATTCTTTAGTGTCAGAAATAATGCTTTAGATATTACCCATTCATAGGCATATATAGTACTTCCCCTTCAAGATTTTCCAGCATGAAAGTGTTATTCATATTGTCTTCATTGATTCTGAACAGACCATACCATAAGGGATCAAATTTGTCGTGTTTCCCTTTGTCCTCCCTTCGGGTATCCCACCTCAATACCAGGTCTCCCTTCTGAAACATGATCTCTTTGGCTTTCTTGTCAAATATTGTCTTCATTTTCTGCTGATAAGAAAGAAAATTCTCCCGAACTTTATCTTTGTTTTCACTTAGTTCCATTACATTATTCATTCTCCTAATCATGGCATTAGGTTCTTCTTTAGCATCTTGAAGGAAGGATATCACCGGTTTTACCAATTGGGTGGGAAATAATGCCTGAGTACCATATACTAATTCGTAAGGTGACTTAACAGTGGATCTTCTAGTGGTCATCCTTGTTGCCCATAGCGCAAACACTAGCTTTGAATCCGAATTCTTTTGGTTTTCATTTATTGTCTTCTTCAGAATTATTACCAATGTTTCATTAGAAGATTCTGCCAACCCATTCCCCTGGGGATGGTAAGCTGTAGAATGATACAACATCACCTTGTAAGTGTGGTAGAAATTAATAAACCTTAGTGAGCTGAAAACTTGGGCATTATCTGTCACAATCTTTACTGGACATCCAAACCTGCTAAAGATATTTTCTTCTAGAATATTCATAACAACCAAATCATTTTCCTTCCTAGTGGGGATTTCCTCCACCCACTTTGTAAAATAATCTGTAGCAGTAAGGATCCACTTAAATTGCTCACTGGATGGTGGATTGATTTCTCCAATGAAATCCAATCCCCATTGTCTGAAAGGTTCTTCAACAAAAATAGGGAGAAGGGGTAAGGGAGTTAACTTTTTCTTTTCTACAAACACCTACCATTTTTGACAACTTATGACTGCTTTATAAACATAAGCAAAAATATATGGCCAATAGAAACCTGATTTGAAAAATTTATGAGCAGTTACCTTCCAACTGTAGTGACCTCTGCACAAGCATTCATGATATTCTTTGATTACTTCAGGAATTTCCTCCTCTGTCAAACACAACAATAACACACCAGCGGGATCTTTCCAATATAGCTTTGCTTCAATTATTACATAAGGTTGAGCCTTAAGTTTCAAAGCTCTATATTTAGTTCTATCTATTGAAGGAGGACAAGAAAGAAAGCATAAATAATGAACAATGTCCTTGTACCAATCTGAGCAGAGGAATTTATATTTAATTGCTGGCTTTGGCTGATTATCACCTGTTTCTTCAACGACGTCTTCTACAGGAGCCAACAAATTAATTCCCAATGCTTGGAAATTTGACTCTATTAATAATTTGGCCAATCCCAATCCTTTGACCAATTTGGTTGGTTTAACATCCAAGTCATATTCTTGGATTTTAGCAATCCATTTGCCCCTTTTTCCTTCTACATCACTCTGTACTAGGACATCCTTTACGGAAATATTGGGAACATACGCCAAGATTTGAGAATGAAGGATATAGGTTCTGAATGCTTTCAATGCTTTCACCAGAGCATATACTTGTTTCTCCAATTTATTGTATTTTAATTCTGCATCTCGAAGCACCTTACTGAAATATGCGACAGGTTGTTCATACTTTTCTTCATTTCTCTGTAACAACACGGCTGCAATGGTTGAGGGAGATGCAAATGGGAAGATTTGAAATGGCTTCAAATAGTCTGGACTAATTAGAACAGGTGCTTCCTTTAAAGCCTCTTTAATCCTTTGAAAAGATTCTATCGCTTCCTTGTCCCACTTCACTTCAACATCCTTTTTCAACATGTCTATTATCTTCTTGATGATCTCTGCATAGTTAGGAACAAATCTTCTTAGAAAATTAATTTTTCCAAGAAATCATTGAATATCTTTCTTACTTCGGGGCAGTGGAATTGACTGGATCGCTTCGACCCTTGCTGGATCAATCTTCACTCCTTGTTTGGAAACAATATGGCCCAACAGTTTACCCTCCTCTAGAGAAAACAAAGACTTTTTAGGATTCAGCGATAATCCAAACTTTCTACACTTCAGGAAGGCCTTCCGCAAATGTTGTAGATGTTCCCCATTAGAATTTGAAAAAATTGTGACATCATCCAAATAAACCACCACAAACTCATCTCCCACAAATGCAATATCCATCGCTCTTTGGAAGGTGGCCCCTGCATTCATTAGGCCAAAACAACATCCTGGCGTACATGAATGTTCCCCAGGGTGTAGTGAAAGTAGCTTTCTTTTGATCTCCCTTCTCCACAGTAACTTGATTATACCTTGAAAATCCGTCCACCATAGATAATCTGTAAGCCCCAGTGACTTTTTGTAAGACAAAATCCATTTTCGGCAAAGGATAATTATCTTTCAATGAAGCCCTGTTCAAGTTCCTGAAATCTACGCACAGCCTTATCTCTCCGTTTTTCTTTCGGACTGGTACAAGATTGGAAACCCAATCTGAATATCTGAGCGAAACAATTATTTTGGCCTGCAGCAATTTTTTTACCTCCTTTTCAATATGAGCCAACAATAATGGATTGATTTGTCGGAGCTTCTGTTTATGCGGCTTGAATCCATCCCTCAGTGGGATTTTATGTTGTATGATACTCTTATCATACGTCTTCAAATCATCATAAGACCAAGAAAATACATCCTTGAATTGTTTGAACAGATCTATGTACCTTTCTTTGTAGTCTTTCGGGATCCCTTTGAACAATTTGATCATTTTAGGCTCCTGTTGAGTCCCTAAATTGCAATCTTCCACCTGCTCATCTTGGTTTGCTTTCTTCTGATTCACTGCAATGTCATTTGCATCAAACAGTCTTTCGAGAGGCACCAAGCCTCTTGGAAAAACATTGTCCTTCAACTGAATAATCTCTTGATCACCAATCTTCCTTTTCAGAGTCTTACCAGCCAACTCATCTTCGTCAGTTTCTAAATCAATCTGATGATCTTCAAAATCTTCAATCATCAACAAAAACTGCTTAATCTGTTCATCATCCTCAAAGACCTGCCAGTGTTTAATATTGTCCGGGATTGAAGGTCTATATCTCATCTCAATTTCATACATGAGTTTCGGATTGATTGGAGGCTTGAATGTACTATCTGCAACTGCTAAAGAGTCAACCATTCTATTTTCTTCCCTTGGAACAAACTACAAATTGAAATCTTCGAAGTAATTCTCAATTAGATCCTAGAACTCATTCCGATATGCTCTTAACTTGGGATGTTTAGTTTGACATAAATTCTTAATCTGTCTTATAATTAATTCAGAATCCCCAAACACAACCATAGACTAAATTCCTGTTTGCTTAGCTTTATGTAAACTAATGATTAATGCTTCATATTCTGCAACATTATTAGTGGATTCAAACTCCAATTTGAAAGAAAAAGGCACAAGATTACCTTCCGGAGAAACAACAATGAAACCAGCTCCGGTGCCTTCTTTGGAAAACGCACCATCAAAATAACACTTCCATAGCTTGTTTGAATGCAGCTCCTTATGTACAATTGCTGAAGGGGGCTGCCCTTGCAATTCTTTAGCAAATTCTGCATCTTCATGCAGCATGAAGCAAGAGAGGTCATCCTTCTCTTGGCCATAAATTGGTGAATTACCTGCATCTTTCTTGGTAGCAGTTTTTTGAAATTTGGTTTCTATATACAACCTTCTCTCTTCACCATTGAAAACAGGAATGATAGCATATGTAAAATCAAGCTTCAAAACTCCTCCAATATTTGCTCCCCATGATCTAGATAATAACATACCGAATCTGGCTGGAATATCTGCCACTACAACATCCATCATAACGCTCTTGGCTGGGATTTGAGCCAATGTAACAACCATATCCTTAATAAGACCCACACACTTCACCCTTTTTGAACCAAAAGAGTAAATATCTCGATATGGTTAGTAGTTTGCAGATTCAACTCTTTCATCACACATAATGGCATCAAATTGTAGGATGCACCAGAATCTAGCATGCAGTTATGCAAAACAAAATCATGTAACAAAAGTGATATATAAAAAGGAGGTACAGATGAATCTACCTCTTCAACATGAGGACCAAATGTAACCACTGGTCTTTCTTCCTATAGATTTACTATATCCCCCACTTCATCAGACTGAGATAAATTGATGAATTCAGCAATCTCCTTCTTATAACCAGGTGTTTTCATTAACTCAAGAAGATGAACTTGAATTTTTACTTTTTCCAACTCTTTTGACAAACTGAAAGTTTGATTTTGTTTTGTCAAATTTTCAGGTTCTTCTTGATCTTTTTTGGAACTTAGACTTTGATTAGAAACAGTAACCACTTTCTCCAAAATATTAGAATCTCTAACCTTCGTTTGAGAAGCTTCGACTTGCCGCTTTTCCTTCTCCTTTTATTCCTTCATGGGCTTTTTCCCCTTATCTGATTTCTTAGTTTGGTCTTTCTGTAATGGAGTCGCCACTGGAGCAAGTGCTGCTTCTGATTCTTTTTCTTCATTATCTTGAGTCCTTAGCCTCTTCTTTGACCTCAAATCGTACTTTTTATGCAACTCATATTGCATGAAATCTGTGAACTGTCTACATTAATCATCCATCTCTTCTTGATCGAATGAGAGATCATCTTCTTCATCTTCTTCCACCCCTTCTTCCTCAGTTTCTTCTTCTGTTTCATCATCTTCCATGTACACAGCAGAAATTTGAGCATCATCCTCTCTCTCATCATCATCATCTGCTGAACGAGATGGAGCTGCCTCTATGTACAAAGGTGCTTGCACCTGATCTTGATCTTTCTTTTCTCTTTGTAAAATTTTTAGGGGCTGTTTCTTGAATTGGGGATTAAAAACCCCTCTATTATGTCTTGCTTTACTATCTATTTCTAGCTTCACCAATTTATTAGACAATTTTTTTATGACCTTAGTCATATCGTCAATTCTCTGATCTTGAACTGAGGCTTCTTCTTTAGCCTTTCCTTTATCTTGAACTTTACCAGCAGTAGACATATTAGCCTCAATCCCCAGAGCATCAGTTTGAATCTGTTCCAGAGTAGCAGACCTTCTTTCTCTTAGTGTAAAACTGAAATCTGGTTCAAACGCACCAGCAAAAACGACCTGTGCTCCAATAGGTGGGGGCTTCATCTCCGCAGGAAAACTATTATACAATTTGTTAAACCTTTTCACAAAATCATTCATATTTTCATCTGGTTTCTTCTTTATTGCATTGAACTCTGTTAAAGAATAACCATGGTCCCTCTTTTCGCCCCATCTCTCAGTGAAACGTCTTTCTAGTCCATCGCAATCATTAATGGAACCATTAGGCAATCCTTTAAACCATTTCCTTGCCTCTCCACTTAGAGACTGAACAAAAAGTCTCATTACAACATCCAAATGTTCGACATTTAAATTCTCAACAAATGTGAAAAACAGGGGCAAGTGCTGTTCTGCAGTTATCTCATCTTCACCAGTAAATCTTGGGAGTAACTTGAGATACTCCTGAGGCATATCGTGCAGTGGTTGTGGTAGATTTAATGGTGCATATCTATTCATCAAGAAAGCAGGGGCCACCATGATTATGCCCGGATTAACTGCTCCTTGAGCAGGAGTAAAAAGAGTACCAGTTGTGGGTGGGGATGAATGAGGTGGAACAACTGATATAGGAGTTGGAGTATGAATAATTGCAGAAGAGATGGCAACTATATGGGGCTGAGTTTCTGTAAAATAAAAAGACACAAACTCCAAAGATTGCTCTTCCAATGTGGGTTCTTGAAAACGAACGGGTGATGGTGACGATTCTTCTTCCAAGAAAATAAGTTTCTTGGAAGCTTTCTTGCATGAGAAAGTACGTGAACTGCTGCCTGGTGCAAGCAGTGTAGCTTCGGGGGTATCTAATATTTTTGGTTTCTGGCCCTTCTTGGAAACAAGCTTCTCAGGATCAGACAAAACGGGAACTTTTTGCTGAGAGGTATCTGAACTCGTGTGAGGTTTCTTGGGAGCCAGAGTTATTTTTAAACAAACACAGCTTACTATTTCCTCCTCTCTGAACAACCAAAGGAAATGTAAAAAAAAAACCAGGGAAATCTTTGAATCTTCATCCCTGGCATCGGCGCCAATTAATGTTGTACCTCAAGAAACAATTCCTTGCTGTGTAAAGGAACCCGTGCTCAAGACATTAAAGACTATGTCACGAACAAATGTATTTCAGTCTCTGTTTTATAAACCTTCAAATATTAATCATATAATCTTCAAACATTAAACCCATGCATGTTCTGCAATGCCATATTCTCCTTATGCTGAAGTGAATGAACAGAAGAAACAAGAAAGAAAAGGATTTCAATTTGATATGCTGCTCAAGACAGAATATATCATTATAAAACCCTGAAGAAGTAAGCAATGATAAGGTTAAAATAGAGGAGCGCCTATTAAGGTTTATTTAACTCTTAAATACACATGTATCCAGAGACCTGCAGCTCAAATTACTCTATCTAATTCACAGATATGAGAACATAATTAAAACTGGGAAACTAATCAGCATAGACAGAATGATGGAAACTTGAAAAACGTTTTCATTGATTCAGTATTCTTCAGTACAAAATTTTTCTTCAAGGTTCAAAAACTCGGAACCTTAATCTTTCTTCAAATTGCCTTTAAATACATTGTCACAACACAGTTTCCAGTAATGAAACTGATTTTAACTGCTCTAACTAACTCTAGCTGCTATGGAGGCACATGCCTCGAAAAAGTCCTATTACATAGTTTTTAGAAATAACAAAATGAGAATCTGAAAATTTCTAATCTATGAGAACAGCTGGTCCTCAAGCGGTGGCTGAATCAACGGTTACTTTTGGTTGAGCCGCTGGGACCTCTTTTGTTGAGTCCAATGAAAAGGCCTTGCACTTCTTCCATAGCTCATCTCCAGTTGTCGAGGAATTTTTGAAACTTTGATATTCTATTCTGAATGCCACAACTTGGCTGTATGTAGGTTTTCCTGTAAAGAGGGTCTTCACCATCCATAGCAAATTGAAATGCCTATGCAAAAAGTTAAACACAGTTTCTCCTTTCAAGATCTGTGTCTTTTCATGCCTATTATCTGCCCTGCTCTTTGCAAATGTTAACTGATCTTCATAAAACTTCCATGACATGATATTTCCTTTCTGAGTCTAGCATGAAGGCAAACCTATTCGGGTCAATTTGTCAAATGATATATCAAATTTCCTTACCGCCTCTTTAATTCTCAGTAACCTTTTCTCTGCAACCTTCTGAAGATCATTCTTAATTATTATCTTATTAATTTCCTCAACATAAAAATATATGTCTTGTATGTCAATATCTTCCAATTCTTCATCTGATTTGGAATTGATAAAATTCATAAACTTCTTAGCCCAATTTTCTCTTTTAATGGCCGTTTGCTTTTCAGATAATATCTCCTTTTCATGTTCTGAGATGAGGCTTTTCTCTTGAGAAACTATGTTCAGGGAATTCCAATTTGACTTCATCTCTGAAATAATCTCACCCCAAATGATATCTTTAGCTTTGATAAGCGAGATATTACCCTTTAACTTCTCCTTGAGATCTTTAAATTCATCTTCAGCCTTTTGTAATATCTACTTGTTCTCGTTGGCTTTACTTTCCCATGTTTGCATGATCTTGGTAGCCATTTCCAACTTCGATTGAGCCTGCTTACGATCTCGTTCTGCCATCTTCAATTCTGTACTGAGCTATACAATCTGCGCTTGGGGATCAGAATTAGCATCACCTGTAAAAACATAAGTGCAAGTATGATTTTCAATATGGTTCTGTAATGAAATAGTAGTCTATTTTACTTTAGTCAATTATTCATCCTTCTGTAACAATTGCTGACGCAGCTCCTCTTTTTCCTTCTCCACCTGTGCTACTTCTGCAGCCATTGAATGCTTTGCAGCTGGTAACTTTAGCTTTTTCCTCAACGAGGATATCTCTATTTCTGCACTGTTCATGAGCTTTTGAATAGCAGCTTTATCATTAGGATCTACACCAATTTTCATAATAATATTTTTCAATTCTTCATTTTGAATTGACAAGGCTCTTGAATTAGCCTTCTCCATCTTGAACTGTTTAACAACTCTTGCAAGCATGTTCTCAGCCTTAACTGTTGTGGCATTAGTCTTGGTTAAATCATTTACAATTAACTGCCCGGTTTGCATATGAAGATTCATTTTATCCCTCAGTGGGATCTTTTTAACATCCATAGTTATGTTTACCTCATTAAAACTACTCGATGATCCAAGGGACATACCTGTTGGATGTGTCAGAGCCATCCTAAATTGATCCTTTTCCAGGTCCATCATAGTCAATAACCTGGTCTGATCAGTAGCTTTATGATGCTCTGCTTGAGCTTCTACATTATCCCTTATCCTCTGATTTCTTTCTTCAATCCGTGTAAATATTTGTTTCACTGAAGGCATCTTCTCTGAGTGAAGTTGATGTCCTCGAGGAGAAGAGGGGGCATTTCGTTCTTCATTAATATGGAAAGTAAAACCAGGCAAGTTGGAAGAATGATCTTCAGCCAATTTGGTTCTCTTTTCTTCCCTGGGCTCTTCATCATCTATTTCAACAACATCTTCCCTACCTCTTTTACTTGCCCTTTCAGTGATAACAGGTGTTTGAATGCTAGTTTTGGATGCATTTTCTTCGCCTGGATTTGCCAGCTTCTCTTGATCATGTTTGCTTACATGAGAAAATGCAGAATATCCATTCCCAATTCTCCTCTGGGATATTAATCCATGCGGATCATAAGACCATTTCTCTCCTAGGATTAAGTGTGTCTCTTCCAACATTTTAGAAACCTCATCAAAAGCTTGCCTCATATTGACCACTAAAGGCCCCACACTCATAGGAAATTTAAACATGAAACCTTTCTTCATGGGAAGAAAGTGTACCTGATCCACATTAAGGCTCTTTCTAATGAATTCCAAAGCAAAAATTCGCATGGGTACAAAAGTTGGGAGCCTATAGGGCTCAATGCTAGCTCCATACAACCTTATTTCTGAATACTCTTCAAACACAAACCAATCTCCGAATTTGAAACTTGGTCTTAGCTGTAGGAACTCCCAGGATTTTGGTAAAAAACATGGAGGAGGAACTCCATTCAAAATTCTATAAGCAATAGGCATATAATGACTAGAAAACTCAAATAGCCCTACTTCATTCCCTTCTTTTCTAGTCATATTAATCCAAAATAACATAGATTTATTTTGTTTATTGACATCAACTATATTCAATCCCAGACTCATAAATTCTTCGACATTCTGATATAGAAATAAATAAACAATCAATGATGGGAATTTGAAGAAACCTGTAAGAGGATAGGCCATCAACTGAGAATTTACAATCTCCTGCCAGAAGGATGGAATGTCGAGAACAACCCCTGGTTTTATCATGAGCGCGAACATTCGCAAAACTGACTTATCAACTGTCTGGCCACTATCTTTGCCCAAAATCTCTGCAATGCAACTTAGAATCAGTCTATACTCAGCATTGAACGTTTTCAAACTAAATTATTCCCCTTCTAGTCGAGCCTCCTCTGAATTTGATCTCAAGTATGACATGCACAGACTGAATTCTTCATTTGAAAGGTATTCGAAATAACGAGCCAATGAGTCTTCAGAAAATTGCAGTGGTGACTCATTTTCGGGAAAGCACAATGCTTGTCGAATTAATTGCTTTGATACCTGCAGAACGTTTTCTCCCTGCGAGTTCATAATGAAACACTTACCAGGGTACATTGAAGAGACTAGCCATGAGATGAACTCGAGAAACAAGTGGGCTTTTGGGACACAGGCAGACAGGACACCAGAACTCTTCATGGCCAAAAATACTGGGGATTTCTCAGCATTTAGGGTCACTTGGTGATACAATTGGGAATCGTTGATAAAAGACAAGGTATCATGGACGTCTTTTTCACTGTCTAGGAGGGAATTAAGGTTTGCAGTACGAGATAGGGAGACTTACTTTGCCATGGCTGACAGGCAATGGAAACAATTCGTGGGGTAGCGGACAATACAAAGGTGGCGAGAACACAGTTCAAAGGAAAAACAATCACAAAATAGGCGAGAATGGGACAAAAAGGCTCTTTAACAGTTGTGAAAAATCGTAATAAATGCCAACATGACGTGGAGCAAGCCGTTGGAAGAGTATGACAGTTGTCTTCCACATCACCTGATGACGTCACCGCGGGGGGTTCTGTAGTACGGTGGTAAATTTTGGGTAGCCCCCCCGCCCCCCCCCCCCGCAATACATCCACGTCGTCGATCTTCCTTTATTCCACAGTCAACAAGTCAACTAGGGGGTGCCGAATGTAATAACGCACGAGCTGTTTGCGCCCCCGTATTTGATCATCCAATCACGATCCTCAACATTTGCCGCTTCCGCTCCAAAATTTGCTCGATATTTAAGCATGAAACTTCAAACATACATCCCAATAAAGTTTAATGATAAACTTAATTGGTATCGAACTTGTAAGGATATATTCTTCATATAATACAGCAGAAGACATTATACCATATCATATGCATTTTCGGAATGTGAAATTTTTTTTTATTTTTCAATTTTCAAAACAAAATGAAAAATGATATGCAGATGATCCACAACAGCCCCGATGAATTGTAATGGGTCAAAGGGTAAACTAGGAGTTCTCAAACCATGGTTTACATACAATAGAGTAGCGCAGGCTAATATGTTATAAATAGATAGATAAATCGAGTCCAGAGGAGGATGAGAAAAAATTAATTTAAGATTGGATACAAACTTTTGATCTTTTATGTCATTTGTCTCGATAAGGGCTTTTGCTGGCTGTGTGCATGGAGACCCCAAGTCCTGCTATGTGTGGACTCGTTGGCTGTGTGAGCAGGCTGGTAATAAAGTTTGTAAGCCGGATATAAATATGAATGAGTGAGAAGGTTGTTGATGATGTTTTAGTGTTCCTGTGTTATGATTATTGGCTATGTTTGTGTGTTAAGAGTGTGTTTCCTTACTGCATTATGATGATATACTCATGTGCACATGGATGCGAAATGATGAATGCGTAGTTTTGGTTAAAATACTCTTCTCAAGTTACCTACAATCTATGCTTAGCTGTTATACTGTTAAAAGGGTTTTGTGTTGTGCTCCTCCTACACAAGTCCGTTAGATCCGTAGGGATCCCCCTTATCTAACTCTCTCTCTCAGGGTGTGGAAACCTAGTTTCAGCACCCTTGCATACTTCTTCGGGTGAGACCTTGACCTGCGTAAGTAGGCCATTTCCAAAAGGGCTAGTAGTATCGGGGTTTTTTTTTCAATACCCCTAAATCCAACAGTGAGTAAGAATGCACAATTTTAGGAGTGGTAAATTGTGAGTGGTGCAATACCTCTACAAGAAACCCATATGGAGAAGGGTTAGAATTTAATTAGTAGGATAATTGAATTAATCACATCAAATCTAAGAAATTGAAAACTGTAATTTCAACAGAAAATTACCTTCTTATTCAAGGGAAATTACTGAAATCCTTTTTGTGTGTAAATATGAAAATAATTTAATTATAAGGATAGAAAAATATAGAGAACTATATGATAAATTTATAACACTATCCAAAGCATAAAAATAAATTTACGCGTATTCTGGCAGATGAAGTACTTAATTAAAACCATGACTCATCTACAAGCATGAAGAAGAGTTCCTGTCAAAGAACTTGAATATATTTTAGCTATTTATTAGCTATGGTTCTCAACAATTATGAAGGTAATTATTTAAATTGAGAAGAAGTAAAATATACATATATAAGTCATCAATAAAATTATATAAAAAAAAAAATCTGTAATTAAAGGCAAAGTCATAAAAAATGCATCTGTATGAAAAACCATTTGAATTAACCTTAGTTACCATTTCTTCCCTACCATGGTGAGGCGTATTTTAAAACGAGGATTTCTGTGTATGGATCATTGAGAAGAAAACCAAAACAAAGTAAAATAAATGTCGAAGACCTGTGCCTTTATAAGCGTCTCTGACAACAATGCTTACATGGGAAGGTCCCAGCCAATACATATGCGTACATTGCACAATGATGTTCCATACCACAATTACGCATATGGGTACCACATTCCACCTATCATCAAAGAAAAAATGCCCCTGAGGTCGTCAGCAGTCGTCATCAAAAACCACCAGCACCACTACCATATCAGTGGCATAGACAACACATCTATCTGTCAATTTTGTTTAACTAGCCATAGCATCACGAGCATGGGACATGCCCACCTCGTTGAAAGTTTGTAAATATGTTGTATATTTTGTCTGCTTGCAGGGGGTCCGTTAGGCCATGGTTATCTCGGAAACGGTGCAAGGTGTTGTCTATTCCAAAAGTACACGCAGGCCTCTCTCGCTCTCTCTCTCTCTCTTTCTCTGTCTCTCTCTCTCTGTCTCTACATACGATACAGAAAAGAAACTATAATGTATTTCGGCTATACAGTTCTTCCTAGAACTCACACATAAGGGGGCAAGTGTTAACACTGGAAAATCTTACAGCAGAGGATGACATCAATTAATGTCAAGCCCAGGGATTTATAGGACAGGAATACTTTATGGAATCAATAAGAATTTAAAATCTCAAATGTTTTGAGAAAATCATATTTGAACTACTCATAAATTCTCAAATGTGCGCTTTTTCCTTCGGGAAGAGTGCCTTTTGTGTGCCCTTTTTCCCGATAAGCGCGCATTCCCAGAAATGGAAAAAAGTCACTTTCTAGGATCACAACAACCAAAGGATAGTTACTCCTTATGTGAAACTCACATAAGGACAGCCACCAGCACCTCCTTAGACATTATTTGAGAACACAAAAGAATATTTGAGCACAAAATGGAATCACACCTCTCCCTTGGGTCACCATCCATCATGTACCAAGGAAGGGAAGGAGGATTTGAAGCTCACCTATATAAGCCCACCAAGAGATGAAAAAATGGTAATCACAAGGTTATGCTGGCCAAAGTTTCCCAAGAAAAACTAGCATTGTGTGTGACCTGGAGCTGGAGATAGAGAGGACTCGATAGTTGGCCACCCAACATCTTCGTCCACCATGGCAGAGAGAGAGAGTTAGACTGCATCAAAGGCAGAGCTTGAAAGGCAAACATCCTTGCATCGGGACCTAGAGCCATTGCCTAGGGGCCTTTTGGAAAGTGGGTAAGATTTTCTTTTATTTTTAACATTTAATAAGAAGAGGCCATTGAGCCATCATTTGCATTATTACTATTTGGAACTCTCTATATAGCTTATTTTGGGTTTTTAATTTTAATTTTTTAACTAGAGCATACTTCAGGATATTATTTCATTTAATTTTTATGCTTTTGAGCTCCACCCACATACTGCCTGTTACCCATAGTTTAGAGAGTAGACCACACTCTCTAAGCTCGTGCGATTTTATACACCCATGTGTCGAAGCCACCACAACAGGATTGGCGACTCCACTAACATGTTTCAAGTTTTTGTTGTTGTGCCATCTTTTGCAGGAGACCCCTTGTCTATGCTAGAGTGGAGCTGAGAGTCCTCTGACCCATCTTTCAATCCCTATACTCATTGAGGTGACATAATGAAGAGGGAATCTCCTAAATATTTTTACTTGCAGGATTTTTCCGCGCATTTTTTCCAAGTAGAGGCGCATTGTGCGTGTTCAGGAGTGACCTGCGCGTAGGAAGGCGCACCTGTCAAGGCTTTTCCACGCAAATTTTAGAGAGATTTTTTTCTCCCTATTTTCTGCATTTTTTCTGCTTGTAAGCATGTTTGGAAGCCCCTAATGTATCTGCCAACACCTATGTTGATACCCCACATCTACTGAGAACTTATTTTTTGCTTCTTTTCGTAGGAACTTAATTAGTTTTCATTTAATTTGGTTTTTTGCAAAAAGCGTTCACATAGTTTAAGTAGGGGGCAAGTTAACCATTGATTTCCGAAAAATTTATGTTTTTTGCACATTCTTGTATGCACACTTAGCTTAACTAGTCCAAGTAAGTGGCTCATGACCAAACATGCATAAGCTAGTGTAGAAATTGTTTAGTTTAAACTCAATTTTTGCATTTAGGAAATTGCAGGACTAGTATTGAATCACCAATTAGAGCAAGTAATCTATGTTGTCTCTATTGTCTACATTCATGATTCGCCATCTCCTTTTAGTCACTCACATAGACTAACTAGGAGGATTTGGAAGTGGCACATTATCCGCAAATGCTTTCTATTTGAGCAAGGAACAACGTCACATAGTTTAACTAGGGGACTTTTGTAAAAGATCACCAGTATCCATATGTTCAAATTATGAGATTGTTCACCATACGCTCACACACATTCACCCACTAAGAAAAGAAATCCACCTAGAAATAACTTAAACTAACTCACTAAATTCTCCCCACAGGGGCCACAAGAGAATTTATAGATTAAGTTAGGATCCAGGGGGTAGGCATCCAATAAGTTGCCTTGATCACACTTCATATTGAAACATAGAAGTTGTGTTTTTAGGGAGATTTAAAATCCACCTATCAGCCCAAAGAAAAGAAAACCCGAGCATGCCAAAGACCAGATTCAGAGGGGTTTAGGCTTAGGCATAGTGTGTGCAGTATCAGTTGGGGCTACCTGACCCCACTGATACTCGGTACTATTAGCTGACTACCAAGGAGCCCAAGACTCGAACGCTCACATCAGACGGTGGTTCTTAGTGGCCAAAATTCGAGCATTATTTACCCTATAGGTGATGGTATAGGCAAGTGCCAGACCCTCTATCCTTACCTTGGTTGATTCTCTTCGGCTGTTTGGGGGCACCGCCAGCTCTTACAGGACGTTGTGCCAGCACTCGCAAGAAATCCTCTCAACGACTAGTTAGTTTTGAGTATGTGAGGAAATATTAAGCCTTCTAGTATTTTGAGTATCATGCACAAACAAACAAAACTATTTTTTTACTTGACCAATCACATAGATTAAGTTAAAGGAAAATTCATTTCATTTTCACTTTGTTTTATGTATGTGGCCATAAATTTGTTGTGATCACAAACTTGATTCCCTCAAAATATTTTTCCAATGGAACATTGTTGGTCCAAGCATATTTTTGACATCCCGCCATTACCGAGAGGGGTTATAGGTATTTCGCCATTTAGGCATCAAAGACGGAACATTGCCACAATGGTTGGTTCCTCCTTTCTTGGAGCAACCTTATTTGGGAACCCCAGTCGGTCTCCCAACACCACACTGCACACCACTCCTCGCTCTTCCCCTGGGGGACAGCAGAGCGCGTCCCATATGGGAAGCCATCTAAATTCACAATAGGGTACGACACATACTAAACATCGTTCTAACCAGAACTTCATGTCTTCACATGTTTCCATGGTGTCAACCTCCTAGTCACCCTTCTTGGTGGCATTAAATCTATCAGATTTGACCAAGTTCACTAATGACCCCATCGCACACGACCCCAATTGGCCTCCCATGCCCAAGAAGCTCCCTTCAGACATACCAAAGTTTGAAGGCAAGCAAACGGAAGACCCAGGAAATCATATAATGACCTTTCACCTGTGATGCTCATCGAATAGCATCATTGACAATACTATTCGGTTGAGGCTATTTCAACGCACTCTTATGGGAGTGGTCGTGAAATGGTACGTAGGGGACGACGGAGATTTAAAAGGATGTGGCACAGCGTAGCTCCACACCCAAAGAGGATGCAATTAGTAAAGCCCAACAACTTGAACTAATCTACACACAATTAGGATACATATACAATATCCTACCCAACGCCCCACACTTGCAATATTATGAAGAATTTCCAGGTGTGTCTAACTCTATAGATGGAATTATTGGGTCAATGACCCAAGGGTACCTAGGCAGCAGTAGTCAGAATCTTGGTTACACACATGGGTCTACCCAGAACATGCCTCAACCCAGATTTCAAATTCATCATATGCAGTAGCAAAATTTGTCTAATAGGGCACTAGCGTATCACCAAGGAGGACCTTGTCCTCTGGTTGAGGGGACCCAGTATGAAAGAATAAAAAATTATGAAAGAAATCCCTCCCAACGGCCAGGTGCAAACATGGGATAGCAGTATGCTCAGTCTGAAGCACATAACCCACCTACGCAAAACAATGCACTGGTGAACTTTGTGCAGTTGTCCCAAAATCAACCACACTAGTATGATTAGGAGAACTACCCTCCTAACGTGGTAAAAATAAAGGTAAATAACAAGCCTAAAGGTTACCTTGGACAGGGTGGCAGCAACCAACAGTGCCCACTACGATCCCAAGCTGAAAGTAACTCCAACCAGAATTAGAACCAGGAGCCAGGAAATGCCCAAAAGCAAGGCAAAAGGCCACCTCTCCGAGCAAATCATTCTTTTTCAATATGTGGTGAGTAAGGGCACTATACTCACCACTTTCCTAAACTCCCTGAGCTTAAAAATATTTAGAGTAACTGAGGAGAAGGAGGATCTTCCTAGACAACTGCAGATATGCAAGAACCCTTCCACCATCAAGGAACGATCAGCACTCAACAGCAAAACCCCAACGATTCCGGGAAAAACAACCATGAAATTTACATTGCAGGGGAAGAAATGTTTTTCCAAACTCGGATTCACAGCTATGACACCCCACCAGACACCAGTATGTAAGGGGCTAGTATGAGCATGCCATCTACACCTTTAACCATTCCAAATATTCCTTTGGAACCATTGCCAAAAATGGTAAAAGGGCCTAATAGGCGAGTACGTTGCTACTCCAAAGAAGACCACAGTTACAGCATCATAGACGATTTAGCTCAGTCACTTGCTGCTATGTCCACTTTGGAGGTACTACAGTTGTTCCCAAAGCAACGGAAAGCCCTACTTTCCAGATTAGGTGTCATCGACCCTCCCAACATGGGCATGATGGATTTTGAATTAGACAAAGCCACCCCTAGTCTTCCCTCCATGGTCGCCTTCCATATACCAGTATCAGTACAAAATATCACTATTCACCAATGTGTCATGGACGAGGGTGCATCCACATGTATCATGTCAAATAATGTATCGCGGAAGTTAGGAGCCCCTGAACTCAAACCTTCCATCATCACACACAGAGCATATGACAGTCCTCCCCTCAACCCCGTTAGTCTCTTCCAAAATGTACCAGTCTGCTTAGCCGACAAGATGGTCCACATAGATGTCTAATTCTTGGATGCTCACTTGGTTTACAATATACTCCTTGGATAGAGTTACATGTATGCCATGTCTGCCATAACATCCTCCCTTTTTCGCATCATGATGTTCCCCCACGAGGATTGAATCATCATAGTAGACCAGCTAACGCACACTGAAAAGTGTCCCTTGACCAACACAGACATGGTTCTACCCTATGTATATACAACCACAAATGGTCTTTTACGGTATCAATAATATGGCCCTATCCAATTCAAACCGTCGTCTGTCCTAGGGTCATTCCTAGGAGATTCTCCTATTATCCCTAAGGTATTGCCCAATGCCATAGGGGCCCCGGTATGCATGATGTCCACATCAAGCACCGAGGTTTTTCAAGACATATACTCAAGTAGTAACGACACCGAGGCATGAGCTACTTCAACCTCCCTATTCTATGTCGCCTCCAAATCCTTTCCTCTGCCCACCTCCTGACTTCACCTCCCAGCAGGTCTTGGCAACACCGGTATTACCAAATATATCATTGGCGTTCCCAGTGTGGTATCTCATTCCTCCTCCAGGAATGCCAGCTACCAATGTTACTGTGTTTGGGTTAAAGCCTCACAGTCCCAAGGAGCCCCAACCTATCCAGGTAGCACTCGAAACTACCCCCGCAAGGAAAATGCCCACTGCCAAACCGGCAATCATAATAAAGAAAATCGCCAAGAAAGGAAAGAAAGTGGTGACCCCCACCATGCAGAGGGAATCATTAGCCTGTGACGTCACAGGACACCTACCCACATATGCCCGGAGTTGGACGAATTAAAACCACTCCTCCGCTACGAGGCAGGCACCTCGACATGAGGTTCCCATAAAAAGGAAGTTTCCACCAAAATTACAAGCAAACCACTATGTACCAATCATGCATGCGCTCTCTCTCGCACCTATGGACACTATAAGCACCATTGTCTAGAGATACCATGGTATATGGATGCCTTACACGTGGTCGAGCGATCCTATCAAGAGGATCCCTCCATTCAATTTGTTGAAGATGAACCTCATGTCGTTTTATACATGCAGGAGGAACGACACTCACCAGAAATACAACCATTTGTCTCTCCTCCCCCCAAGCCACCATACACTAACCAGGGACAGGGGAACCTGGTTGCCTCATCCTCTTGAGTTATCACACCCGTCGATTACTGCAGATGGTTTAATCAATTATTTGACCCAAGGTCACCTAGGTAGTAGTAATATGTATTCAGGAAGTTACCAGGCGCGTTGTCTAATGTAGACGGTTTGATACAGGTCTTTGACCCAAGGTCACCTAGGCAGTAGTATTCTATATTCAGGGAGTGACCACGAAGGTAGATTCTACAGATGGCTTGATTGGGTCTTCGAACCAAGATCTGCTAGGAATCAGTAACACCCATGATAGTCAGAGAGTTACCAAGTAGGTAGATTTTGTAGTTGGCTTGATCGGACCTTTGACCCAAGATCTCCTAGGCAGCAGTAACACCCATGGTAGTCAGGGAGTTACCAGGTAGGTAGATTCTACAAACGGCTTGATCGGGTCTTTGACCCAGGATCACCTAGGCAGCAGTAATACCATGCATGTAGATTCTGCAGATGGTTCGATTGGGTTGTTGGCCCAAAGACATCTAGGCAATAGTAATCATATATCCTGGATACTCATATGATTCTACTCAGAACGGATCACAACCTAGCTATCATGAAAGTCACCTCAACACTCATATACCAACCAGGGACAAGTGTTGAATTAAAAAATGTCACCTTGACATTTTGCTGATAGTATGAGCTCATTGTCACTCATACTTACCTCCTTTTCAAGTCTTACAACCTCTACTCCTCATGTCAAGCCCTAAAAATAGGAGAAAGGCCCTAAAAATCTCCCAAATTGTGGGTACGCAGGTAATGTGAAGCTTACCTGCGTTCCGGGCTTGGGGACACAGGTAATGTGAAGCTTACCTGTGTTCTTGGCTGGGTTATGCAAGTAATGTAAAGCTTACCTGCGTTCCAGAATGCATTTTCTCTATGTAATGCCTGTGTACCCCTGTCAGAGTCAAAAGGGTGATAAATTAAAGTGAAAAGCTAATTTTTGGTCAATTCTAGAAGCTTCTGGATGAGATTTTTTGGGGGTGAGTACGCTCTTGTAAGGTTCATGCATCCCACACCTTAAGGAGCTAACCCCTTGATGTGAGGAGCCTATCCCTTTGAAGGAGTATTCTATCCCTTCATAAGTGGAACTCTAACCTCCTCATCTGCACTATAAAAAGAGGCATTGGGTAGCCTCAAAGGTAGTTCAAGCTTTAGTGTGTGATTGAGGTGAAGTGCTATTGAGATTTAGACTGGTTTCTGCTAAGCTTTTGTGAGGAAAGATCACATACCTCTATGTGCTCCTGGAGGAAGAGTGCAAGACCTATCAAAGTATAGGAAACTCCTGCTTCAGACCTGGGAAGGCTTGTTCAACATCAAGGCTAAGGTTGTAAGGTTCTTCTGTTATTTTAAGATTAATACAATCAAGTTTTTTTTTCTCAATAAATTGTCATTCGATTGTTTATTTCAATAAGTTGTCGTTTGATCGTTTATTTCATAGGTTCCTTGATCACTATGATAGGTATGTTTTATAATTATTTGTTATACAGGTGCTATTTAATATTTTCTTGTTTGTGATTGCGGGTCTTTGAAGATGACACTTTCAAGCGACTGAAAAAATGACACTTTCATGTGATGAAAGAACTATTGTTGTGATGGAAGAACTATTGTTGCAACGGAAGAACTATTGTTGTGACAGAAGAACTAATGATGCGATGGAAGAACTATGGTTGCAAATAACCATTTGGATCTAAGGTAGGATCAACATCTTCATAGCATTTACTTTATATTTAGAGAAAGATAAACTTAGTTGTCCATCTGTTGCTATCTTGTCTTCTAACACTAGGGAGATCGATCTTGTCTGCAAGATCGATTTACCCGGCCAACAAATTGGCGACTCCACTAGGGAAAGAACTTGTTTTGATTTTCCTTTGTTTTGATTTGAGAAAATGATTTTTTTCTAATTTTTGATTGATTTGTACGGGCTTGGGTAACTTAGATTTACTTTTCTTTGAAAATTTTTGAAGACTTTTTTGTTTTTCTTCAACTTTTCTAGCGACCACACATTGTTGCAGACCCTGTTAAAAGTCTTGAAGAACTTTAGATTTCTTCTTTTAGTTTAGTTTAGATTTGATTTAGGATTCCTAACATCTACCCAGATCTGTATTTTTCTGTCAAAAAGCATTGTTTATGAGTTTCTTTCAGTAAATTTTTCATCTCATCAATCTCCGTTAAGTTAATTGGGTGTTTTGAGTCTCTTTCTTGAGAAATTTTTAATTTGATTTCCTTTGGTCTTTACTTGGAGGTTTGTCTCAGTTTTTTTACAAATTTGCATATTTTTGCTTTCGTTTTTGCAAAAAAAATTCCCCCTCATTCGCCGGGGTGGGGGCTAAATTGTGTATGAGTGTTAATCGCCTTTGAGTGCTTTTATTTTTTGATCTTTGGAACTCTCACCAAATTTTCTTTACTTACACTTGATTGGTTCTTAGATTACATTAGAATCATCTTGTGTTTGAGAATTCTCTTGCATAGATCACATTTTCATAATTAGAAGTCTCATTTTCAGAATATGAATGAAAAATGTGCATAGATTACATTTGCATACTTTTCAAGTGAATTGGGCATAGATTACAATTGCATAGTTTACATTCTGAAAAATCAATAGTAGATTTAGATTAGTTTCTTTGATTTGAATTTACATGTTTTTATGCTTGTTTTAAAAACACAAAAAAAAAAAATTGTTTTGAATTGATTAGCATTAGTTTTTCTTGATGAAATTACTGCATTAGAGAATTTGTTAGATTTTCTCTTATTTATCAATCTTTTCATTGTTGGAAGTGAATGGAAAATCTCTCCTTACTTTAGTTAGGATTCATCGAATTGAAAATATTACATTATCATATTCAATTGCATTCAGTTTTGGGTCAGGTCATAACATCATTGGTTTGATATCCATTTACCCTTGTCAGTAATAACAGCCTAAATAACATAGCGCTTAATTAAAATTCATCTAGTAATTTTTACATTTTTAGGGCTCTTTCCACCAATCTAGGTTAGGATCAGTGCTTTGGAATAGGTTGTAGTTAACTTTCCAAAGAAAATAAAACAAACAAGTAGATAAATCTTGCGGTAGGAAATAAATCCAATTGTAATTGGTACATCCTCGGAAGCTTCTCTTAAAGGAGTTAATCACGAGATCATGTCCGAACCTTTGAGACAATATATTCTATTTCATTGGGAAATATAGAAGATCTGTGCGCATTATAAACGGTAAACCTCATATTAACCATTGTCAAGGAGCCTGGGGTCACTTGTTGGTAAACCTCAGATTGACCATGTCTAGGAGCCTTCAAGGAGATTGAGCTTTGTTACTCTTCCGTTGCGCGTGGAATCGGATTGTAGATTGTTCCCCCTGTTGTATTTGTTACTGTTGGTAACCTTAGCATCCATAAACATAATATTATTTCCTAAGGTGACGGTGAAGGAAATATCTCACTCTACCTGGAGCAGACATCGACTATACTCACTTGGACTCTCTGGGGGTTTTTCTTCACGTGAGATGGTTTTGTGAAGAAACTTGTGCCAGTCTGTTTCATTGAGGAGGTTGCCGAGGTAACTGTTCCAACTGCCATTTCTGCATTAAAATTATACGATGTTGGATTTCATCATCAAATAGTGTTTTTAGTGCGAGAATCTACTGTTTGTGTGTGGTTTGAATTCTAGATTTGATAGCACGTGTTAATTTGTTTGTTTTTACTTTTAGAGACCATAGGTTTGAATTGTGAATTTTAATTGTTAGGTGTGAATTGTGAATTTTGAATTTTAGTTTTAAATTGTTAATAAAATTCACTGAAGTTGAATATAATGGAAACTGTTCTGGAATTTACCAACCAAGGAACCCCTCTTAACGAGAATCCTAGTACTTTTCCTTGCTTTGGAAATGTTGGTCCTCCTTATATGGCTACTTTTTCATTTCCTATATTTACAATAGGTTTACTGATATGGTTACTTTCAACTTCGTTGGCCCCGAATACTCCAATTGTTCCACCTCAACTGGATGCTTCACCTCAACAGAGTTCACCATCTCAACATCACCAACCTTCTGTTGACCCTTTACCTTATTCACCTAATATTTCTTCCTCCATTTCTTCCTCTTTGCTTGGTAAAAGCCTTGATGCTAGTAACCAGGTGGCTAAGAAGTAGAAGAAAGGGAAGAAGAAGAAGTAGAAGAAGCAAGATAAGAAAGAAGTCAACCAACCAACCATGGTTGTAAATGTTAGTAGTGTTA
The DNA here is from genome assembly GCA_034641835.2 of Pinus albicaulis. Taxonomy (NCBI): domain Eukaryota; kingdom Viridiplantae; phylum Streptophyta; class Pinopsida; order Pinales; family Pinaceae; genus Pinus; species Pinus albicaulis. The sequence goes on from CM076574.1 coordinate 1,210,147,226, forward strand.
GGGAAACCTCCAACATGCATCATAAACCCAAATACCCTTGTAGGCTTTGTAACGGTGACCACTTCCTTATCAATTGTCCCGGTATTCCAAAGGTCTTAGAAGTATGGTCAGAAAAATCTCATCAACTTTTCGTTGATCCATCAACCAGTGATAGTCAGGTTCCTCGGAAAAAGAGTAAAGTTAGGTTTCCTTGTAAGTTATGCAAAGGGAGTCATCAAACTCACATTTTCCGTCACATGGATGAAGCCTCAAAATTATTGGAAAACCTTACTGTTCCATAGCAAGAATTTCCAACTGCTTACCATAAACGTTCTCCCAACCTACCGTCAACTGAATGAGTGATTGATCTAATTTCAAGTACAGTTGATCCCACTCTTCCATTGGAGAGTGAAACTCATATTACTCAGGTTGATGATCCATTAGTTGATCAAGTGGTCGATTCGATTTCACATTCTGTTGATCCCATTCTCCCGGTAGAGAGTGAACTTGATACCACTCAGGTTCTTCTTGTTACATCAAATTCTTCTACAATAGGGGGCATTTCACCTATTTATATAGAACCCCTCCAAGTACTGAGGTCTTTTCCTTTGATTGGAATAGACTGACAGAACCTCGACTTCCTTCCTCCATTCCCTTCCAAATCATTGTGAAGTTTGGTGGTAGGGACATACACTGCACACAGGTAGATGAAGGTGCTTCTGTTAGTATTTTATCCTCAACTGCTTGGAAAGATTTGGGTTCCCCTCAGTTTGTGCCTATTACGTAGAATCTAAAAGCTTATAACAGAACCATTAGTGAACGTTTAGGGACCCTTCCTAAGTTTTCTATTACTTCTGAACGTAAAATTGTCTGTATTGATCTTATGGTAGTTCGAGGCCCCTTGGATTTCAATTTACTCCTTGGGCGAGACTATGTCTCTGCAATGAAATTTGTCGTATCAACACTCTTTCCCGTGATGTCTTTCCCTCACAATGGAAATATTGTGACTGCATACCAACTTTCATTCCCTAGTCTTGATTCTACTACCAATAATCAGACATCCCTAAATGTTCCTCATACGAAAGTGGTATCTACCCCACCACGAGTTAATTATGTGGCAACTAGTCCCATGTTTTCAGTTACCGATGTAAGTGAGCCTCTCACTATTTGCTTGACTTCCTAAGACTTAGATCTGGTAATTGACATGGAAAACTCTATAGGATTATTTGAACGCGATTTTCTTATTCCTTTTGATTCCCTTGACATGTCTTCCTTTCATAGAACTATTCTTTCTTCTGATGAAGACCTCTTGGAAGCCATGATCAAGGTGTGTCCATTGACATGTCTTTCTTCCAGTTGGAAGCCATGATCATGTAGCTGAGGATAGTTCCTTTTACTATGTAAACCTCGTTAAAAAATGAATCATTGGCCCGTGAGGAGAATTCCTTTTACTATTTCAACCTCATTAAAAAATGAATCAGTGAGTGTGAGGAAAGTTCATTTTACTGCGTCAACTTCATTAAAAAATGAATCAGTTAGTTCAAAGGATAGTTCCTGTTACTTAGTCAATCTCGTTAAAAAATGAATCAGGTAGGAGGACAGTTCCTGTTACTGAGCCAACCTCATTAAAAAATGAATCATTTTTTAGGACAGTTCTTTTCTTGTGTCAACCTCATTAAAAAATGAATCAGTAGGTTATGTGGGTAGATTGTAGATTGTAGATTTGACGACAATTCTTTTACTATGTCAACCTCGTTAAAAAATGAAACATGTAGGTGAGGATAGTTCTTGTTACTGTGTCAACCTTGTTAAAAAATGAAACATGTTGCCATCAGCATATTTCTTTTCCTGTGTCAAGCTCATTAAAAAATGAAAAAAATCCTCCCCTAATTGAGTCGAGTCTTTGAATAGATCTCGTAAATGCTAAGTCATATATTTAGGTTAGTTATTTCAGTTTTTTGCATAATTTTCTTACAGTTTTAGGTTGGGTCTTTCATATGATCTCATAAATGAACCTTCATTCCATCCAGCTATTAATTACCAGCAGTGTACTTAGTTGAATGAAATGAAGTTGGGGGGGCATGCGCTCTAGCAGTTACGTTTAGGGGGCATCAAGCACAATTTTCTCTCTGTTTCAAGCTTGTGTAAAAATGAAACCACTCTGAAGCATAGTTTTTCTCTGTTTCAAGCTTTTATAAAAATGAAACCTATCTTGAGTCAATTTTGGTTATTTTCAAGACTCGTTGAACTCATGAAAATATTGAGATTATTTTGCTATCTTTCATTCTCGTAAAACACATGAAAATTCCGAGTTCTTTACGTCTTTTCCTGCTCGTAAATTTAATTGAAAGTTGACCATAGGAGTACATTTTTATCCCTTTTTAGAACTTGTTAAAACTTACGAAAAAGAGAAAACCATGAGTACATTTTTATCACTTTTTTCAAACTCGTTAAAACTTACGAAAAAGCGAAATCTTGAGTTCTCTTTTAAGCCCTTTTCAGACTCTTTAAAAATGAAAATACTTTTGAGTACTTGACTATTCGAACTCATTAAGGTAAATGAATGATCGTCCCTTTAGTATAAGTTTACCCCTTCTACAGACTGAAATGGACTATCTAAGAAAAAGGTATACATTGAATAATTACGGTCAATAGAGTTCTCTCCTGCATTATTTTATCCTTTTTCGGGCTCGAGAGACTAAATTTATGAAAAAGTACACCCATGGAGTTTTCTTAAGTTTTTTCTTTTGACTCCCTAAAATTGAAAAACAGTAAGTTTCTCCTATACTCGGCTCGTTAAAATTTAATATTAAAGGACCTGTTCAATTTTAAGCAGGAACGAACCACTCCTTCTTAGGGCTAGAATCTTAAACTAAGTTGGACTCATCCGAAGGATGAGCTTATAAACAAGAAAATGTTATCCTCCTCAAGCTTGTCAAAAATAAAAAGGTACTTGCTAGAAACAGTGAGGAAAAAGAGAGAGAGACGAACCTGTTTGTTACATTTTGATTATTTGAAATGCCATTCAACCACTCCTGAACATGACACTTTTATTCACCTAGGTTGGGAAAATCCTTTACCTAAAATTTAATCAAACCATATTGAAAGTCTTCAGCCGGTTTCTGGGTATTAGCTTCGGGTCAATTGTCACCAAACCATCTACAGTGTCATTATGTGTTCAAGAGGACAGTTCAAACAAACCATTCATTTGCAAAATATTTGTCTTCCATTTTGACCATCCCTGAATTAGTCCTTGCCAATATATTTCTTCAAAACTTGATCTATGATTTCATGTTGTGGGCTTACCTATGATAGATCAATTTCTATCGACGACAGCTCATTATCTAGGAAGCTGATCTAGAAATTGTCAGTACCTTGAAATCTGCATGCCTCAACGACAAGTTTCTCACCTTCGACGACAGGTTGCATCATTGACCTTCGATCGAATGATTTTGTGACATGTTCGAATCTAACTCATTCATTCACATTTCATGGATTGTAGTGAGTACTTTGAAAGCCATTGACATTACTGGTGGTTACTCTCACACTTGTTAATAGTTGACATTATTCAATGGTAATCAAGTGGTTTCTACCATGTTTGACTTTGACACATTTATTCACATGGATATAATCATATTGGTTTGAGAAATAGAAATCAAGACCCTGGATATAGTTTCTACCATCCAGGCTGTAAGGAATTTTTTTATTCATTTATACAGTGGACTATTCATAAACAGATGGTTGCATCCATACTGTGTCTACACATGTCTATACTATTGATGTATTGAAAATCATTCCTGTATCAGAACATTTTAAATCAGTTTTCTAGTTAATTTGATCTAAGTATGGGAATGCCTACCTCAGCGATGATATGTTTACATATATATGTTTTGCATTGAATGTTATTACAGGTTCTAACTGGGGTGTCCACAAGATGATCCTTGAAATGATAAAGTACTTCACTCTTCATTTATGATAGACTTCATCTTCATCTATTCCAGACTTCGCACTTTAGGGGGCAATATGTTGCACTAAAAACTGTCACCTTGACATTCTTCTGACTGTATGAGCTCATTGTCACTCAGACTTACCTCCTTTGCAAGTATTACAACCTCTAATCCTCATGTCAAGCCCTAAAAATAGGAGAAAACCCTAAAAAGATTCAAAACCCTGGGTACGTAGGTAATGTGAAGCTTACCTGCGTTCCTGGCTAGGGTATGTAGGTAATGTGAAGCTTACATGCGTTCTTGGATGGGGTACATAGGTAATGTGAAGCTTACCTGCATTACAGAATGTAGTTTCTCTGTGTCATGCCTGTGTACCCCTGTCAAGGTCCAAAGGGCAAGAAAGTAAAGTGAGAAAGCTAATTTTTGGTCAATTCTAGAAGCTTCTGGATGAGATTTCTTGGGGGTGAGTACGCTCTTGTAATGTTCATGCATCCCACACCTTAAGGAGCTAACCCCTTGATGTGAGGAGCCTATACCTTTGAAGGAGGATTCTATCCCTTCATAAGTGGAACCCTAACCTCCTCATCTGCACTATAAAAAGAGGCATTGGGTAGCCTCAAAGGGAGCTCAAGCTTTAGTGTGTGATTGAGGTGAAGTGCTGTTGAGATTTAGACTCCTTTCTGCTAAGATTTTGTGAGGAAAGATCACATACCTCTATGTGCTCCTGGAGGAAGAGTGAAAGAATTATCAAAGTAGAGAAAACTCCTGCTTCAAACCCCAGGAAGGCCTGTTCAACATCAAGGCTAAGGTTGTAAGGTTATTCTGTTATTTTAAGATTAATACAATCAAGTTTGTTTTTCTCAATAAATTGTCATTCGATTGTTTATTTAAATAAGCTTTCATTTGATCGTCTATTTCATAGATTCCTTGATCACTATGATAGGTATGTTTTATAATTATTTTTTATATATGTGCTATTTAATATTTTCTTGTTTGTGATTGCAGGTCTTTGAAGACGACACTTTCAACTGACTGAAAAGACGACACTTCCATGCGACGAAAAAACTATTGTTCCGATGAAAGAACTATTGTTGCGATGGAAGAACTACTGATGCGATGGAAGAACTACTGTTGCAAATAATAATTTGGATCTAAGGTAGGATCTACACCTTCATAGCATTTACTTATAAAACGAATATATTTAGAGAAAGATAAGCTTAGTTGTTCGTTTTTTGCTAGATTGTCTTCTGACACTAGGGAGATTGATCTTGTCCGCAAGATCGATTTATTTGGCCAACAACAAGGGAACTAATATTCCCCATTCCTCGCACAGAATGGACCACTGGCACAACGTAATGTGTCAGTTAATTTAGAGCAACCATTCATAGGCTCATCAACAACCATACAACCAGGATAATTATGAAAATCCTCCAAATTCTACAAAAAGAACTCGAGTAAAAAACAAAAAGGAGATCTTGGACAGGGGGTAGTAACCAGCAACACCCCCTTATCTCAGTCTAGGGGCAACCCCAACTAAAATCAAAACTAGGACACAAGTAAAAAATCCCAAGGAAAAGTTGGAGCTAAGAGTATCTAATCACCATATCGAAAGTAGCACTATGAATAGCACTCCATAACAAACAAAGGCGATGCCACACATTTGTACTCCTGAAAAAATATTTTTTCAGTTCCAGCAGGTATGCACCCTCCCATATTCCTTTCTAAAGTTCATTTTTTTCAATAATAGTGGATGAAAATAAGATGCTTTCACTTGAGGTAGTTGTTTTTTGCAAGAAGAACCCGCAAACCATTCACAGCACCACCCACTGAAAGTTCTGAAGCAGCTATCATTCCACCCTTAGGAAGATAGAGTCCCAGAAAAATTTGCATATCTTGACATCATTTCTCCATTAGAAATAAACCATAGGGTCCTCATACCCGACCACGTTTATCATCACCTAACCCCACATATGATAAACATCCTCGATGATCGATAGAGCCTCACCTCAATGACGATCGTCATCAAAATTAGACCATACATCACCCCACAAGTGATGCCATGGCCATACAATTTTAGTCTGGGAAGCACCTCATGCCCATCCACATATCATGCATAAGGTAAAGTTCACCATTTAAACTCAACCCACTTCCTAGAAGATTGGGTTGTACAAGTAGAATAAAAGCATACCTCCACACACCGCATTTGGCCCGCCATACCTCCATCAACATAAACCCATCTGTGACATCTTGCGCTTCATCAACCCCGCACATGAGGCCAACCAATGGGACCCCTGCCCCCAGCAAAACATCATCCTCTCACCTTCAGTGAGCGACCCTCTTTCATATTTTGGTGTACCCGTCTCTGTGTTTTGTACAAACCAAACCCCATTATTTTATTCTTTTCGTAAGTGTACAAAGACCGCAAACGATTCCCTTCGCCACTTTGCCCTCATATTTCACTTTTTCTCCCATGGCAACAGTCCCCCCTCTCCCTTGGTTGAAGTATTTCACCCCCCATGCACGAACCATCACGAAATTCATAACCGGTCCATACCTACCTTGGAAGTCCTACCGACTCCAGGGACTTTTCCCTTCAGAAATATCTAAGACTACCACCAAGCTGCTCAAGTATACTTCGACCTCAAGCCAGTGATCCCCATCATCCATTTTGAGCTACTTCTCACAAACATGCCTATGTTAAACCCATCATGGTTCGGTTAAGGCTTCCTTTTTGCCGACCTCAATGACTCTTTTCCAAAACGGAAGTGGTACCTTGGATGACCCCTCCCCATGCAAAGGGGTATCCTTAGGTGGCACTATGGGAGACATCATTGTCCATAGATTTTATCGATCCTCTTGACATTCGACTACAACAAACGCTTTCATGTCATGATGGTATCATACCTTACAACCATTTCAATTTGATCAAGATCTGTCGAAGACCCGTGCCTTTATAAGTGTCTCTAACAAAAATGCTTACATAGGAAGGCCCCAGCCAGTACATATGTGTACATTGTGCAATGACTTTCCATACCAAGTTTACGCATATGGGTACCACATTCCATCTATCATCAAAACAAAATATTCCCCTGAGGGCATCAGTAGTCGTCGTTAACAACCACCAGCATCACTACCACAGTAGTGACATAGACATCACATGCATCTATCAATTTTGTTTAGCTAGCCATGGCATCATGAGCATGGGAAGAGAGACTTCTCCGCGCCCTTTTGCCCGATAAGTGCGCATTCCTAGAAATGGAAAAAAGTCACTTTATGGGACCACAACAAGAAAAGGAAAGTTACTCATTGCTGCCTAAGGACAGCCACCAGTGCCTCCTTAGACATTATGTCAGCACACAAAAAAATATTTGATCACAAAATGGAATCACACCTATCCCTTGGGTTACCATCCATCATGTACCAAGGGAGGGAAGGAGGATTTGAAGATCACTTATATAAACCCACCAAGAGATGAAAAAATGGTGATCACAAGGTTATGCTGGCCAAAGTTGCCCAAGAAACACAAGCATTGTGTGTGACCCGAAGCTGGAGCTAGAGAGGACTCAATAGTTGGACACCCAACATCTTAGTCCACCACAGTAGAGAGAGAGAGTTAAACTGCATCATAGGTAGAACTTGAAAGACAAACATCCTTGCATCGGGACCTAGAGCCATTTCATAGGGACCCTTTGGCAAGTGGGTAAGATTTTCTTTTATTCTGAAAATTTAATAAGAAGAGGCCATCGAGCCATTGTTTGCATTATTACTATTTGCAACTCTTTATATAGCTTCTTTTGTGTTTCTAGTTTTAGTTTTTTAAACAGAGCATACTTCAACATATTATTTAATTTAAGTTTTATGATTTTGAGTTCCACCCACATACTACCTATTACCAATAGTTTGGAGAGTAGACCACACTCTTTAAGCTCGTGTGATTTCGTACACCCGTGTTTCGAATCCACCACAAAAGGATTGGTGACTCCACTGATGTGCTTCAAGTTTATGTGGTTGTGCCATCTTTTGCAGGAGACCCTTTGTCTATGCTGGAGTGGAGCTGACAGTCCTATCACCCATCTTTCAGTCCCTAGACTCACTAAGGTGATAGACTGAAGAAGGCAGGTCCTAAGTATTTTTACTTGCAGAATTTTTGCATGCAATTTTTCCACATAGAGGCACATTGCGCGCGTTCAAGAGTGATCTGCACGCAGGAAGGCGCACCTGTCAAGGGATTTTGCGCACAAATTGCAGAGAGATTTTCTTTCTCCCTATTTTTTGCATTTTTTCTACTTGTAAGTGTGTTGGGAAACCCCTAATGTATCTGCCAACACCTGTTTTGATACCCCACAGCTTCTGAGAACTGATTTTTTGTTGCTTTTCATAGGCATTTAGTTAGTTTCATTTAAGTTGGTTTTTTGCAAAAAATGTTCACATAGTTTAAGTAGGGGGAAAATTAACCATTTATTTCTGAAAAATTTATGTTTTTTGCAAATTATGGTATGCACACTCCACTTAGCTAGTGCAAGTAAGTGGCTCATGACCACACATGCATAAGCTACTGCAGAAATTGTTTAGTTTAAATTCAATTTTTACATTTAGGAAAATGCGGGACTAGGATTGAATCACCAATTAGAGCAAGTAATCTTTGCTATTTTTACACCATTTGGTGACCCTAGACAAGCATATGAAAGCTCTACATTCTTGATTTTCCATCTCCCTTTAGTCACTCACATAGACTAATTAGGAGGATTTGGAAGCAGCCCATTATCCGTAAATGCTTTCTATTTGAGCAAGGAACAACGTCACATATTTTAACTAGGGGACTTTTGTAAAGGATCATCGATATCCATATGTTAAAATTATGACATTTTTCACCATACAATCACACACATTCACCCACTTAGAAAATAAAACCACCTAAAAATAACTTAAACGAACTCACTAAATTCTCCCCACAGGGGCCACAAGAGAATTTATAGATTAAGTTAGGATCAAGGGGGTAGGCATCCAATAAGCAACATTGGTCACACTTCACATTGAAACATATAAGTTGTGTTTTTTGGGTGCTTTAAAACCCACCTATCAGCCCAAGGAAGAGAAAACCTGAGTGCGCCAGAGACCCGATTAAGAGAGGGCTAGGCTTTGGCACAGTGCTTACAGTATCAGTTGGGGCTACCTGAACCAGCTAATACTCGGTATTTTTAGCTAACTACCAAGAAGCCCAAGACTCGAATGCTCACGTGGGATGGTGGTTCTTTGTGACCAAAACTAGGGCATCCTTTACCCTATAGGTGACGGTGCATGCAAGCGATAGACCCTGTACCCTTACCTTGGTTGATTCTCTTTGGCTTACTGGGGGCGTCGCCAGCTCTTATCGGACGTTGTGCTAGCATTCGCAAGAAATAATCTCAAGGAAAAGTTACTTTTAAGTGTGTGAGGATGTATTAAGTCTTCTAGGATTTTGAGTATCACGCGCAAACAAACAAAACTATTTTTCGCTCGATTGATCACATAGATTAAGTTAAAGGAAAATTTGTTTAATTTTCTATTTTTTTTATGTATATGGCCATAAATTTTTCGTGATCACAGACTCGATCCCCTCAAAGTTTTTTCCAAAACCTAACCTGGTCAACACTCAAAATGGTTGCAACAGAACCTCATCGGTCCAAGCATCTTTTGGACCTTCCCCCATTACCGGGAGGGGTTCCAGGTCTTTCACCATTTAAGTGTGAAAGACAGAATATTGCCACAGTGGTTGGTTCCTCCTTTCTTAGAGCAACCTTAGTCGGGCACTCTAGTCAGTCTCCCAACACCACACCACACACCACTCCCCTCTCGTCCCATACAGGAAGCCAACTGAATTCAAAACATGGTACATCACAGAATAACCCTCGTTCTAGCCAGAACTTCATTTCTTCACACATTTCCATTGCGTCAACCTCCCAGTCACCCTTCTTAGTAGCTTTAAATGTACCAGATTTGACCAAGCTCACCAATGATCCCATCGTACATGACCCCAATTGGCCTCCCATGCCCATGAAGCTCCCTTCAGACATACCAAAGTTTGAAGGCAAGTAAGAGGAAGACCCAGGAAATCATGTAATGACCTTTCACCTGTGGTGCTCATCGAATAGCATCATTGACGATACTATTCGGTTGAGGCTGTTTCAAAGCACTCTTATGGGAGTAGCTACGAAATGGTACATAGAGAAACCCCCTGCTTCACATAGAACCTTTAGTTCCCTCGCTACCACGTTCCTCACATACTTTCAGCTACCCAATCATCATGATTCAGGAATGGAATTACTGACTCATTTCCAACAATCCCCCTCTAGCCATATTTCAGAACATCTACATGAGTGGAGACAGCGTCGCAGTTTATGCAAAGCACAACTCGATGATCGAGTCCTTTTATATTTATTCTGGAAAACTATGACGAAGGAGATTTTAAAGGATGTGGCGCAATGTAGCCCCACATCTGAAGAGGATGCAATTAGTAAAGCCCAACAACTTGAACTGATCTACACGCAATCAGGATACATATACAATATCCTACCCAATGCCCCGTGCCTACAATCTTATCAAGAATTGCCAAGCGCATCTAACTTTCCAGACGGACTTATTGGGTCAATGACCCAAGGGTACCTAGGTAGCAGCAATCAGAATCTCTGTTACACACATGGGTCTACCTAGAACATGTCTCAACCCTGATTTCAAATTCATCATATGCAGCAGCAAAATTTGACTAATAGGGCGCCAGCGTATCACCAAGGAGGACCTTATCCTCCGGTTGAGGGGACCCAATATGTAGGAACAAAAACTAATGGAAGAACTTCCCCCCCAATGGCCAGGTGCAAACATGGGATAGCAGTATGCTCAGTCCCAAGCACATAACCCACCTACGCAAAACAATTCACAGGTGAACTTTGTGTGGCCGTCCCAAAATCAACCACACCAGTATGATTAGGATAACTACCCTCCTAACGTGGTTAAAATAAAGGTAAAAAGCAAGCCCAAAGGGAACCCTACACAGGGGGCCAGCAACCAACAACACCCACTGAGATTCCAGGCTAGAGGTAACTCCAATCGAAATCAGAACTAAGAGCCAAGAAAGGCCCAAAAGCAAGGAAAAAGGCCACCTCTACGAACAAGCCATTATTTTTAAATATGTGGTGAGTACGGGCACTATACTCACCACTGTCCCAAACTCCCTGAGCTTAAAAATCTTAAGAGTAACTGAGGACAAGGAGGATCTTCCCAGACAACTCCGGTTCTGCAAGAACCCTTCCCCCATCAAGGAACGGTCAGCACTGAGCAACAAAACTCTGACAATTCTGGGAAAAACAACCATGAAATTTACATGGCTAGGGAAGAAATGTTTTTCCAAACTCAGAATCATAGCTACGACACCCCACCAAACACCAATAGGCCAGGGGCTAGTACGAGAGGGCCAACCGCACCTTTAACCATTCCAAATATTACTTTGGAACCATTGCCAAAAATGGTAAAAGGGCCTAATAGGCGAGCAGGTAGCTACTCCAAAGCAGCCCACAATTATAGCATCATAGATGATTTAGCTCAGTCACCTACTGCTATGTCCGCTTTGGAGCTACTACAGTCGTGCCCAAAGCAACGAAAAGCCCTACTTTCTGCATTAGGCACCACCGACCCTGCTGATATGCGCATGATGGCTTTTGACTTACACAAAGCCAGCCCTAGGCTTCCCTCCATAGCTGCCTTCCAGGTACTAGTATCAGTACAGAATATCAGTATTCACCAATGTGTCATTGACGAGGGTGCATCCACATGCATTATGTTAAAGAATGTATGGCAGAAGTTAACAGCCCCTGAACTCAAAACTTCTATCATCACACTCAGAGCATATGATGGTCGTCCCTCAACCCCCATCGGTCTCTTCCATAATGTACCAGTCTGCTTAGTTGGCAAGACGGTCCACATACAAATCGAAGTCTTGGACACTCACTTGGATTACAATATACTCCTTGGGAAGAGTTACATGTACGCCATGTCTACTGTAGCATCCTCTGTTTTCTGCATCATGATGTTCCCCCATGAGGATCAAATCATCACAGTAGACCCACTAAGGCACACTGAAAAGTGTCCCTTGACCAACACATACATGGTTCTACCCTATGTATATATAGCTACAAATGGTCTTTTATAGTATCAAGAATATGGCCTTGGCCAATTCAAACCGTCATCTATCCTAGGGTCATTCCTAGGAGATCCTCCTATTATCCCTGAGGTATCGCCCAATGCCACAAGGGCCCTGGTATGCATGATGTCCACATCAAGCACTGAGGTTATTCAGGACACAGAATCAAGCAGTAATGACACTGAGGCATCAACTACTACAACCTCCCTAGTCTATGCTTCCTCCCAAACTCCTTTCCTCTACCCACCTCCTGGCTTCACCTCCTAGCAGGTCTTGGCAACACTGAAATCATTTTTGTGTGTAAATATGAAAATAATTTAATTATAAGGATAGAAAAATATAGAGAACTATATGATAAATTTATAACATTATCCAAAGCATAAAAATAAATTTACGTGTATTCTGGCAGATGAGGTACTTAATGAAAACCATGACTCATCTCAATGCATGAAGAAGAGTTCCTGTCAAATAAATAATTTTATTAATTGAGGGAAATTATTAAAATGATAAGTGCTTCCTAAACAAAGAACTCGAATATCTTTTACCAATTTATTAGCTATGGTTCTCAATAATTATGAAGGTAATTATGTAAATTGAGAAGACGTAAAAGATACATATATAATTCATGAATAAAATTATATAACAAAACTTCTGTAATTAAAGGCAGAGTCATAAAAAATGCATCTCTATGGAAAACCATTTGAATTAAGCTTAGATACCATTTGTTCCCTACCATGGTGAGGTGTATTTTAAAACGAGGACTTCTATGTATGCATCATCGAGAAGAAAACCAGAAGAAAGTAAAATAAATGTCGAAGACCAGTGCCTTTATAAGCGTCTCTGACAACAATGCTTACATGGGAAGGTCCCAGCCAGTGCATATGGGTACATTGCACAATGATGTGCCATACCTAGATTACGCATATGGGTACCACATTACACCTATCGTCAAAGAAAAAACACGCCTAAGGGCATCATCAGTCGTCATCAACAACCACCAGCACCACTACCATAGTAGTGACACAGACAGCACATGTATTTGTCAATTTTGTTTAACTAGCCATAGCATCACGAGCATGGGAGATGCCCACCTCGTTTAAAGTTTGTAAATATGTTGTATATTTTGTCTGCTTGTAGGGGGTCCCTTAGGCCACAGTTATCTTGGAAACGGTGCAAGGTGTTGTCTATTCCAAAATTACACGCAGACCTCTCTCTCTCTCTCTCTCTCTCTCTATCTCTCTCTCTCTCTCTCTATGCGTACAATACAGAAAAGAAACCATAACATATTTTGGCTATACAGTACTTCCTGGACCTCACACATTAGGGGGTAACTGTTAAGACTAGAAAATTGTACAGTAGAAGACGACATCAATTAATGTCGAGCCCAAGGATTTACAGGAAAGGAATACATTATGGAATCAAGAAGTATTTAAAATCTCTAAGGTTTTGAGAAAAATATATTTGAACTAGTCATAAATGCTCAAATGCATGCTTTTTCCATCGAGAAGAGCGCCTTCTGTGCACCCTTTTTCCTGATAAGCATGCATTCCTAGAAATGGAAAAAAGTCACTTTCTGAGACCACAAGAAGAAAATGATAGTTACTCCTTATGTGAAAGTCACCTAAGGATAGCCACCAGTGCCTCAGACATTATGTGAGCACACAAAAGAATATTTGAGCACACAATGGAATCAGACCTCTCCCTTGGGTCACCATCCATCATGTACCAAGAGAGTGCATTAGGGGAATTTTGAGGTCTCAAATGGGCCTCCTAAGAAAATAATAAAATAATAGCTAAATCAATAAAATAATATTTATGAATTTGAATCTCACTTTTTTCACCACAATCCATGTAACCATGGTTAAATTCAATTCAAAAGTTGTACCAAAATAAAATTAATAAAGAGATTGTATTGATGTGACTATAAATAAAAATGAGTTTTTCAAGAAAAATTCATTATCATTGAACAACTAATGCATTTGTCCTTTGTACTTAAATAACTTAAAACAAAATATAAATATAAATTCATAAATTCCTAATTATATAATATGTTATTAATTAAAATTTATATTATTTAAATTGTATAATAACATGTAATTAATGTAATATATAAAAATAATATAATAAATGTAATATATTATTTATGTATGAATTTTATTCAAAAAGTGTGAAATGACATTTATTATGAGTATTTTACTTTGACTTTAAAAGTACTTAGAGCACTACCATGATTAACCATGATTTTTTATCCACCATTGATAATGTGACAAATAAGTACCTTTAATTCAAGCAATGCCACCTCAACCATTAGGGATGATGTCATCCCCTAAAATTTGATTGGTTCTCATAAAATGAATTTTGATTGTATATTTTCCTTAGGAGGCCCATTTTAGACCACAAAATTCCCCTAATGAAGGAGGATTTGAATCTCACCTATATAAGCCCACCAATAGATGAAAAAATGGTGATCACAAGGTTATGCTGGCCAAAGTTGCCCAAGAAAAACTAGCATTGTGTGTGACCCAGAGCTAGAGCTAGAGAGGACTCGATAGTTGGCCACCCAACATCTTAGTCCACCACAACAGAGAGAGAGAGAGAGAGAGTTAGACTGCATTAGAGGAAGAGCTTGAAAGACAAACATCCTTGCATCCGGACCTAGAGCCATTGCCTAGGGGCCCTTTGGAAAGTGGGTAAGATTTTATTTTATTCAAAACATTTAATAAGAAGAGGCCATCAAGCCATAGTTTGCACTATTACTGTTTGGAGCTCTCTATATAGCTTCTTTTGTGTTTTTAGTTTCAGTTTTTTAATTAGAGCATACTTCAACATATTATTTCATTTATGTTTTATGCTTTTGAGCTCCCCACACATACTACCTATTACCAATAGTTTAGAGATTAGACCACACTCTCTAAGCTCATGTGATTTCGTATACCTATGTGTCGAATCCACCACAATCAGATTGGCGACTCCACTGATGTGTTTCAAGTTTATGTGGTTGTGCCATCTTTTGCAGGAAACACCTTGTCTATGCTGGAGTGGAGCTGAACGTCCTCTGACCCATATTTTAGTTCCTAGACTCACTGAGGTGACAGACTGAAGAAGGCATCTCCTAAATATTTTTACTTGCAGGATTTTTGTGCACAGTTTTTTCATATAGAGGTGCATTGTGTGCATTCAGGAGTGACCTACGCGTAGGAAGGCACACCTTTCAAGGGCTTTTGCGCACAAATTGCAGAGAGATATTTTTTCTCCCTATTTTATGCATTTTTTCTTCTTGTAAGTGTGTTGGGTAGCCCCTAATGTATCTGCCAACACCTGTGTTGATACCCCATAGCTTTTGAGAAATTATTTTTTCCTTCTTTTCATAGACATTTAGTTAGTTTTCATTTAATTTGGTTTTTTGCAAAAAGTGTTCACATAGTTTAAGTAGGGGACGAACTAGCCATTGATTTCTGAACAATTTATGTTTTTTTCACATTCTAGTATGCACACTTAGCTTAACTAGTCCAAGTAAGTGGCTCATGACTACACATGCATAAGCTAGTGTAGAAATTTTTTAGTTTAAACACAATTTTTGCATTTTGGAAATTGCGGGACTAGGATTGAATCACCAATTAGAGCAAGTAATCTTCGTTGTATTTGAACCATTTGGTGACCCTAGAAAAGCATATGAATGCTCTACATTAGTGATTTTCCATCTCCCTTTAGTCACTCACATAGAATAACTAGGAGGATTTGGAAGCGGCCCATTATCGCAAATGCTTTCTATTTGAGCAAGGAACAACGTCACATAGTTTAACTAGGGGACTTTCGAAAAGAATCACCGATATCCATATGTTCAAATTATGATATTGTTCACCATACTCTCACACACATTCAACCAATAAGAAAAGAAAGCTACCTAAAAATAACTTAAACGAACTCACTAAATTCTCGCCACAGGGGCCACAAGAAAATTTATAGATTAAGTTAGGATCAACGGGGTAGGAATATAATAAGCCGCCTTGATCACGCTTCACATTGAAACATAGAAGTTGTGTTCTTAGGGAGCTTTAAAATCCACCTATCAGCCCACGGAAAATAAAACCTAAGCGCACCAGAGACTCGATTTAGAGGGGGTTAGGCTTAGGCGCAGTGCGTGCGATATCAGTAGGGGCTACCTGACCTGGCCGATACTTGGTACTATTAGCTAACTACCAAGAAGCCCAAGACTTGAATGCTCACATGGGATGGTGGTTCTTAGTGGCGAAAACTAGGGCATCCTTTACCCTATAGGTGACGGTGCAGGCAAGTGCCAGACACTCTTATGGGATGTTGTGCCAGCACTCGCAAGAACTCCTCTCAAGGACCAGCAACTTTCGAGTGTGTGAGGACATATTAAGTCTTCTAGGATTTTGAGTATCACATGCAAACAAACAAAACAATTCTTTTACTTGACTGATAACATAGATTAATTTAAAGGAAAATTCATTTCATTTTCGTTTTATTTTATGTATGTGGCCATAGATTTGTTTTGATCACAGACTTGATCCCCTCAAAAGTTTTTTCCAGAACCTAACCTGGTCGACACTCAAAACGATTCCAATGGAAACTCATCGGTCCAGGCGTTCTTTGGACCTCCACCCATTACCGAGAGGGGTTCCAAGTCTTTTTCCATTTAGGTGTCAAAGACAGAATGTTGCCAGAGTGGTTGATTCCTCCTTTCTTGGAGCAACCTTGGTTGGAAACCCTAGTCGGTCTCCCAAAACCACACCAAACACCACTCCCCCCTCGTCCCCTAGGGGGCAGCGGAGTGCATCCCATACGAAAAGCTAGCTGAATTCACAATAGGGTACATCATAGACTAACCCTCTTTCTAACCAGAACTTCGTGTCCTCACACATTGCCATGGTGTCAACCTCCTAGTCACCCTTCTTAGTGGCATTAAATCTATTGGATTTGACCAATCTCACCAATTACCCCATCGCACATGACCCAAGTTGGCCTCCCATGCCCACGAAGCTCCCTTCAGACATACCAAAGTTTGAAGGAAAGAAAGTGGAAGACCCAGGAAATCATATAATGACCTTTCACCTATGGTGCTCATCGAATAGCATCATTGACGATATTATTCAATTGAGGTTGTTTCAATGCACTCTTACGGGAGTGGCCATGAAATGGTACGTAGAGTAACCCCTTGCTTCAAATAGAACCTTTAGCACCCTCGCTACCATGTTCCTCACATACTTTTTGCTACCCATTCACCACGATTATCGAATGGAGTTACTGACTCATTTTCGACAATATCCCTCTACCCATATTTCAGAACATCTCCATGAGTGGAGACGGCGTTTTAGTTTATGCAAAGCACAACTCGACGACCAAGTCATTTTAGAAATATTCTTGAAAACTCTAACGGTAGGGATTTCAAAGGATGTGGCACAACATAGCCCCACATCCAAAGAGGACAAAATTAGTAAGGCCTAACAGCTTGAACTGATCTACATGCAATCATGATACATATACAATATCCTACCCAATGCCCCACGCCTGCAATCTTATCAAGAATTTCTAGGTGTGTCTAACTCTGTAGATGGACTTATTGGTTCAATGACCCAAGGGTACCTAGGCAGTAGCAGTCAGAACCCCAGTTACACACATGGGTCTACCCAGAACATGCCTCAACCCGGATATCAAAGTCATCATATGCAGCAGCAAAATTTGTCTAATAGGGCGCCAGCGTATCACCAAGGAGGACCTTATCCTCCAGCTGAGAGGACCCAGTACACAAGAAGAAAAAATGATGGAAGAACTCCCCCCAATGGCCAGGTTCAAACATGGGATAGCAGTATGCTCAGTCCCAAGCACATAAGCCACCTACGCAAAACAACGCACAGGTGAACTTTGTGCAGCCTTCCCAAAATCAACCACACCAATATGCTTAGGAGAACTACCCTCATAATGTGGTTAAAAGAAAGGTAAAAAACAAGCCCAAAGGGAACCCTGGACAGGGAGGTAGCCACCAGCAGTGCCCATCGCCATCCCAGGTTGGAGGTAATTCCAACCGGAATCAGAACTAGGAGCCAAGAAATGCCCAAAAGTAAGGAAAAAGGCCACCTCTATGAACAAACCATTCTTATTCAATATGTGGTGATTACAGGCACTATACTCACCACTGTCTTGAACTCCCTGAGCTTAAAAAGCTTCAGAGTAACCGAGGACAAGGAGGATCTTCCCAGACAACTGTGGTTATGTAAGAACCCTTCCACCATCAAGGAATGGTCAGCACTTAGCAGCAAAACCCCGATGAGTTTGGGAAAAAAAACCATGAAATTTACATGCGTGGGGAAGAAATGTTTTTCCAAACTCAGAATTGCAGCTATGACACCCCGCCAGACACCAGTACATCAGGGGCTAGTACAAGAGCGTATACTACACGTTTAACCATTCCAAAGATTCCTTTGGAACGAATGAAAAAAATGGTGAAAGGGCCTAATAGGTGAGCAGGTAGATACCCCAAAGTAGCCCAAAATTATAGTTTCGTAGATGATTTAGCTCAGACACCTACTGCTATGTCCTCTTTGGAGGTACTAATTTCATTCCCAAAGCAAAGGAAAGCCTTACTTTCCACATTAGGTGCCGTCGACCCTGCCAAAACGTACATGATGGATTTTGACCTAAAAAAAGCCACCAGTAGGCTTCCCTCCATGGTCGCCTTCTAGATACCAGTATCGATACAGAATGTCACTATTCACCGATGTGTCATTGACGAGGGTGCATCCACATGCATCATATCAAAGAATTTATGGCAGAAGTTAGCTGCCTCCAAACTCAAACCTTTTGCCATCACACTTAGAGCATATGACGGTCATCCCTCGACCCCCATCAGTCTCTTCCAAAATCTACTGGTCTGCTTAGCTGGAAAGACGGTCCACATAGGCATCGAAGTCTTGGACACTCACTTGGATTAAAATATACTCCTTGTACGGAGTTACATGTACTTCATGTCTGCCATAGCATCCTCCGTTTTCCACATCATTATTTTCCCCCACGAGGATCGAATCATCATAGTAGACCAGCTAATGCACAATGAAAAGTGTCCCTTGACCAACGCAGACATGGTTCTACCCTATGTAGATACAACCACAAATGGTCTTTTATGGTATCAATAATATGGCCCTGTCCAATTCAAATCGTCTTCCTTCCTAGGGTCATTCCTTGAAGATCCTCCTGCTATCCCTGAGGTATCGCCCAATGCCACATGGGCCCTGGTATGCATGATGTCCACATCAAGCACCGAGGTTAGTCAAGACACGGACTTAAGCATTAACGACAATGAGGCATCCACTACTGCAGCCTCCCTAGTCTATGCCGCCTCCCAAACTCCTTTCCTCTACCCACCTCCTAGCTTCACCTCCCAACGGGTCTTGGCAACACTGGTATTACCCAATATATCATTGGAACTCCCAGTGTGGTATCTCATTCCTCCTCCAAGAACGCCAGCTACCAATGTTATTTTGTTTGGGTTAAATCCCCCCAGTCCCGAGGAGCCCCAACCTACCTAGGTAGCAGTAGAAACCACCCCCGCAAGGGAAATTCCCCCTGCCAAACCGGCAACCATGATAAAAAAATCACTAAGAAACGAAAGAATGTGGTGACCCCCACCATGCAGAGGGAATCATCAGCCTGTGATGTCATAGGACACCTACCCACATATGCACAGAGTTGGATGAATTAAAACCACTCCTCCGCTGTGAGGCAGGCACCTCGACACAACATTCCCATAAATTGGAACTTTCCACCAAAATTGCAAGCAAACCACTACATACCAATCACGCATGTACTCTCCGTGGCACCTACGGACATTATACCCATAATTTTCTAGATATACCATGGCATAGGGATGCCTTACACGCGGTTGAGAGATCCTATCAAGAGGATCCCTCCATTCAATCCGTCGGAGATGAACCTCGTGTCGTTCTGTACATGCAGGAGGAACGACACTCACTAGAAAGACAACCACTTGTCTCTCCTCCCTCCAAGCCACCATACACCAACCAGGTACAGGGGAACTTGGTTGCCTTATCCTCTTGAGTTATCACGTGCGTCGATTACTGCAGATGGTTTAATCAAGTCTTTGACCCAAGGTCACCTAGGCAGCAGTAATCTGAATTTGGGGAGTTACTAGGCGTGTCATCTATTGCAGACGGTTTGATATAGGTCTTTGACCCAAGGTCACTTAGGCAGCAGTAATTTGTATTCGGGGAGTGACCACGTAGGTAGATTCTATAGACAACTTGATCAGGTCTTTGACCCAAGATCTCCTAGGCAGCAGTAACAGCCATGATAGTCAGAGAGTTACCAAGTAGATAGATTTTGCAGATGGCTTGATCGAATCTTTGACCCTATATATCCTAGGCAGTAGTAACACCCATTGTACTCAAGGAGTTACCAGGTAGGTAGACTCTGTAGACGGCTTGATTGGGACTTTGACCCAGGATCACCTAGGCAGTAGTAATACCATGCCCGTCAATTTTGCAGACAGTTCGATTGGGTTTTTGGCCCAAGGACACCTAGGGAGTAGTAATCATATACCTTGGATACTCGTACGGTTCTACTCGGAACGTATCACAACCTAGCTATCATGAAACTCACCTTGACACTCATATACCAACCAGGGACAAGGGAACCGATACTCCCCATTCCTCCCATAGAATGGACCACTGGCACAACGTAATGTGTCAGCTAATCTAGTGCATCCCTTCCTAGGCTCATCAATAACCATACAACGAGGAGAATTATGAAAATACTCCAAATGCTGCAAAAATAAGTCGAGGAACAAAAAAAAGGGAGATCTTAGATAGGGGGCAGTAACCGGAAATTCCCCCTAATATAAGTCTGGGGGCAACCCCAACTGAAATAAAAGTTAGGACCCAAGTAACAACTCCCAAGTAAAAGTTGGAGTTTAGAGTATCTGATCACCAGATCGAAAGCAACACTGTGATCAACACTCCATAATAAACAAAGGCGATGCCACACATTTTCACTGCTGAAAAAATATTTTTTCAGCATCGGCAGGTATGCACCCTCCCATCTTCCTTTCTAAATTTCATGTTTTTCAATAATATTGGATGAAAATAAGATGCTTTCAATTGAGGTATTTTTTTTTGTAGGAAAAACCCGCAAACCATTCACAACACCACCCACTGAATGTTCCGGAGTAGTTATCATTCTACCCTGAGCATGATATAGACCCAGAAAACTTTGCATATATTGACATGATTTCTCCATTAGAAATAAACCATAGGGTCCTCATACCCAACCATGCTTATCATCACCTCACCCTACATATGATAAACATCCGCGATGGTCGGTATGGCCTCCCCTCCATGGTGATCGTCATCCAAATTAGACCATACATCACCCACAAGTGATGTCATGGCCATACCATTTTAGTCTGGGAAGCATCTCATGCCCATCCACATATCATGCATAAGGTCAAGTTCACCATTTAAACTCAACCCCTTTCCCAGACGATCGAGTTGTACAAGCAGAATAAAAGTGCACCAGCTTCAACATAAACCCATCTGCAACATCTTCCGCTTCATCAACCCCACACATGAGACCAACCAATGGGACCCCTACCCCTAGCAAAACATCATCCTCACACCTTCAGTGAGCAACCCTCTTTCATGTTTTGGGGTACTCGTCTCTTTGTTTTGTACAAACCAAACCCCATTATTATATTCTTTTGGTAAGTGTACAAGGACTACAAATGATGCCCTTCGCCACTTCACCCTCATATTCTACTTTTTCTCCCATGGCAGTAGCCCCCCCTCTCCATTGGTCAAAGTATTTCACCCCCCACGCATGAACCATCATGACATTCATAGTCGGTCCTGTTACTGTCATGTGATTTGGCTGATTGGCAAGCCAAATGACAGTGTAACATCAAACCAAACTTTGGAGCCCAAGGACCTAGCCTTCCTGGACTCAGAGAGGGCTCTCTCTATTTGTGTAAGGGATATCTGTGTGTTTGCTTATGGTGTTCTGATTTTAGGCTAGTTATGAAGTAGGTTTTTGGCTTTGGTTTTTAGGTTGTGAGGGATGAACTGATCAAAGATATATGATAGGTAAAAGGATGTCAGATCAACTGGGATATGGGGTTGAAGAAGTCAAGAAATCTATTAGATGGTGATACAAGGCTGTTGAAGGGCTGATTTGATTCGAGGTAAAATGGATCTTTGGGCAAAATGGAGTAAAATGGACATCAAGTTTGTGAATAACAAAAGATTTCAAGCATAACTAGTTTAATAGCTGACATAAACATGGTAGGGAAAACCATTAATCATGAGAAATGCAACTATAAGCTAATCAATACATAGAAATAAACATTCAAGCCATACATAGAGATATATAACTCTCTAACTTTGGGAAATGGCTATCAGACTTTGGGGAAATACACTTAAGACAGACAAACAACTCAAATCACTATGCCAGAACACCTAAGCACAATACTTCAAGTTATTGGGCACTTTGAAAACAAGATTGCATAGTCTTAGACAAAGGGCAAGATCAGAACAAGACCTCCTTGGTTCAACAAATGACAATCTAATCAGTCAAAGAGAAATTTCATGGATGGAGCTATGGCTAGCCATGAGTAAGCAGGGCATATCGTAAATCATACTTAGCATGCATAAAACCATGAATGAAACAAGCAACAATATCCTTAAGTTATTAAAGTGCAATCAAGAATTCTTTAATGTGACTAAGAATGAAGAAAACATGGAAGCTATGAAGAAACAGGAAATTTGAGGTGCCTCCAAGGGCATGTCTCAAATTTTTTCTCTACTGTCCTATAGCAAGCAAGAGCATGGATTTATGAATGAAAACTAGGAAACAAAACAAAGAGAGAGACACACTATACCATTCTACCAAGTCATGGAATCCAACAACAATCCTCTTTCATCATCCAAGAACATCCTAGAGACTATCTAAAAGCATGAGACAAGTATTTCTTCCAAAGCTTATATGACCATATATTGCTTCTATTCATCAAGTTCAGCCTTGTTTACAATGAAAGCCTTTGGAATATATAGGCCAAAGTGAGAAAAACCTCTTAGTTCAACTTGCAATCTCATTGGCCTATCCAAAATATCTTATTTTGTCCTTGAGGCTTTGCAAAGCCCAAGGCACAAAATATCTCATAAAATATCTAAAAAATTCTAAAAGAGGGAAATAAATTGACTTTTTATAACTTCTCATGTACACAAATAGCTAAACGCACATGAGGAAAAATCAGTTTTGAAAGGTTCAATTTTTACAAAAATACTCAAAAAATACATCAGCAAAAGGTCCCCTGACTTGCCGACAACTTTTGGAAGCCTTCCCGATGTCAAAATGAGGCTCATGATAGCTTTTTGGAAAGCTATGAGTGTCTAATTTCTGAAAATGTTCATTTTTCTTCCAACAGACCACTGGAAGTCCTCCAAAAATAGGCCTATGTGTAAAAACCCAAAAAAATAAGCCTTGCTGATAAACCGGGCAGAGTGTAGAAAAAGTGAGCATTTTTCGCCATTTCGAGGGAGAAAATGATCTTCAAATGTCCTAAAAATCACTGAGTATGTGCTCATGAAATTATTTCATCCAATGATACCATTCTCATCCTTTGATTATGCCCCAAACTAAAATGGTGATGCCCATGAGTTTTGGCCAAAACTCAAAAATGACAAAAAACCAAAATATGTCGAATTTCGCCCAAACTTGGCGAGCATGACCCTCAAGGGTTTTCAACAACATGTTGTGAAGCAGAGGCCAAGATTTGGAGTCTTGAGGTGTCTTTCCTCAATTTTTTTGTCGGGCGCTTCCCTTTGGTCTCCTTGAGTTTTTCTTGAGCAGCCTTCAACTTCTACCGGGCAAACTGATTTAGCTTTTTATAATGCCCCGTCATCCTCTGTTGAAGGTCTAAGTCCCTGTTTTCCTTCTCCAATTTCCTCTCCAAGTGATCATTAACTCTCTCAAGCCATGCCTCCCAATTGTTCTCTATCTCTTGTTCGAACAATGCGGTGAGAGGGGTGGATTGGAGAAGGGAATTTTCTTCTTCTTTTTGCTCCTCAAGGGCCTTTTTAAGCCCCATGGTTCTTGGCCTCTTTCGCCTAGGCTGATCTTCGCCTTCACTTTCATATAACTCACCCATGAGTTCTTCCAACCTCACTTTTTCTTTGGAGGCCTCCTTCTTGTATTTGATTTCTCGTGTCTCATAAACAACCATATGGACACTCATCTTCTTGTTTTGAATTTGCAAAAATTGATTGAAATTCCTAGCTCTATGAAGATCATCCTTCAAGGCATCAATTTGGCTTTCTCTATGGATCAAGAGATTTTCTAGGATCTAGGCTTCATCATCACTATCATCACTTTGGATTTGGATGATGTCGAATTCCTTTTCCTGTTCATGACTGCCTTCTTCCTTGCCCTTCCCTTTGCTTTGGGTGGCTCTTCTGGTACTCTTCCTCTTAGGCAATTCGACCATGGGCTTCCTTGGCAATTTTCCCTTACTTCGGAGGGCCCTAGTCACATTTGGAGTTACGACTCTAGGCACTCTTTTCTTTGTTGTCCGGGGCTTGGCGACTTTCAGGGAAGAGAGCATAGCCCCTTACCTCAGAGAGGTAGCTAGCACATGCTCCATGGGTTCTTTACCTTTGTCACTTTGCCCTTTTTCTTCTTGAGGCTATTGTTCCTCATGTTGTGGCTGATGTGTAACATGCTGTGGCTGCCCTTATTTATCACTCTCATGCTACTCCTCTTCAGCAGTCTCATGCTGCTCTTTTTTAGCACTTTCATGCTGCCCATGTTCATCATGATGTAGCTGCTATGTGACATCTTTTGACTGCCCCTGTTCATCACTTTCATGCTGCTCCTGTTTAGAACTATCATGCTACCCCTGTTCAGTCTCCTTTGGCTACCCTTGCTGCTCTGTCTCACCCTCATCATAAGTCTACTGTGTATCATCAAAGGTATGCTCACCCTCATCATGAGTGTGATTTTCTTCATGCTGCTGCCCTTCGTCATCAGTCTATTGTTCTTCATGCTACTGCCCTTCATCATATTCCTCATCATCATGGTCATGCTCTTCTCCCTCTTCAGGCTCTTCTTCTTGCTCTGTGGTAAATTTGAGTTTTTTAGGAATGGATCTGCTAGAGGAAGGTGAAGGATGATGAGTAGGAGGCGTAGGGGATGTATGGACTGGAGGGACAGTGGAGAAATCCGGATGAGTGATGAAAGTATCCTACGAGACCTCTCTCTTTTCAAGCTGATGAAGAATGATGATTTTGATGAGAGAGTGATGGAAGAGACAAACTATTTGCTATGAAGGAGGCTTCTTTTGAACAGTGGAGGCCATTTTCTCAATGCTCTTCTGTAAGAATAAAGGTAGATTCAGTAGCTTGTTCCTTGTGAAATGCATGAGCAGTCGAATGTGATAGGCATAGATTCGGGAGAATCTTCCCTCACAAGTGAAGAACTTCATGATAATCTTCATGAGAGGGGCGTAGCTGGCTAAAAGATATGAGAAAGAGAGAATAGAAGGACATGACTCTCTGTGCTTAGGCTTTAGAAAGGGCTTGTAATCATCTGAGTCGAAATGGCTTTGTTTAAACCATTTCTCACCAATATAGGGGATTTTAGTGGCCTTGGAGATGGATCTTGGGGAGAATTTGAAGTCAAGGCCTTCCAACTGGAAATGCTTGTCTCGAAACCTCAAAGCACAAAGATGTGTCAAAGTTGAGAAACTCTTCACCTCTTGCACTCTTTGACAAAAATATAAACACCCGACCTAATGGAAATTGAACAATAGTGATGGGTGGGCATTCACTTCTTCAGTGGAAGTAGGCTCAAATCTCTTATGCAATCCAGTCCTACTATCCTGCCTGGGAGGCATCTTGTCTTGGATGCTCTCTACAAAATCAAACTGCCTCAAATGGTTTTTTTTGAAATGTTCTCTCAAACACAACTCTGTCTTCTTTGTCAATCACTGTTTGTTCAAGGCAAATCTGCCTCAAATGCTGTGTAAAATGTTTTCTTTGATATAGGTCTCTGCTCCTCCCACAACACTACTCTTCCCCTTTGTATGCCAATCAACAAGTAAATTATAATAATATGCACACAGTCAAATAAAAGATATACACAGTCAAATTATTTCTGTGTTCGAGTAAGGTCAAAGGGCTCTTGGTGTTTTTGTGTAAGCTCGGTAGCCTAGTATTTAGACAGAGGCAAGATACTCCTCTCAATCAAAACACCCTCCTTGTCTTCACTGTTTTCTCACACAGATTTTGACAAACACCTCCAAATGGCAATGACAGCTTCACACACTAAAGTTTGTTTTATGGTCAAAGAGGCAGCCCTGACTTTTCTCTTCACCACACCGAGGAAAAATTTGAAATGACAAAACATTTATAGAAGGATCACTGCTGTTTGAAATCAGGCCCACTGTTTCACTTTTCAAACCCTGTCTTTCCTCCCTTTAAACACTGCCTCCACCTTTCAACTTGTTTTGAGGGCAGTTTGTTATGTTTTTAAACATCAATAGGAACCCACCATTTTTACAATGTCAATGTTGGGCAAACAAACCACATCAATTTCATGTTTCAAATAGAAAACACAAACCTCCTTAAAATACTCAACACTGCAATCTATATTATGAGTTTCATCTTTTCACCATCACTTAACAGTCTTGAAAAGAGCAAAGAGGCACATAAAATACCTTTAAAATCGATGACGGGCTTTGCTTGAGGGGTTTGAGCAATTTCCAAAGCTTTTTGGAGGCGTTTGGATCGTGTGAAAAATGCGCAGCATGTTTGATAGGGAAGGCGCTGCGCAAAGAAAAGTTGTCGAGTCACTGATGGGCAGTTGTGACTGGTGCCTACAGGCACGCAGTGCACTGCTACAGGCACACCGTGCAGCAGTGCAACCCTTTGAAAAAACTTCGCCTGAATGCACCGCGCAACCCTATAGGCATGCCGCGTAGTCTTCAAGCCCGAAAAATCAATGAATTTGCCCAAAAAATCATTCTCCGGTCTAGTGAATAGCAAGAGGGGATCGATGCCTTGCGTTTTGAGACTGTCAAATGGCTTGCAACGGTCTCCTTACTATCTTTTGAATGAAAAAAGCCAACTACCCTTAGGTTTGATTTGTGAGGGTTTTGAAAGCACCTTTCTTTAAAACCTATTGCCTTTGTTTATTCGAAAACAAAAGTACAGTGATTTTGAATGTGCTATAAGGGGCCCATACATTTAAATAATGTTGGCAGAAAGGCTGTGCATGCATTCTGGCCAGTTTTGGTAGATATGAATCTTTCTTGTAATAAAATCATCCAAGGGTCAAACTCTTTTCACTCTATTTTAATATTAGAAAAGGAAACTCTGCCACTGCTGACCCTTTAATGACACCTTCAAAATGGGAAATCTGCTCAAAACATATCAATGAGTGGTGAAGCCTCTTTTGCCATTTTGCAAGGAGATGACCTATCTCTTTAAAACTTGATTGACAACTTCTGTTCCTTATGATCATATCTGCTTGTGAGAGGGAAACTGTCTCAAATCCATATAGGGACTATACATGTATCCTCCAAATGATGTTTCTCTTTAACTGTGATTGAGGCCTAGTTGTATTCACCTGAGTTTTACAATCATCTGTCCATCAAGAGGGCACTTCTTCTGAAAACTTCTTCTCTACTTAAACTGCATCAGAAAGGTACCTTTGACCTATTTTCACAAGGAGAATGCCTTCATTTGTGACAGTGGCCTGCATTATTGGATTTGAATGTTGTTCAAGAATCTTGAAACTCATTCCATAATCCTTCTTACATATTTGTGCGCTTATGTATCTATTTGCAATGCCTTTTTGGGAGAATTAAACTCAAATTTCCTTCTGTCCACTATGATGAGTAATTTTGAATGAAAATTATTTATGAATAGGAAGAACAATAGCTTTTGAAAAGAAATCATCACTCTTAGTGGTTTCCCTTGTACAGGATGGCAAAGGTCAGTTTGGGACCAAGACCCTTTTGGCTCCTTTGGCCATCAGCTTAATAATATTTCTTCATTGATGATGAACCCATTACTTCACATTGTAACTAAATAACAGAGGAACTTCTGTAAACAATTTTTAAAATCACTACTTCTCTGCCTCTACCTTTAATCATCATTTTATTTCAGAAACCCTTAGTTGTTGTCTCATTGTATGCCAAAAAATGTCCTTTAGTCTGTGCAAATTGTAAAAATCAAACTTTATCTATTGGCCCTCTGCTTATAGATGAAGGAGGCACTCTTAACCCTCTACTTATAAAATGAAGGAGGTTCTTCAGTCTTCAAAAAACCTCTGCTTATAGATGAAGGAGGTTTTTCAATCATGTCATCTCATCAGCTGTTAACAGTGTTATTTTTCCTTTCATTGTCTTGTCATGCTTGAGCCAATGAAGAATGACAAATTGATAATAGTTAAGATGAACATTTCTATGAGACATGTAAATCTACTTTTCTAATGTCTCTGTGCTTCTTTAGGCATCATAAGCAGTTTGGATAGTACTTGCAAAGTGCTTCTTGACATTCATAATTTACTAACCTTTGACTGTGATCGTAGGAGCTTAATGAAATAACTCTCTGCCCTGTAGCTGCATTCCAAGCTCAAAGTCACATGAGAAGCAACTGTCTTCTCATGTGGAAACAAATATTATCTTCTAGGAATGTTGTTATACTTCTGTACTTGAAAGATCTATTTAAAACACTATAAAAACAACGAAAGTCATTTTGACCTATGGTACATGTATTGCTGAGACTTGAGGGTTTATTAGTGGCATGACCTAGGGTTGTAACCAACTTTGTTTGCAGAATGGAAATGGTATGTTATGACTGGTCTGTAGCAGATAGAGGTTCTTTGGCTTTAGGATAGTTTTCCAAGGGAGAAATGCCTAAAGCGCCACTACCTAACTTAGGGGAAACTTCTTTGGACATCTTTGGATTGTTTCTTTGTAGCTGATGGGCAAACTAGTATGGCTGAAGCCTAGATAGGGCTTGATAATGAGGTTTCATCTCGTCATGGGAAGACTGAAAGGTAAGAGGGCAAAAATTTTATGGGTGTTTTCTAGCTGGAAAATTTGACAATTTTTTAGATCAGCTGCTAGAAAACTTGGCTGTTACAACTAGTCATCACCAACAAGTGAAAAATACTAATGACTAACAGTGGCTCCATTTGGGGAGGGCAGCTCCTTTTTAGGAGGTGTCCAGAATCTCAGATCTTTGGCTCATGAAGACCAGTGCCTTATCCATTGGCGCAATTTTCACTCTTCCTTGATGCTACTTCTAAAAAATGATAGCATGATTAGCATCAATGATATTTCTACCTACCCCACTATCTTTCCTAACATTTTTTCTTCCTTTGGGTGCATTTGGACTAGCAGCCTTTTGACAATATATATATATATATATATATATATATATATATATATATATATTGAAAAATGAACCTATCTAGTTCTCCACTTATATCCACTGAGAGTTCAGATTAGGCTGATGAACTCCTTCATTACTCTACCTATGCTAGATCAACTGTCAAGGTTAAGCTGTTTGACAGGATTTTATTCTCTAATCTAAAACACGAAATTGAAAAATGATCAAATCAAGGTTAGAAAGCCTGATTTGTCATGTACTTGTGGCATGAAAGACAAGTTGTACACAAATATTATTTTGCATAAAATGGAAACTAGGAAAAACGGGGGTAGGATGCACAATTTGTTTTTCATCCCCACTTCCTTCTTTGGTTCTGTTTTGACCATGTGGAACCAATATATTTTCCTAATCTACTCTCTTTGATATGTCAAGCTTACACAATTTTGACCATCTTTTTCACTCACTAACTTATCAAAAAATAAATTTAAAACATGTTCAGCTATGATTAGGATAGCTAATTGAACAAGACATTTGAGTACTAGAAGCGGCATTTAGACCTGCGCACTTTCTGAATGACTATTTTTTTTTAACATGGGGCCTTCTTTCTATTTTTCAAACTGCCCTCTTTTCTATTTTTCTATTTTTTTTGAATTTTCTGTTTTATCTATTTTTCAAACAGTGGTATATACAATGATTGAAAATTTTGTAAACTCAGAAATCTTGGAAATGGAAAAACTTAAGCATCTTATCCTTGTAAGGATCTCCTACCACTCTTGGTCCACTCAACTCCTGAAAAGAGAAATTTGGAAAATTTTCTCTTTCTAGCATGACATAAGGATTCATGCAGGAATCTTTGAACGAACCCGTATCTTCCCGCTGTACCTCTTTAAACCTCTGATTTCCGCTCCTTCCTTTACTATACATATTCTTTAAGTAATGCATATATTCTTTGTCATTTTTGAAATAAATAATGACATCATCAAGGTATGTTAAAATGAAAAAATTCAGGACTGGAAACATGGCTTTCATGAGCATATTTTTGATATCCTGTGGTTTTTAAATTCTGAGTCTGAAACTAGAATTACTTCCATCATACTGGAAAAAATCTTTGAGCTGTCTACTTTGCAAGGGAATCATTTGGCTATAACCTGAAACATAATATTGCAAAGGCATATGATTAAAAGCACTTATCATCGGCATATCATGGTCTTGGGCAGGAAGGATAAAATTTCTGTCATAGGGATATGCATTAGTGTTTCTAAAATCAAAACAGATCCTATGACCAGCTATTTTATCTTTGATTATTACTGATTGGTTCAAATTTTTGTATTTTATTTTTTCGAAGTTTTTTCTTGGAGTGATGGTAGTGGCATAGTGTTTCTCATTGTTTTCTCTGCATGAGGTAGTATTCTACATGAGATTTCCAATTCTAGAAGTTCTAAGTCTTTGATGGAATGATAGGATATTAGCCAGTTCAAGTAACTCAGGTATGCTTGGACTATAGTTATCATGTTCACTCATAAGGAGTTTATCAGGCATTTTTTCTGGATTTTGAGCTGTTATGGCTAAAGTCAAGGTTTCACTTCCAGTGGAAGAGTTATGTGATGGTAAATCCTTGAGGTACGATAAAAACATTAAGCTTCCATGCTCCTGAGTTCTGAAAAGGTTTGTGATATGTAAGTCTTCTAATGCCTCTATTCTGAAAAAGTTTCCTGATGTTACTGCTGATGTTTGACTAAGGTTTGAGAAATTCGCTTGATAGTACATAATGGTTTGTGCTTCTTGCTCTATTCCTATTTCAAAAGGAACATATTTACTTTCCTCAAGACATAGCTATTCATGATCATGGTAGTTTTGAGTGTCTAATTCGTCATAGAGAAGTAGGGGCAGCTGATGTGGTGGGTCTAAGTTTGTTTCAATTTCTTTTGACTATTCTTCAATGTCCTCATCAGTGTGCAGAATAAAAGAGTTCAGGTTAGAATGCAAGGAATACATTGGGATATTATCTGGCCTCTCTTGGCTACTGATCATGTATTTCATGTGTGACTCTCGATAGAGTATTCTTGTTTGGTCAAACACACGAATAGTGGCATAGGACATATCAAGTTGAATATTCCCTTGGAGCTTGGCTCCCCAATATCTGGATAGAAGCATTCTGTACTTGGGGGGAATTTCTGCTACCACTATGTCCATGATCAGGTGTTTTGTAGGTATTTGGGCCAAAATAAAACAAAGATATTTGATCAAGCCTAGACATTTGACTCTACTAGAATCAAATGAATATAAGTCTTTGTATGGTCTTGTGATTTCAAGGCCTAATATTTCCATTACAACCTTTGGCATGAGATTATGCGAGGCTCTAGAGTCTAGCATGGCATTGTGAAGGATTTGATCATGGATATTCAGATTGATGTAAAAGGGAAGAGTGGTTCCTTCTTGGAATTTTCCTTCTATTTTCAGACCAAACAACACTTCAGGAGTGTCATCAGCTAGATTAAGGGTGTTTGCATCATTTCCTATATTTAGGACCTTTAACACTTGGGATTTGTAAGAGCCTTGTGTGATAAGTTCAATGAGAGGCATGGTGATCTTTATTTTGGAAATTTCTCCCTCAAACCGGAAGGGTATTTGTAGTTTAGACAGGTTTGCCTCAACTTTTTCAGCCATGACTTTCTCTATGGTCTGAGTTTGTTGGCTTTGTTTTGGGATCTTTTTTGACACAGCCACCTCGGGAATCTTTGTGGAAGTACTAGGAGCATCTAAGCCAAGGCTTGATTTAATAGCTTTATCTTTGTTTTGGTCAATTTTCTTGACCACGATTTTGTTACTGTCCACTTCTTTTTTAAGGATGGTATCGGGGGTTTTAGCAGTGTCTGAGCTGTCTTTCTTGGAGTTGTCTTGGTTTTTTCTGCTTCTAAGGTCATACTACCTGTGATCTTCTATTATGGCATTCTGAAAATCTATGGCAGGATCCTCGGGATCTTCATAGTTGGTTTCATCTTGATTCGAAGAGAAGAATGCTTGTTCTTGTTCCATGAGGTACACCTCACTCTCATTATCAAAACCTATGAGGTTCAAATGATTTTCATTAATGGGTTCTATATCCCTATCATCTTCTTTCACATAATTTTCATTAAATGGTGGCTTAATTTGTTGGTCATTTTCCCTTGGTTTGTTTTGAGGTTGTTCCCTCCTAAAATTTTGGTTCCAGTTTCTGTTTGGAGGGTTTGGCTGGTTGTCCCTAAGAGGGGTATTTTCACTTATCTTTTCCCACATTTTGGCCATGGACCTAACCAAGTCATCTATTCTAGGATCTAGGGAAGGGGATGAAGTGGAGACCTCATCTTGGTATGTGACTTTCCTTTCTAATCTAGTCCTAGCTCTTTTTTCTACTAAGTTGGCTTTTTCCCTTATGACTACTTTTTGCATTTCCTCTAAGGTAAGGGGGTCTTTATCTCTTAACTAATAAGTCATGTCTGGGTCAAAACCCTCGGGGAACTTTTCCAAGGCTGAACCAAGTGGGGGTTTGAAATGAGGTGGGAGGACATTATACACACTATTGAACCTAGTGCAGTATCCCTGGACACTTTTCCCATTTTCCCGTTTTAGATTGTTATATTCTGACAGGATTTGAATGGGGTTCTTTCAGATTTCCCACTTGTTTATGAAGACTTGGTAGAGCTATGGGAGGTTATGGATGCTATTTGTAGTTAAGCTCTTAAACCATTTTTTGGGTTCCCCACCCAGGCTTTGGGTGAACATTCTCATTCTGATGGTCTCATCTTCTATTTCCATGTATTCAAAGCCATCACTAATCCTATCTACATGCTGTTGAGATATAGTAGTCTCATCTCCGATAAAGTGCGGGATTTTGGCCTAATAGTCATTTTGTAAGGGAGCCAAAGGTTGCGGCAACACCAAAGGTGCATACCAAGCTGCCATGACGGGAGTTGAGGGATGATGTACAAAATTAGGGCTTGCGGGATGAGCTGAGGTGGTTTGAACATTAGTGTTTTGGATGGGTGTGGCGAATGTGCTTGGACTAGTGATCTGATTTTGAGTAGATTTGGGATGGTAGGAGCCAAAGTGATGGAGAAGCTGAGAGTCAGGAGGTGTGGTAGGTGAGGCTTCTCTACTAGGACTCTGTGGCAAATCTAGGGGTTCAATATCATCAAAGTCGATCTTACTTTGTGACTTGCTTCTAAAAATGGTTTTTGTTGGTTCTAAGTCAAAAGGGGAATCTGGTAAAGTAGTAATATGTTCAGGTAGTGATCTTGTTTTACAGAGGGACCTATCGGTAGCTAAATTTCCAGTCTCGAAAGCTTGCCACAGAATATTCTCTGGATCATCTACTATGATAGGGGGATTTGGGTCTGGATGAGATCTAGTGTTGATTCTTCGTGAAGCCAGATTTCGGGTCTAGAGTTTAGAGAGGATGGTATTGGTGAATGTTTCGGATGAATGGCCTCTCTAAGGTTTTACTAATGTGAAGGATGGTCAAAAACAAAAATATGGACTAGTGGAGTTGCCAGGTGGATTTCTATGAGAACTATGGTCCACCACCGATACTTATCAAAGATGCTTTGGGACAAAGTTTTATAGCAAACTTTGAGATGGAAACTTGCAAAGAAGAGTGATTCACTTGGTTTTAATAGCTTTCTAGGCTATGTGGACAAGCTAATGGTTCTCTTGGCAAGAAGACTTCTGCTTATCTCCTATGTTTTAGGTGAGGTTTTATGAATCGCTAAGTTATTCTTAGCTTATCACTGATTACAGAGCTTCTATCCTAAGCTTAATTTTTTGGAAGGATGAGTTAGCAGGAAGGTATGGTTTAAGAATTTTTATTTTATTTTATGGAGTTTCTAGGCCTACTGGAGCATAGTGGAGTCGCCAGGTGGATTTTTAGTTGTTTTGAGGTATATGTGTGTGGTCCACCACCAATACTGACAAAAACCAATCTAAGGGATTTTTTTGGGGTTTTTCTGAGTTCTTATGTGCAACCTAGTTTGTAGGAGTGTTATAAACCTGATTCATCACTTTGCTAAGATGGTGAAACAAGGAGTTTACTCTAAACGATTCTATAGGCTAATGGTCTAAGTTTAGTGTTGAAGGACTAAAGAGTCTCTAATATTTTGCTAGACTGTCATGTACTCGGTAGGTCCCATCGTGATCGCCATTATGTTAGTGAGCGGTGGGATAAGTCAATCAGACAGTATTCTTAAAGGTCTCTAAAGGTTTAGGGAAACTAAGTTTGTTTATCACTCAGAGTCCCACCGTGATCGCCATTATGTTAGGGTGACGATGAGGTGGCTCAATCGAATAGTAGCCTAGAGTTTAGTAAATTAGTAAGGCCTACTCGAGGCTAGTGGAGTCGCGAGGTGGATTTTTAGTTGTTTTGAGGGGATATTGGTATGGTCCACCACCAGTACTGACAAAAACCAATCTAAGGGAGTTTTTGGGGTTTTTTTTTTGAATTTTTTATGTAGTCCTAAGGTTTGTAAGAGTGTCCTTTAGCTGAGTCATCATTTTGCTAGGATGGTGAAACAACCAGATTCTACTCTTCTAAGTTTGACTGAGATTTTGAGAGTTCCTAAGGGATACCCAGGATGTTTTGACTCAAAGTCCCACTGTGATCTCCGTTATGTTAGTGAGCGGTGGGATAAGTCAATTAGAAATTATTCTTAAAGGTCTCTAAAGGTTTAGGGAAACTAAATTTTTTTATCACTCAGAGTCCCACCATGATTTCCATTATGTTAGTGTCGTGTGATTTGGCTAATTGGCAAGCCAAATGACAGTGTAACATCAAACCAAAGTTTGGAGCCCAAGGACCTAGCCTTCCTGGACTCAGAGAGGACTCTCTCTATTTGTGTAAGGGATATCTGTGTGTTTGCTTATTGTGTTCTGATTTTAGGCTAGTTATGAAGTAGGTTTTTGGTTTTGGTTTTTAGGTTGTGAGGGATGAACTGATCAAAGATATAAGATAGGTAAAAAGATGTCGGATCAACTGGTCTATGGGATCGAATAGGTCAAGAAAGCTATTAGATGGTGATACAAGGCTGTTGAAGGGCCGATTTGATTCGAGGTAGAAAGGATCTTTGGGCAAAATGGAGTAAGATGGACATCAAGTTTGTGAATAACAAAGGATTCCAAGCATAACTAGTTTAATAGCTAACACAAACATGGTAGGGCAAACCATTAATCATGAGACTTGTGACTATAAGCTAATCAATACATCGAAATAAACATTCAAGCCATGCATAGAGATATATAACTCTCTAACTTTGGGAAATGGCTATCAGACTTTTGGGAGATACACTTAAGACGGACAAACAACTCAAATCACTATGCCGAAACACCTAAACACAGTACTTCATGTTATTGGGCACTTTGAAAATAAGATTGCATAGTCTTAGACAAAGGGCAAGGTTAGAACTAGACCTCCTTGCTTCAACAAATGACAATATAATCAGTCAAAGACAAATTTCATGGATGGAGCTATGGCTAGCCATGAGTAAGCAGGGCATACCGTAAATCATACTTAGCATGCATAAAACCATGAATGAAACAAGAAACAATATCCTTAAGTTATTAAAGAACAATCAAGAATTCTTTAATGTGACTAAGAATGAAGAAAACATGGAAGCTATGAAGAAACAGGAAATTTGAGGTGCCTCCAAAGGCATGTCTCAAATTTTCTCTCTACTATCCTATAGCAAGCAAGAAACATAGATTTATGAATGAAAACTAGGAAACAAAACAAAGAGAGAGACACTATACCATTCTACCAAGTCATGGAATCTAACAACAATCCTCTTTCATCATCCAAGAACATCCAAAAGACTATCCAAAAGCATGACACAAGTATTTCTTCCAAAGCTTATATGACCATATATTGCTTCTATTCATCAAGGTTAGCCTTGTTTACAATGAAAAAATTTGTAATATATAGGCCCAAGTGAGGAAAAATTCTTAGTTCAATTTGCAATCTCATTGGCCTATCCAAAATATCTTATCTTGTCCTTGAGGCTTTGAAAAGCCCAAGGCACAAAATATCTCATAAAATATCTAAAAAAATGCTAAAAGAGGGAAACAAATTGACTTTTCGTAACTTCTCATGTGCAAAAATAGCTAAACGCACATGAGGAAAAAGCAGTTTTTAAAGGTTCAATTTTTTATAATAATACTCAAAAAATACATCAACAAAAGGTCCCCTGACTTGCCGGAAACTTTTGGCAGCCTTCCCGATGTTGAAACGAGGCTCATGATATCTCATTGGAAAGCTCTGAGTATCTACTTTCTAAAAAAACTTGAAATTTCCCAATCTGATGCCTAGAAATCCTACAAAAATAGCCATGTGTGTAAAAAACCAGAAAATAAGCTTTGCTGATAGACCAGGCAGAGTGTAGAAAAAGCAAGCATTTTTCGCCATTTCGGGGGAGAAAAGGATTTTCTAATGTCATAAAAATCACTGAGTATGTGCTCTTGAAATTATGGCATCCAATGATACCATTTTCATCCTTTTATGATCCCCCAAACTGAAATGGCGAAACCCATGAGTTTTTGCCAAAAACCCAAAAATGACAAAAAACCAAAATATGTCGAAAATCGCCAAAAATTGGTGAGCATGACCCTCAAGAGTTTTTAGCAACATGTTGTGAATTAGAGGCAAAAATCTGAAGTCATGAGGTGTATTTCCTCAATTTCTATGCTGGGCGCTTCTCTTTAGCCTACTTGAGTTTCTCTTGAGCAGCCTCCAACTTGCGCCAGGCAAACTGATTTAGCTTTTTATAATGCCCCGTCATCCTCCGTTGAAGGTCTAAGTCCCTGTTTTCTCTCTCTAATTTCTTATCCAAGTGGTCATTGACTCTCTCAAGCCATGCCTCCCTATTGTTCTTTATCTCTTGTTCAAACAATGCAGTGAGAGGCGTAGATTGGAGAAGGGCTTTTTCCTCTTCTTCTTGCTTCTCAAGGGTCCTTTTAAGCCCCATGGTTCTTGGACTCTTTTGCCTAGGCTGATATTCGCCTTCACTTTCATCGAACTCACCCATGAGTTCTTCCAACCTCGCTTGTGATTTGGAGGCCTCCTTCTTTTATTTGGTCGCCCGTGTCTCATAAACAGCCATATGGACACTCATTTGCTTATTTTGGATTTGCAAAAATTGATTGAAATTCCTAGCTCTATGAAGATCATCCTTCAATGCATCAATTTTTCTTTCTCTATGGATCAAGAGGCTTTCTAGAATCTAGGCCTCATTCTCACTATCATCGCTTTGGATTTAGATGATGTCGAATGCACTCTCCTGTTCATGACTGCCTTCTTCCTTACCCTTCCCTTTGCTTTCGATGGCTATTCTAGTGCTCTTCCTCCTAGGCAAATCAATCATGGGCTTCTTTGGCAATTTTCCTTTACTTCGGAGGGCCCTTGTCACATTTGGAGTGACAACTCTAGGCACTCTTTTATTTGTTTTCCAGGGCTTGGTGACTTTCGGGGAAGAGAGCATGGCCCCTTGCCTCAGAGAGGTAGCTAGCACATGCTCCATGGGTTCTTTACCTTTGTCACTTTTCCCTTTTTCTTCTTGAGGCTGTTGTTCCTCATGTTGTGGTTGATGTGTAACATGCTGTGGCTACCCTTGTTTATCACTCTCATGCTTCTCCTATTCAGCACTCTCATGCTGCTCTTGTTTAGCACTTTCATGATGCCCCTGTTCATCATGATGTAGCTGCTGTGTGACATCTTTTGACTGCCCCTGTTCATCACTTTCATGTTGCTCCTGTTCAGCACTATCATGCTGCCCCTGTTCGGTCTCCTTTGGCTACCCTTTCTGCTCTTTCTCACCCTCATCACAAGTCTGTTGTGTA
The DNA here is from genome assembly GCA_034641835.2 of Pinus albicaulis. Classification (NCBI taxonomy): domain Eukaryota; kingdom Viridiplantae; phylum Streptophyta; class Pinopsida; order Pinales; family Pinaceae; genus Pinus; species Pinus albicaulis. Next base: position 1,210,185,610 of record CM076574.1, read on the forward strand.
TCATCAAAGGTTTGCTCACCCTCATCATGAGTGTGATGTTATTCATGCTGCTGCCCTTCATCATCAGTCTGTTGTTCTTCATGCTCCTTCCCTTCATCATCTTCCTTATCATCATGGTCATGCTCTTCTCCCTCTTCAGGCTCTTCTACCTGCTTTGTGGTAAATTTGAGTTTTTTAGGAATGGGTCTGCTAGAGGAAGGTGAAGAATGATGAGTAGGAGGCGTAGGGGATGTATGGACTGGAGGGATAGTGGAGAAATTCGAATGAGTGATGAAATTATCCCACGAGACCTCTCTCTTTTCAAGCTGATGAATAATGATGATTTTGATGATAGAGTGATGGAAGAGATAGGATATTTGTTGTGAAGGAGGCTTCTTCTGAATAGTGGAGGCCATTTTCTCAATGCTCTTGTGTAAGAAGAAAGGAAGATTTAGCATCTTGGTCCTTGTGAAATGCATGAGCAGTCGAATGTGATAGGCATAGATTCGGGAGAATCTTCCCTCACAAGTGAAGTACTTCATGATAATCTTCATGAGAGGGGCGTAGCTGGCTAAAAGATATGAAAAAGGGAAAATAGAAGGACATGACTCTCTATTCTCAGGCTTTAGAAAGGGCTTGTAATAATCTGAGTCCAAATGGCTTTGTTTAAACCATTTCTCACCAATATAGGGGATTTTAGTGGCCTTGGAGATGGATCTTGGGGAGAATTTGAAGTCAACCCCTGCCAACTAGAAATGCTTGTCTCAAAACCTCAAAGCTTAAATATGTGTCAAAGGAGAGAAGCTCTTCACCTCTTGCACTCGTTGACAAAAATATAAACACTCGACCTCATGGAAATTAAACAAGACTGATGGGTGGGCATTCACTTCTTCAGTGGAAGTAGGCTCAAATCTCTTATGTAATCCACTCCTACTATCTTGCCTGGGAGGCATCTTGTCTTGGATGCTCTCTACAAAATCAAATTGCCTCAAATGGTTTTTTTTGAAATGTTCTCTCAAACACAACTCTGTCTTCTTTTTCAATCACTGTTTGATCAAGGAAAATCTGCCTCAAATGTTGTGTAAAATTTTTTCTTTGTATAGGTCTCTGCTCCTCCCACAACACTGCTCTTCCCCTTTGTATGCTAATCAAAAAGTAAATTATAATAATATGAACACCGTCAAATAAAATATATACACATTCAAATGATTTTTGTGTTCGTGTAAGGTCAAAGGGCTCTTGGTGTTTTGTTGTAAGCTAGGCAGCCTAGTATTTAGACAGAGGCAACATACTCCTCTCAATCAAAACACCCTCCTTGTCTTCACTGTTTTCTCACACATATTTTAACAAACACCTCCAAATGGTAATGACATCTTCACACACTAAAGTTTGTTTTATGGTCAAAGAGGCAGCCCTGACATTGCTCTTCACCACACCGAGGAAAACTTTGAAATGACAAAACATTTATAGAAGGATCACTGCTGTTTAAAATCAGGCCCACTGTTTCACTTTTCAAACCCTGTCTTTCCTCCCTTTAAACACTGCCTCCACCTTTCAACTTGTTTTGAGGGCAGTTTGTTAGGTTTTTAAACATCAATAGAAACCCACCATTTTTACCATGTCAGTGTTGGGCAAACAAACCACAGCAACTTCGAGCTTCAAACAGAAAAGACAACCCTCCTTAAAATACTCAACACTGTGATCTATATTATGAGTTTCATCTTTTCACCATCACTTAACAGTCTTGAAAAGAGCAAGGAGGCACATAAAATACTTTTAAAATTGATGATGGGCCTTACTTGAAGGGTTTGATAAATTTTCAAAGCTTGTTGGAGGTGTTTGGATCATGTGAAACATGCATGAAATGTTTGATAGGGAAGGCGCCGCGCAAAGAAGAGTTCTTGGGTAACTAACAGGTAGTCGTGACCGACGCCTATAGGCATGCCACGCGCTACTACAGGCGTGCCGCGTAACAATGCAACCCTTTGAAAAAACTTTTCCTGAACGCGTCGCGCAACCCTACAAGCACACCGCACAGTCTTCAAGCTCGAAAAATCGATGAATTTGCCCAAAAACGCGTTCTTCGGTCTAGTGAATAGCAAGAGGGGATCGATGCCTTGTGTTTTGAGACTGTCAAATGGCTTGCAATGGTCTCCTTACTCTCTTTTGAATGCAAAAATCCAACTACCCTTAAGTTTTATTTGTGAGGGTTTTGAAAGCTCCTTTGTTTAAAACCTACTGCCTTTGTTTATTTGAAAACAAAACCACAGTGATTTTGAACGTGCTATAAGGGGCCCATACCTTTAAATAATGTTGGCAGAAAGGGTGTGCATGCATTCTGGCCAGTTTTGGTAGATATGACTCTTTCCTCTTGTAATAAAATCATCCAAGGGTCAAACTCTTTTCACTGTGTTTTAATATTAGAAAAGGAAACTCTCCCACTGCTGACCCTTTAATGACACCTTCAAAATGGGAAATCTGCTCAAAACATATCAATGAGTGGTGAAGCCTCTTTTGCCATTTTGCAGGGAGATGACCTATCTCTTTAAAACTTGACTGATAGCTTCTATTCCTTATGATCATATCTGCTTGTGAGAGGGAAACTATCTTGAATCCATATATGGACTGTAGATGTATCCTCCAAATGATGTTTCTCTTTAACTATGATTGAGGCGTAGTTATATTCACATGAGTTTTACAATCATCTGTCCATCAAGAGGGCACTTCTTCTGAAAACTTCTTCTCTACTTAAACTGCATCAGCAAGGTACCTTTGACCTATTTTCACAAGGAGAATGCCTTCATTTGTGATAATGGCCTGCATTATTGGCTTTGAATTTTGTTCCAGAATATTGAAACTCATGCCATAATCCTTCTTACATATTTGTGAGCTTGTGTATCTATTTGCAATGCCTTTTTGGGAGAATTAAACTCAAATTTCCTTCTGTCCACTATGATGAGTAATTTTGAAAGAAAATTCTTTATGAATAGGAAGAAAGGTACCTTTTGAAAATCAATCATCACTCTTAGTGGTTTCCCTTGTACATGATGGCAGAGGTCAGTTTGGGACCAAGACCCTTTTGGCTCCTTTGGCCATCAGCTTAATAATATTTCTTCATTGATGATGAACCCATTACTTCACATTGTAACTAAATAATAGAGGAATTTCTGTAAACAATTTTTGAAAGCACTACTACTCTGCCTCTACCTTTAATCATCATTTTATTTTAGAAACCCTTAGTTGCTATCTCATTGTATGCCAAAGAATGTCCTTTAGTCTGTGCAAATTGTAAAAATCAAACTTTATCTACTGGCCCTTTGCTTATATATGAAGGAGGTGCTCTTAACCCTTTTCTTATAAAATGAAGGAGGTTCTTCAGTATTCAAAAACCCTCTGCTTATAGATGAAGGAGGTTTTTCAGTCATGTCATCTCATCAGCTGTTAACAGTGTTATTTTTCCTTTCACTGTCTTGTCATGCTTGAGCCAATGAAGAATGGAAAATTGATAATAGTTAAGATGACCATTTCTCTGAGACATGTAAATCTACTTTTCTAATGTCTTTGTGCTTCTTTAGGCATCATAAGAAGTTTGGCTATCATTTGCAAAGTGCTTCTTGTCATTCATAATTTACTAACGTTTGACTGTGATCGCAGGAGCTTAATGAAACAACTCTATGCCTTGTAGCTGCATTCCAAGCTCAAAGTCACATGAGAAGCAGCTGTCTTCTCATGTGGAAACAAATACTATCTTCTGGGAATGCTGGTATACTTCTGTACTTGAAAGATCTATTTAAAACACTATAAAAACACCTAAAATCAGTTTGACCTATGGTACATGTATTGCTGAGACTTGAGGGTTTATTAGTGGCGCGACCTAGGGTTGTAACCAAATTTGTTTGTAGAATTGGAATGGTCTGTTATGACTGTTCTGTAGCAGATAGAGGTTCTTTGGCTTTAGGATAGTTTTCCAAGGGAGAAATGCCTAAAGCGCCACTACATAACTTAGGGGAACTTCTTTCGACAGATTTGGATTGTTTCTTTGGAGCTGATGGGAAAACTAGTATGGCTGAAGGCTAGATAGGGCTTCACAATGAGGTTTCATCTCGTCATGGGCAGACTGAAAGGTAAGAGGGAAAAAATTTTATGGGTGTTTTCTAGCTAGCAAATTTGACAATTTTTTAGATCAACTGCTAGAAAACTTTGCTATTACAACTAGTCATCACCAACAAGTGAAACATACTGATGACTAATAGGCCCATACTCGCCCTAGAAGTCCTACCAACTCTAGGGACTTTTCCCTTTAGAAATATCTATGACTGCCACCAAGCTGCTCAAGTATACTTCGACCTCGTGCCACTGAATCTCCATCATCCGTTTTGAGCTATCGCTCACCAACATGCCTATGTTATACACATCATTGTTCGGTTAAGGCTTCCTTTTTGTCAACCTTAATGACTCTTTTCCAAAAAGGAAGCAGTACCTTGGATGACCCTTCCCATGCAAAGGGGTATCCTTCATTTTCCATAGATGTCATCGATCCTCTTGACATTCGAATACAAAAAAAGCTTTCATGTCACGATGGTATCGTTCCTTACAACTATTGCCCTTTGATCAAGATCTGTCAAAGACCCATGCATTTATAAGAGTCTCTGACAACAATGCTTACATGGGAAGGTCCCAGCCAGTACATATGTGTACATTGCAGAATGATCTGCCATACCAAGATTATGCATATGGGTACCACATTCCACATATCATTAAAAAAAAAAAAATGCCCCTAAGGGCATCAGCAATCATCATCAACAACCACCAGCATCACTACCATAGTAGTGACATAGACAACACATGTATCTGTCAATTTTGTTTAGCTATCCATAACATCACGAGCATGGGACATGCCTCCCTCATTGAAATTGTGTAAATATGTTGTATATTTTTTCTGCTTGCAGGGAGTCCCTTAGGCCATGGTTATCTCAGAAATGGTGCAAGGTGTTGTCTATTCCAAAAGTACACGCAAGCATCTCTCTCTCTCTCTCTCTCTCTCTCTCTCTCTCTCTCTCTCTCTCTCTCTCTATGTACGATACAGAAAAGAAAATATAATTTATTTCAGCTATACAGTTCTTCCTAGACCCCACACATTAGGGCCATCGAGCCATCATTTGCATTATTACTGTTTGGAACTCTCTATATAGCTTCTTCTGTGTTTTTAGTTTTAGTTTTTTAACCAGAGAATAATTTAGCATATCATTTCATTTAAGATTTATTCTTTTGAGCTCCCCCCACATACTGCATGTTACCAATAGTTTAGAGATTATACCACACTCTCTAAGCTTGAGTGATTTCGTACACCCATGTGTCGAATCCACCACAACAGGATTGGCGACTCCACTGATGTGTTTCAAGTTTATGTGGTTGTGCCATCTTTTGTAGGAGAAACTTTGTCTATGCTAGAGTGGAGCTGATAGTCCTCTGACCCATATTTTAGTCCCTAGACTCACTGAGGTGATAGACTGAAGAATTCAGCTCCTAAATTTTTTTACTTATAGGATTTTTGTGCACATTTTTTCCACACAGAGGTGCATTGCACATGTTTAGGAGTGACTTGCATGCAAGAAGGCACACCTATCAAGGGCTTTTGCACGCAAATTGTAGAGAGATTTTTTTTCTCCCTATTTTCTTCATTTTTTCTTCTTGTAAGTGTATTGGGAAACCACTAATGTATCTGCCAACACCTGTGTTGATACCCCACAGCTTCTGAGAACTGATTTTTTGCTGCGTTTCGTAGGCATTTAGTTAGTTTTCATTTAAGTTGGTTTTTTGAAAAAAGTGTTCACATAGTTTAAGTAGGGGGTGAATTGACCATTTCTTTTTGAACAATTTATGTTTTTTGCACATTCTGGTATGCACACTTAGCTTAGCTAGTCCAAGTAAGTGGCTAATGACCACACACATACACTCACACACATTCACCCACTAAGGAAAGAAAGCCACCTAAAAATGACTTAAACCAACTCACTAGATTCTCCCCACAGGGGCCACAAGAGAATTTATAGATTAAGTTAGGATCAAGGAGGTAGCCATCCAATAAGCCGCCTTGATCACACTTCACATTGAAACATAGAAGTTGTGTTTTTAGGGAGCTTTAAAATCCACCTATCAGCCCACGGAAAAGAAAACCTGAGAGCGCCAGTTATCCAGATTTATGCAGGAACGAAAAAAAATAAACATATAACCATAAATACAAAGATGCAGTGGAGATAACACTTCATTTCATTAGTATGAAAGAACTGAAATTTGCTTATAGATAGAGTGGAAATAAACTATCTAGGGTGCTGGTAGCTATCTCTGAGAAGAGATGTGGTGGCTATAGGTCACTGAACTGAGTTACAATGAGGCTCAAGGGCCTATTTATTATTTAGAAGGAATGGAAAACCCTAAACATACAAAACCCTAACCTTAGGAGATGAAGCGCCAAAACTATGGGCCTTGTTTGGGTAAATTGGTGTTTCAACTTCCTAGGGATGTAATTTTGGCATACGATCTCCATTTGATGTGAACCATACCTCGTTAGAAATATCTATCCGAGGAATACAAATTTCGAGTGAGTAAAATCACTCTGTGGACCCATATTGCTCCCATTTTTCCAAAAAAATGTCGTTTAGGGCCTCAAAACGGCTCTGGAAGTTCAGGACCCAAAAAACTGCTAAAAATAGTAAGTTGTGCCGAAACTGAAAGAGACAATGGTTGGGCCTGAAGTGGAATAGACGGGTGACCACCATTATCCACCTGGATCATTCCTCCACCCTTAGGAAGCAATGGTCCCCATTGCGTTAAGTTCCTCCATGAGATGAGGAAAATTCTGCTGAACTTGGTCGCTAGTGAACCACTTTCCTTGGTGCAGGAGTTGGCTAGCTTTGGCAACCCGATACAGTTGGATATTTGTTGGCGAGTGTTATTGATCTCCATTTCCATGATACAATCTGTGGTGGCCTACTCCATGTAGTTTGGGTTTAACTTTGTTGGTCTGAGTTGTTCTGCAAGGTCAGAAGTGTCCATTAGAGGTGGGAAGTAAGGACGAAGGTGGTCCACATTGAATACTGGGTGTAGACCAAAGAATGGTGGAATGCTGAGCTTGAATGGCATTGCTCCCTACAGCCTTGGTGATGGTGTACGATCCATATCGGAGCGGGCGAAGCTTGCGGTGGGGTCCAGCGAGGCGCTTCTTCTGCAAATGTAACCACACTTTGTTGCTGACCTGGAAGTTGTATGGTACTCAATGGTTATCATGACATTGCTTGTACTTAGCATTGGCTCTATCCAATATGTCATGAACCTGTTGGAGGATGTGTTGAATTCGCTCGATGAAGCTATTTTCTTTGTCAACTTTAGACTAGACATGATCCGAATCGGACTGAGTAACCGCAAATGGCATGGCTACGTCAATGGGACATAGTGGCTGGAAACCCAAGCCCTCCTGAAAGGGGCTATGGCTGATTGAGCTGTGGAGAGCCCGGTTATAACTATGTTGTACATAGGGGAGGCTCTCATCCCATGTGTGTGGATGGTTGGAATTGTAAATGCGTAGAATTTGTACAATCATTCTGTTGACAACCTTTGTCTGACCATCTGTTTGGGGATGGAAAGATGTGGATTTGGTGAGATTGGTGTCCAGCATTGACCAGAGACTAGACCAAAATGTGTTGAGGAACCTACTATCCCAATCTCATTTGATAGACTATGTGATCCCAAAGTGCAACCGCACTCATTCAAAGAAAAGTTTAGCAGTGGCCTCTGCAGTGATATTCTTCTTGCGGGCCCCCATAATGGCCATCTTTGAGAATCTGTCGAAGACCACGAAAACATAGTCATTTCCATGCTTAGTAGAAGGTATTCTTGACATGTAATCCATGGAGATGGATTCCCAAGGTTAAATAGGGATAGGTAGCAGAGTATATAGGCCTTGTTTCTAGATGGTTGGTTTCGCAATGGCACAAGCAGTGAAGGATCTGATGTGCTTCCCAACATCCTTTCGAAGGTTCAACCAATATAAATACTTCTGCAGTACTGATATTGTTTTCTCGACCCTGAAATTCTCAGCGACTCGACTGAAGTGTGCTTCTCATATCATCTTGGTACGCTTGCTTGAAGGAACACAAAGGTGTCCTAGGCGACATAAGAGTGCATCCTGAAGGTGAAAATTTGGGACTTGTGTACCCCAAAAGAGTGCCCAATTCTGGGTCACTCTCGTAGGCAAGTAGCCAGTTAGAAGTCTCATTCCCACAAGATTTGAGAACGGTGGTGAACGGCACAATCGGTGGTCGGCTGAGGTAGTATGCAACATTATTGGTGCTACCCTTCTTGTACTTGATGTTCAAATGAAACTGTTGCGGATATGTGGACCACTTCTGAAGGAAATCATTCTGCAACTTCCCTTGTGTCTGTATGGATTGCAGGGGTCAGTGGTCTGTGTGGATGATTTTTTCCTTCCCCAAAATGTAATGCTTCCATTGTCGACAAGATTGCACAATGGAATACATTTCTTTTTCATAAGTGGGATACTTAGAAACTGTGTCAGACAATGTCTCACTATGATATGCCACTGGATGTCCCTGTTGAGTAATAACTACACCAATAGCATAGTCAGAGGAATCTGTCTCGATCTCAAATGGTTGTTGCAAGTCTGGTAATGTGAGCACTGGGGCAGAAAAAAGGTGATTTTTCAATTCTGTGAACACCTTCTGTTGAGATTCTGTCCAAAAGAATTTTTCTCTCGCTCCTCCCTTAGTGATGTGACTCAAGGGCTAAGTGATATGAGAGAATCCCAATAAGAACCTTCAGTAGAAATTAGCAAGACCTAGAAAGTTGCAAAGCTCTATTATAGTGGTTGGGGCTGGCCAATCCCAAATGACTTGGATCTTGGTGGGATCCACATGCACCCCCCTTTCATCAATAGTGTATCCTTGATATTGAACCTGGGCCATGCCAAAAGTGCAGTTCTCCAAATTGGCACACAACTTGTGTTTCCACAGTGTTTGGAGGACTTGTCGGATGTGGTGGAGGTGCTTTTCCCAAGTTTGGCTGAATATCAGAATGTCATCCAAGAACACCACTACAAATGAGTTGGTGAATGGCTGCAAGATGTCGTCCATCATCCTCATGAAGGTTTTCGGAGCATTCGTCAACCCAAAAGGCATGACTAGCCATTCAAAAAGGCCTTCCTTGACTTTGAAGACAGTCTTCCACACATCAGAGGCTTCAATTGGTACCTGGTGATACCCAGAATTCAAGTCGATCTTGCTGAAATATTTCGCCCCTTTGAACTGATCTAGAAGGTCATCAATCTGTGGGATTGGGTACCTATTCCAGACAGTGATCTTGTTCAGTGCCTAATAGTCAATATAGAGTCTCCACGTCCCATCTTTCTTCCTTACCAACACGATTGGACTCCCACAGGGCGATGAACTTGGTAAGATGTGACCTTTTTGCAGCAGCTCCTGAATCTGCCTCTTGATTTCATCGTTCTCAAGAATAGAGCACCGATAGATCAGTCCATTGGGTAGAAGCACACCTAGGGACAGATCAATCAGGTGCTTCATTTGACAGTCCATAGGAACCCCTGCGGGTGAGGTCAAGATGTCCCCGTACTCCTCCACAACCTTGTCCATTTGTTGTTTTTGTGTAGAGGAGCCCTGTCTGGAGGTCTTGGCCATAGTCTTCTTCTTGCCCTGGGGGCATAAGATCAGGAAAATGAATTTCCTGGTTTTGGAAATGAGCTTACTGCATTGTTTTTAAGTAACGAAAAATATAGCAGCAAGAGGTGGTACCTCTGGTATCCTATACAACTTATTTCCCAAAGTAACAATAACACCGCGAGGCCGAGACTCACACATAGCATGACGCTTCCACAAGTATGGTTGTACTAATAATACATCAGAAACATCAATAGGAGCAATGTCACATAATACCTCATCCATGAAGGGCTTGATGCTATAGGGAAGGCGGCACTGCAGGCTGACGCGAAGATCTCGTCCTTGGTGAAGCCACCTAATGGTGTATGGATGTGGGTGATAAGTGGTTGGCAAGCCCAACCGCTTCACGACATCTCCTGAAATGAGGTTCTTTTGGCTCCCATTGTCGACTATGAACTATACCAAGGAGCCCTTTACCCACATCTAGGAGTGGAAGAGACCTTCCTCCTCCTCTAGATCTTTCGGTTCCTCCTTTTGGATCTTCGTAGTGGCAACAGTGGCATTGGGCTCCGTATTAATAATCTGTTTCCATTTTTCATTCCCATTTTTAGGTTCTAATTTAGAGTTAGAGCACACATCTAACTCAGAATTCCTCATCATTGCCACCAGCGACTGCTTGGCCCGACACTCACTTGTGTTGTGATTGGAGCTCTTATGGAACTCACACCACTTTCCCGTGTCCCTCTTTGGCTTTATGGTGTTGTCCTTTGCTTGTGGCTTCGACAGATTGTCTTGAGCCACCATGCCTTGTATTGTCCTTTGTTCTGCGGTTTGGGAGCACCTTTCCCTTTATTTTGATTCGCAGATCCAAAGTCTCGCTTCTTCTGTTTGAATTTCTGCTCAATCTTGGCAACATACTGGTATGTCGTGGCAAGCGAGGAGATGTTGAGGAACTCCATTTCCTCCTGAATGTATCTATGAAAAAAACTGCGATACTTTAGCACCAGATGTTTGTCTAAATCTTTGATACCCAACTTTGTGCACAAGGTATGGAACAGATTCGGCGGCTCATGCACATCTTGATCCCTTTGTTGTCGCAGCGCGGTCCATTGTATGTACTTGTCCTCATAGCTCCCCACAGGATAGTAATGTTCCTCGATGGTGTCTCAAAAAGAATTCCAAGTGGGTATGATCAAGAATAGAGAGGTTTTTGTATCATCCTTTTTCTCACAGTAGGTTTCCCACCAGTCCTTGACATAGGGGGTAGCTTTGAGGAGTGAAAAAATAATATTCTCCCAGTCAGAAAAGTCCTGAATCGAGAAATAACGTTCTAATAGATTCAACCATATATCTATAGCATCTTCATCTATTTGACCCTCAAATATGGGAATTTCAAAATTTACTTGGACCTTAAATGGAGTCGCACCTCTAGAGTGGCTGCTAGATGCAGATGCGCCGCCGATGGGTAGCCGTTGAAGGATCTGGGAAAAGTTATCCATCATCGCGTTCCTGATGGATAGGATATCCTACTCCCTCATCTTTATCTTCATCCCCCATGGGCATCTGTTGGGGTTTGTGAGGCTGATCTTGCAAAGGTTCCACCAGATCGAGCCCTAACTCCTTATACCCCGGCCTCGTTGGGGACATGCAAAGAAGGATCGAGAAAAAGTAGACCGCTCTAATACCACTGATCCAGATTTATGCAAAAACACAACAGAATAAACGTATAGCCATAAATACAAATATGCGGTGGAGATAACACTTCATTTCATTAATGTCAAAGAACTGAAATTTGCTTACAGACAAAATGGAAATAAACTAGTTAGGGCGCTGGTAGCTATATCTGAGAAGAGATGTGGTGGCTACAGGCCTCTGAAATGAGTTACAATGAGGCTTGAGGGCCTATTTATTATTTATAAATAATGGAAAACCCTAAACATCAAAAACCCTAACCCTAGGAGATGAAGCGCCAAAACTATGGGCTCCGTTTGGGTAAATTGGTGTTTCAACTTCCCGGTGACGTAACTTTGGCATACGATCTTCGTTTGACGCGAACCATACCTCATTAGAAATATCTATCCATGGAATAAAAAATTTGAGTGAGAAACATCGGCCTCAAAAAATGTCGTTTAGGGCCTCAAAACGGCTCCAGAAGTTCAGGACCTGAAAAACTGCTAAAAATAGTAAGTTGTGCCGAAACTGAAAAACTGAAAGAGACAATGGTGGGGCCCCAAGTGGAATAGATGGGTGACCACCAATATCCATCTCGATCAGCCAAAGACCTGATTCATAGGGGTTTAGGCTTAGGCGCGGTGCTTGCAGTATCAGTTGGGGCTACCTAACCCAGCTGATACTCGGTACTGTTAGCTGACTACCAAGAAGCCCAAGACTCGAATGCTCACATGGGACGGTGGTTCTTAGTGGCCAAAACTAGGGCATCCTTTACCCTATAAGTGACGGTGTAGGCAAGCACCAGACCCTCTACCCTTAGCTTGGTTGATTTTCTTCGACTGATTGGGGGCGTCGCCAACTCTTACGAGACGTTGTGCAAGAACTCGCAATAAATCCTCTCAAGGCCCAGTTAATTTTGAGTGTGTGAGGACGTATTAAGTCTTCTAGGATTTTGAGTATCACACACAAACAAAAAAAACTACTTTTTTCTTGACTGATCACATAGCTTAAGTTAAAGGAAAATTCATTTCATTTTCACTTTGTTTTATGTATGTGGCCATAAATTTGTCGTGATCACAAACTCGATCCCCTCAAATTTTTTTTCCAAAACCTAACCTGGTCAACACTCAAAATGGTTCCAATGGAACCTCGTTAGTTCAGGAATCTTTTAGACCTTCCCCCATTACCGAGAGGGGTTCTATGTCTTTCACTATTTAGGCGTCAAAGAGGGAACATTGCCATCGTGGTTGGTTCCTCCGTTCTTGGAGTAACCTTAGTCGGGAACCCTATTCAATCTCCCAACATCACATTGCACACCACTCCCCCCTCATCCCCTGGGGGGCAGAGGAGCTCCGATATGGGAATTCAGCTGAATTCACAACAGGGTTTGTCATAGACTAACCCTCATTCTAGCCAGAACTTCGTGTTTTCACACATTGACATGGTGTCAACCTCCCAATCACCCTTCTATGCAGCGTTAAATCTACCCGATTTGACCAAGCTCACCAATGACCCCATCGCACATGACCCCAATTGGCCTCCCATGCCCACGAAGCTCCCTTCAGACATACCAAAGTTTGAAGGCAAGCAAGCGGAAGACCCATTAAATCATATAATGACCTTTCACCTATGGTGCTCATCGAATAGCATCATTGCTATTCGGTTGAGGCTGTTTCAACACACTCTTATGGGAGTGGCCACGAAATGGTATGTATAGCAACCCCTTGCTTCACATAGAACCTTTAGTGCCATCGCTACTGCATTCCTCACGTACTTTCAGTGATCCATTCACCACGATTCGGGAATTGTTCATTTCTGAAAATCCCCCTCTACCCATATTTCAGAACATCTCCATGAGTGGAGACGGCGTCGTAGTTTATGCAAAGCATAACTCGACGATCTAGTCCTTTTAAATTTATTCTTGAAAACTCTGACAACGGAGATTTTAAAGGATGTGGCGCAACATAGCCCCACATCTGGTGTGGATGCAATGAGTAAAGCCCAACAACTTGAACTAATTTACATGCAGTCAGGATACATATACAATATCCTACCCAACGCCGCACGCCTGCAATCTTATCAATAATTTCCAGGCACGTCTAACTCTACAGACAGAATTATTGGGTCAATGACCCAAGGGTACCTAAGCAGCAGCAGTCAGAATCCCAGTTACACACATGGTTCTACCCAGAACATGTGTCAAACGAGATTTCAAAGTCATCATATGCAGAAACAAAATTTGACTAATAGGGCACTAGTGTATCACCAAGGTGGACCTTATCCTCCGACTGATGGGACCCAGTACACAAGAAGAAAAACTGATGGAAGAACTCCCCTCCATTGGCCAGGTGCAAACATGGGACAATAGTATGCTCAGTCCCAAGCACATAACCCACCTACGCAAAATAATGTATAGGTGAAATTTGTGCAACCGTCCCAAAATCAACCACACCAGTATGATCAGGAGAACTACCCTCCTAACATGGTTAAAAGAAAGTTAAAAAAACAAGCCCAAAGGGAACCCTGGACAGGGGGGCAGCAAGCAACAACACCCACCGAGATCCCAGGCTGGAGGTAACTCCAACCGGAAAAGGCCACCTTTACGAACAAACCATTCTTGTCCAATATGTGGTGAGTACGGGCACTATACTCACCACTGTCCTGAACTCCCTGAGCTTAAAAAGCTTCAGAGTAACTGAGGACAAGGAGGATCTTTCCAGAAAACTGTGGTTATGCAAGAACCCTTCCCCCATCAAGGAATGGTTAGCACTCAACAGAAAAACCCCGACGATTCGAGGAAAAACAACCATGAAATTTACATGCCTGGGGAAGAAATGTTTTTCCAAACTCAAAATCTTAGCTATGACACCCCACCAGACACCAGTACATCAAGGGCTAGTACGATAGCGCCGACTGCACCTTTAACCATTCCAAAGATTCCTTTGGATCCATTGCCAAAAATGGTAAAAGGAATAGGCGAGCAGGTAGCTACTCTAAAGCAGCCCACAATTACATCATCGTAGATGATTTAGCTCAGTCACCTACTGCTATGTCCACTTTGGAGGTACTGTAGTCATTCCCAAAGCAACGGAAAGCTCTACTTTCTAGATTAGCGCCATCGACCCCGCCGACATGTGCATGATGGCTTTTGACTTAAACAAAGCCACCCCTAGGCTTCCCTCCATAGTCACCTTCCTAATACCAGTATCGGTACAGAATATCATTATTCACCAATGTGTCATTAATGAGTGTGCATCCACATGCATCATGTCAAAGAATGTATGGCAGAAGCTAGGAGCCCCCGAACTCAAACCTTCCGTCATCACACTAAGAGCATATGACGGTTGTCCCTCGACCCCCATCGGTATCTTCCATAATGTACTGGTTTGTTTAGCTGATAAGACAGTCCACATAGAAATCGAAGTCTTCGACGCTCACTTGGATTACAATATACTCCTTCGGCGGAGTTACGTGTACGCCATGTCTGCCATAGAATCCCCCATTTTCCACATCATGATGTTCCCCCACGAGGATCGAATCGTCACAGTTGACCAGCTAATGCACACTGAAAAGCATCCCTTGACCAACACAGACATGGTTCTACCCTGTTAGTCTCCCATGATTTCGCTGATTGGCAAGCCAAGTGACAGGGTAACATCAAACCAATCTTTGGAACTAAGGACCTAGCCTTCCTAGAATCATAGAGGGCTCTCTCTATTTGTGTAAGGGATGTCTATGTGTTTGCTTCTCGTGTTTCTGATTTTAGGCTAGTTATGAAGTAGGTTTTTTGTTTTGTTTTATATGTTTGTGAGGGACGAACTGATCAAATATTAAGATAGGTAAAAATATGTCAGATCAACTGGGCTATGGGGTCGAAAAGGTCAAGAAAGCTTTCAGATGGTGATACAAGGTTGTTGAAGGGCCGATTTGATCGAGGTAAAATGGATCTTTAGGTAAAATGGAGTGGGATGGACACTAAATTTGTGAAGAACAAAGGATTTCAAACATAAATAGTTTGATAGCTGACATAAATATGGTAGGGAAGATCATTAATCATGAGAAATGTAACTATAAACTGATTAATGCATAGAAATAAACATTCAAGAAATACATAGAGATATATGACTCTCTAACTTTAGGAAATTGCTATCAGACTTTGGGGAAATACAATTAAGACAAACAAACAACTCAAATCATTATGAGGAAATGCCTAAGCATTGTATTTCAAGCTATTGGGCACTTTGACGCAAGATTGCATAGTTTTAGGCAAAGGGCAAGATCAGTACAAGACCTCCTTGGTTCAACAAATGAAAATCAAACAATCAAAGAAAGGTTTCAGAGATGAAGCTATGACTAGTCATGAGTAAGCAGGGCATACCGTGAATCATACTTAGCATGCATAAAACCATAAATGAAACAAGCAAACAATTTCTTCAATTATCAAAGAGCAATCAAAGATTCTTTGATATGACTAAGACGGAAGAAAACATAGAAGCTATAAAGAAACAAGAAATTTAAGGTGCCTCTGAGGGTATGTCTCAAATCTATTCTCTACTATCTTATAGCAAGCAAGAACATGGAATATGAATGAAAACTAAGAAGCATAACAGAGAGGGACACTATACAATTTTACCAAGTCAAGGAATCCAACAACAATCCTCTTTCATCATCCAAAAACATTCAAGAAACTATCCAATGCATGAGACAAGTGTTTCTTCCAAGCTTGTATAACCATATGTTGCTCTATTCATCAATTTCATCCTTATTACAATTAAGTCTCTTGGAATATATAGGCCAAGATGACGGAAAACCTCCTAGTGCAACTTGCAATCTCATTTTCCCATCAAAAATATTTGATTTTGTCCTTGAGGCTTTGCAAAGCCCAAGGCACAAAATATGTAATAAAATATCTCAAAAATGATAAAAAAGGAAAATATATTGACTTTTCATAACTAACTATGCCCAAAAATAGCTAAATGCACATTAGGAAAAGCCACTTCAGAAAAGTGTATTTTTCTCAAAAATACTTAATAAATATATCAGCAAAAAGTCCTCTGTCTTGCGAGCAGCTTTTGGATGCCTTCCCGATGTCAAAATGAGGCCCGTGATGGCTCGTTGTAAATCTCTGAATGTCTATTTTCCAAAAATACTTAAGTTTCTCGAAAATTATCACTAGAAGTCTCTTAAAAACTTACTTGTGTGTAAAAACCTAAAAAATAGACTTTGCTGATAAACAAGGTAGAGTGTGGAAAAAGTGAGTGTTTTTCGCCATTTTGGGGGAGAAAATCATCTTCAATTGATCTGAAAATCATTGCGTAGATCCCCTTGAAATTATGGCATCCAATGATACCATTTTCATCCTTTGAGAATGTCCCAAACATAAATGGCAATGCCCATGATTTTAAGCCAAAAACCCAAAAATGACAAAAAACCAAAACTTGTTGAATTTGACCCAATTTTGGCGAGCATGACCCTCAAGGGTTTTCAGAAACATGCTGAGAAGCTGAGGCCAAAATTTGAAGCTTTGAGGTGTCTTTCTTCATTTTTGGTGCCGTGTGCCTCTTTTGAGCTTCCTTGAGTTTTTCCTGTGTGGCCTTCAATTTCCGTCAGGCGAACCGATTGAGCTTATTATAGTGCCTGGTCATCCTCCTTTGAAGGTCCAAATCTCTATTGGCCTTTTCCAACTTCTTTTCCAAGTGATAATTCACCCTCTCGAGCCACGCTTCTCGATTTTTCTCTATCTCTTGGGTGAAAAAATTAGTGAGAGGAAAATATTGGAAAAGGGAAGCTTCTTCCTCCTTTTGTTTCTCAAGGGCTCTTCGGAGTCCCATGGTCCTTTGCCTCTTTCTCCTTGGCTGATCCTCATCTTCGCTATTATTGAACTCACCCATGAGTTCTTCCAATTTAACTTGTGCCTTCGAGGCCTCCTTTTTATATTTGATGGCCTGTGTCTCATATACCGCCATGTGGACACTCATCTGTTTATTTTGTGTTTGAAAAAAGTGATTGAAGTTTCTAGACCTCTCTAGATCTACCCTAAAAGCATCAATTTGTTTTTCTGTATTGATCAAGAGAGTCTCTAGGATTTGGGCCTCATTATCGCTATCATCAATTTGGATTTGAACTATGTCAAAGTCTCTCTCATTTTCATGGTTTCTTTCTTCTTTCTCCTTTCCCTTGCTTTGGGTGGCCTTCTTGTTCTTCCTCCTCTTGGGTAATTCGACAATGGGCCACTTGGGCAATTTCCCCTTGGTTTGGAGGGCCCTAGTAACATTTGGAGTTATAGTTTGAGGCACCCTTTTCCTTGATGTCTGGGGCTTGGCCAATTTTGGAGAAGAAAGCATGGCCCCTTGCCTAGGAGAGGCAGCTAGCACATGCTCTATTGGTTCTTTGCCCTTGTTACTTCCCTCATCATCCTTGCCACTATTTTGAGTTTCCTCATGAATGCTTTGACTGTCTTCTTGCATGTCTTTTTGAGGGCTGACCTCTTTAATTTGGTCCTTGCTTTCTTTAGGACTTTGAGGCTCTATCTATTCAATATTTTGGGCTTCATATTCATCTTTTTTTCTGCTGTGAGGGCTACCAATATCCTCATCAAATTGTTCAATTTCCTCATAATTTCCCTCCTCACTGTTTTGCTCTTTTTCATGGTGCTACTCTTCATCACTGTGCTGCATATCATCACTATGTTTTTCCTCACTTTTTTGCCCTTTCTCACTGTGCTCTTTTTCACTTTGCTACCCTTCTTCATCGTGCTCTTCTTCCCCTTGCTACCCTTCTTTATCATGGTCTTCTTTCCCTTGCTGCCCTTCTTCATCATGCTACGTTTGTTCATATTCATGCTCTTCTTCCTCATCATGCTCTTTTTCTTGTTGAATCATGCAAAATTTGAGCTTCCTAGGAATGGGATTACTTGAAGAAGGCGAAGGATGGTGAATGGAAGGTGAAGGAGATGCATGGGATGAAGGAACAATGATGAAATTTGAATGTGCAATGAAAGTGTCCCAAGAGATTCCCTTCTTCTCAAGCTGATGAAGAATGATAACCTTGATGAGGGAATGATATAAAAGGCAAGCTGATTACTGAGAAGGACGTCTTTTCTGAACAATGGAGGCCATGTTTTTAATACTTCTATGGAGGAAGAAGGGGAGATTTAACAATTTGGCTCTTATGAAATGCATGAGCAACCGAACATGGTAAGCATAGACCCGGGAGAACCTTCCCTCAGAAGTGAAGTATTTCATGATTATCTTCATAAGGAGAGCATAACTAGTCAACAGATATGAGAAAGGAAGGATGGATGGGCATGTATCTCTATGCTCCGGTTTCAAAAAGGGTTTGTATTGTTCTGAGTCTAGGTGGCTCTGTTTAAACCACTTCTCTCCGACATAAGGGATTTTGGTGGCCTTGGAAATGGATATAGAAGAAAACTTGAAATCCAAGCCTGCCAGCTGAAAGTGTTTCCGTTGAAATCTCAAAGCACAAATATGTGTCAAGGGGAGATAGCTTTTCACCTCCTGCACCTTTTGAAAAAAATCTAGACATCCAACCTCATGAAAGTTAAACATGACTGATGGATGAGAATTTACCTCTTCAGTTGAAACAGGTTCAAAACTCTTGTGAAGGCCACTTCTACTGTCTTGCCTGGGAGGAATTTTGTTTTGGATACTCTTTGCTGACTGACAAAAAAAAGCTACCTCAAACGATCCTTGAAATGGTTTCTCAAAAACACACCCTGTCCTCCCTATAAGTCACTGTTTTATCCTCTTTGATGTCAATCAACAAGTGCTTGTCAAATGAAAAACAAAAATTCAATTTATCACTATGCTTGGGAAAAGGTCTTGAAAAGATGTGTTTATGGTCTCTTGGTGAAGAAAGAACTCTTGTGTTTTGACAAAAACAAAAACACCTTTCCCCAAACAATGTTATTTTGTTTATTCACTGCACTTCACAAATTAAACAAGACACCTTTAGCTATCTTGAAAAAACTTTCAATCACAGACTCTGTTTTTTGAACTATGGAGGTTGAAAAGAGTTTTCTATTTCACCATACAGAGAGGACACTTTAAAATGACAAAGCCTCTACATTATGATCATTTCTTTCCCCTTTGATTTTGCAGACAAAGTTTGTTCTTGTATTAACCCTGTTAGGACACTTTCCGACAATTTGAGACCTCTACAACTCTGTACTTTTGTCTTGTAATTTGTGTATGGTTTTCACTGTTCTCAAAAGCATTTAAGTCCCTTTAAGACTAATAAAATGCACCCCACCTATCACTGTACTAATATTTGGAAATCATAGCAACAAAAAAAACCTTTGATTTTTGACCAAAAGCCCCACCTTATAATCATTGTTTCTCTCTTTAAAACACAGCAGGAGCATACTACCTCTTAACCTCAAAATTTATCATGGAGTGAGAAAAATACCTTAAAAATGCTTAAGGGCCTTGTTTGATTGGTTGAGAAGCTCTCAAAAGATTTTTTTGAAGGCGTTTGGGTGAGTGGCACATTCACAGAAAAGAGCACCGCACAGTCAGTTTCATCTCGTGCGGTGACTGAACTGGTGCTACAGGTGTGTCGTGGGCCGCTACAGGCACGCCACGCAGCTATTTGAACCCTTTGTATTTTCGCTCATTGGCATGCCACGTGCTTTTAAAGGCACGCCGCGCAGGCTTGAGCCTTGAAAAAAAACTTGAAATTTTCTCGAAGTCTCTTGCTTCTCCAATGAATAGCTTAGAGGAGCGTTGTATTTGAGTTTTGAATTTGAAAATGGGACTTGGCCAATGGTCTCTCCACTTTTTAAAGTAAAAAATCCTACAATATTTTGAAATTACTTTGTGAGGGTGTGAACACCCTTTGAAAAATGTTTTTGTCATATAAAGACACATATCACATGTCTTTGTCATTTTTTAGCTTTTAAAACATCATAAAGACTTACATTTGATCGGGACTCCTAAAAATATGTTGTGGATGCTACTTTTGAAGCTCTTCATAGATATGACCTTTCCCAAAGTGAAGAAGCCATCTCAAAAGCTAAAATCGCTTTCATTGTTTCTTCATTAAGGCAGTAACCCTATCACTATTTGTCTATATCTATCCCTTAAAAGAAAACCTGCTCAAAGCCATATCAAGGATTACAGATGCATCCTTTCACATTTTCCTTTGACTGTGGGTAAAACCTTATTTGCATTCACCCATGGCTTGATTTGTATCTGTTGATTTAAGGAGAAAAACCTTTGGAAACTCTTAATGCAAATACATACAACAACACGGTCTGCTCATAGGTACATAAATAGGTCTTTGTCTGTGATAGTGATATGGTTTGATTCTTTGAATATTGTTTTGAATTTAAGAAATTTTGTCATACCCTTTCTTCACATTTGATGAACCTGTCCAAGTTTTGTTCACTTTGGCTTCAGATTGCCTTTGAAGGAGATCTTTGATAGAAGAAAAACAAAACCTCTTTGAATACCATAATAGCACTGCTTGGCCATCTGCTTAACAACATATTCCACTCATAATCATCCAATTGTATCCCACTGCACTTCAAATATACCTTTCAAATAGTGAAACCATGTAAGCACCCCTAGAAATACCACTACTGTGTTAGTGGTTTCATCCATTGGAGAAAAAGGTGTAAACAAGTTTTTAAGGCCATTTCCAGCATTGTTAGCCTTGTGATATTTGAATGAGGCTACACCTCTGTTCCTGACCCTCTTCTTGTTAAATGAAGGAGGCCAACATAATATTCCCAACCATCTTCTCATGTTTGGAGGAGGTTACACATAGTCACCGAACCATTTTCTCATGTTTCGAGGAGGTTTTTCACAGTCACTTAAGCCTCTGCTCATGTTTGGAGGAGGTTTTACACACTGATGCTATTTCATCACTTTCTCAAACTGTGTCATATTTCCTTGTAGTGCATATTCACAATAAGTAAAAAAAGTGAAAATTTGACAATATGCCATGAGGGGCATTTTCTGAGATATGTATCATGTTGTTAAAATACCCTTATGCATCTTTAGACACTAGAAGCAACCTGACTTGTGTCTGCAGAGTATTACTTGCTATCATAAGTCACTGACCTTTTGACTGTGTTTGAAGAACGTCATTGAATTACCTTTCTGACTAGTGCTTCCATCCCAGGCTCAAAACAACATGAGAAGCAACTTTCTTCTCATGTTTAGTTTAATAATTTCTTCTGGAACACTGGTACCTTTCTGCTTTGCAAAATATATTGAAACACTATAGAGCACACAATATGAGTTTGGCTTTTGAAACATGCACTGCTAAGACACCAAGACTTGTTAGTGGCGTGACCTAAGGTTGTATCAAGCTTTGTTTGCAGAATAGGAGGGCCATCTATGACTGGTTGCTATTAGACAGAGGTTCTTTTGGCTTAGGATAGTTTGCCAAGGGAGTATTTCCTAAAGCGCCACTACCTAACTTAGGGGAGATTTTTGACAGATTTGGAGTATTCTCTTTGGAGCTGATGGACAAGTTTGTATGACTGAGAATAGATAGGGCTTGACAATTAGGTTTTTTCTCATCATAAGCTGATTGAAAAGGTAGGATGGAAAAAATTTTATGGGTGTTTTCTAGCTGACAAATTTGACAAACTGGAGATCAGCTACTAGAAAACTTGGCATTAAAAAAATATTCATCATCAAGAGGTGAAAAATATCGATGACTAACAGTGGCTCCATTTGGGGAGGGTAGCTCCTTTTTCGGAGGTGTCCAGAATTTCAGATCTCGGCTCTTTGAAGACCAGTGCCTTTATCCATTGTCGCAAATTTCTTTCTTCCTTGATGCTATTTCTGAAAATTGACAACATGATTAGCATCAAAGTCATTTCTACCTACCCCACTATATTTCCTAACATTTTTTCTTCTTTTGGGTTCATTTGGACTAGAAACCCTTTGACATAATATTTTTGAAAAATGACACTATCTAATTCTGCACTTATATCCACCGGGAGTTCAGATTAAGCTGATGAACTCCTTTGTTTCTCTACCTATACTGGATCGACTATCAAGGTTAAGATATTTGACAGGATTTTATTCTCTAATCTAAAACATGAAATTGAAAAATGACCAAATCAGGATTAGACAGTCTGATTTGTCATGTACTTGTGGCATGAAAGACAAGCTGCACACAAATATTATTTTGCATAAAATGAAATCTAGAAAATCAGGGCTAGGATACACAGTTTGTTTTTCATCCTTGCTTTTCTCTTTGGTTCTGTTTTGAGCATGTGGAACCAGTATCTTTTCCTAATCTATTTTCTTTGATAAGTCATGCTTACACAATGTTGACTATCTTTCCTCTCACTAACTTATCAGCAAATAAATTTAAAACATGTTCAATTATGATTAGGCTAGATAACTGAACAGGACATTTTGAGCACTAGTAGCGGAATTTAGACTTGCGCGCTTTCAGAATGACTATTTTTTGAACATGGGGATTTCTTTCTATTTTTCAAACTGCCCTCTTTTTCTATTTTTCTATTTTTTTTAAAATTTTCTATTTTTAATTCATTTTTCAAACAATGGTATATACAATGATTGAAAATGTTTTAACTCAGAAATCCTGGAAATGGTGAAACTTAAGCATCTTATCTTCATAAGGATCTTCTACCACTCTTGGTCCAATCAACTCTTGAAAAGAAAAATTTGTAAAATTTTCTCTTTCAAGAATGACATAAGGATTCATGCATGAATCTCTAAACAACCTTGTATCTTCTCGTTGTACCTCTTTATACCTCTGATTTCCTCTCCTTCTTTTGTTGTACATCTTTTTCAAATAATGAAGATATTCTTTGTCATCTTTGAAGTATATGATGACATCATCAAGGTACATCAGAATGTAGAAATTAAAAACTAGAAACATGGCTTTTAGGAACATGTTTTTGGTGTCCGGTGGTTTTGAAATTCTAGGTTTGAAAATGGAACTACTTCCAGCATACTTGAAAAATTCTTTGAGTTGTTTGCTTTGCAAAGGAATCATTTGGTGATACCCTGAAACATCATCTTGAAAAGACACATGATTAAAAGCACTTATCATTGGTATATCATGGTCTTGGGTAGGAGGGATAAAAATTCTATCACAAGGGTGTGTATTGGTATTTCTGAAATCAAAACAGATCCTATGACTAGCTATTTTATCTTTGACTATTATTGTTTGGTCAAGATTTTTTATTTTCTTTTATCGAAATTTCTTCTTGGTGTGATGGCAGTGGCATAGTGCTTCTCACTGTTTTCTCTACATGAAGTAGTATTTTGAACAATATTGCAAATTCTAGTAGTTCTAAGTCTTTAATGGAGTGCCAGAATGCTAGCCAGTTTAAACAACTCAGGTATATTTGGATTGCAGTCATCAAATCCTTTCATAAGAAGTTTTTTAGACATTTTTTCTAGATTTTGAGTTGTTATGGCTATAGTCAAGGTTTCATTTGAAGGTGTAGAGTCATGTGATGGTAAATCCTTAAGGTATGGTAAGAACATTAAGCTTCCCTGCCCCTGATTTCCAAAGAGGTTTGTGATATGCAAGTCTTTTAATGCCTCTATTTTGAAAAAGTCTCCTGATGTTACTGCTGATGTTTGCCTATGTTTTGAGCAATTTGCTTGATGGTACATAATGTTTTGTGTTTCTTTATCTATCTTTGTTTCAAGAGGAACAAACTCTCTTTCCTCAAAACATAATTTTTCATGGTCATGATACTTTTGAGTGTCTAGTTCATCATAGAGAACTTGGGGTAACTGATGTGGTGGGTCTAAGTTTGTTTCAAATCCTTCTGACTGTTCTTCAATTTCTTCATCAGTGTGTAAAATGAAAGAGTTAAGGTCAGAATGCAAGGAGTACATCGGGATGTAATTTTTCCTTTCTTGGCTACTGACCATATATTTCATGTGTGATTCCCGATATAGTATCTTAGTTTGGTTAAACACAAGAATAGTGGCGTAGGACATATCAAGTTTAATATTTCCCTGAAGCTTAGCTTCCCAAGTTCTGGATAAAAGCATTCCATACTTGGGGGGAATGTCTGCTACCATTATGTCCATGATCAGGTGTTTTGCAGGCATTTGGGCCAAACTAAAACAAAGATATTTGATTAAGCCTAGACACTTGACTCTACTTGAATCAAATGAATATAAGTATTTATAAGGTTTTGTTATTTCTAGGCCTAATCTTTCCATCAGCACCTTTGGCATGAGATTATGTGAGGCCCCGAAGTCTAGCATGGCATTGTGTAGGATTTGGTCATGGATATTCAAACTAATATGAAAGGGAAGAGTGGTTCCTTCTTGGAATTTCCCTTATATTTTTGGACCAAACAACACTTCAAGAGTGTCATCAGCTATATTTAGGGTGTTTGCATCATTTCCTATATTCAGGACCTTTAACACTTGGGATTTATAAGAGCTTTGGGTGATAAGTTCAGTGAGACACATGATAATCTTTATTTTGGCGATTTCACCCTCAAAACTGAAGGGTGATTGTATTTTATATAGGTTTGCTTCAGTTTTTTCAACTAGGAATTTCTCTATGTTCTGAGTTTCCTAACTTTGTTTCGGGATTTTGTTCAAAAAAACCATCTCGGGAATCTTGGAAGAGGTACTGGGAAAATCTGGGCCAAGGCTTGTCTGAATAGCTTTATCTTTTCTTTGGTTCGTTTTCTTGACCACGATTTTGTTGCTATTCACTACTCTTTTAAGAATGGTATCATGGGTTTTAGCAGTGTCTGAGCTACCTTTCTTGGAGTTGTATTGGTTTTTTCTGCTTCTAAGATCATACTACCTGTGAGCTTCTATTATGGCATTCTGAAAATCTATAGCAGGATCTTTGGGATCTTCATAGTTGGTTTCATTTTGATTTGGAGAGAAGAAAGCTTGTTCTTCTTCTCTGAGGTAAACCTCACTCTCGTTATCAGAACATAAAAGGTTCAAATGATTTTGATCAATGGGTTCTTTATCCCTCTCATCCTCATCAACATAATTTTCATTAAAGGGTGGCCTATTTTTTTAGTCAGTTTCCCTTGGTTTGTTTTGAGGTTGTTCTCTCATAAAGTTTTGATTCCAGTTTATATTTAGAGAGTTTGGCTAGTTGTCCCTAAGAGGTGTCTTTTCACTCATCTTTTCCCACATTTTCGCGATGGATCTAACCAAGTCATCTATTCTAGGATCTAAGGAAGGGTTTGAAGGGGAGACCTCATCCTGGTATGTAACTTTCCTTTCTGGTCTGGTCCTAGCTCTCTTTTCTGCTAAGTTGGCTTCTGCACTTATGGCCACTTTTTTCATTTCCTCTAAGGTTGGGGGGTCTTTGTCTCTTAGTTGATAAGTCATGTCTGGGTCAAAACCTTCGGGGAACTTTTTAAAGGCTGAGCCAAGTAGAGGTTTGAAGTGAGGTGGGAGGGCGTTATACACACTGTTGAACCTAGTGCAGTATTCTTGGACACTTTCCCCATTTTCCATTTTTAGGTTGTTATACTCTAACAAGATTTGAATGGGGTTATTTCTAATTTCCCACATATTTATGAAGGTTTGGTAGAGTTCTGGGAGATCGTGTATGTTGTTTGGAGTTAATCTCTTAAACCATTTTTTTGGGTTCTACGCCCAAGCTTCTATCAAACATCCTTATTCTTATAGTCTCATCTTCTATTTCCATGTATTAAAAGGCATCGCTAATTCTATATACATGTTGTTGAGCGGTAGCAGCTTCAACTCCAGTAAAGTGCGGGATTTTGGATTGATAGTCATTTTGTAAAGGAGCCAAAGGGTGTGGCAACACCAAGGGTGCATACGAGGCTGCCATGGCGGGAGCTAATAGATGATGTACAATATGAGGGTTTGTAGGATGAGCTAAGGTGATTTGAACAGTAGTGGTTTCGATGGGTGTGGCAGATGTACTTGGGCTAGTGATCTGATTTTGAGTAAATCTGGGGTGGTAGGAGCCAAAGTGATGGAGAATATGAAAGTTGGGAGGTGTAGTAGGTGATGCTTCTCTAATAAGACTCTGTGGTAGATCTAGGGGCTCAAGATCATTAAAGTTTACTTTACTTTGTGACTTGCCTCTAAAAAGGGTTTTTATTTATTTTAAGTCAAATGGGGAATCCTGCAAGGATGTGAGATGCTCAGGTACTGATCGTTCTTTATGGATGGACCTATCAGTAGCTAATTTTCCAGTTTTGGAAGCTTGCCACAAAATCTTCTCTGGGTCATCTACTATGATAGGGGGATTTGGATTCGGATGAGATCTGATATAGATTCTTTATGAAGCCAGATTTCGAATACAGAGTTTAGAAAGGATGGGATTTGTGATTGTTTTGGATGAATGGCCTCTCTAGGGGTTTTTCTAATGTGAAGGATGGTCAAAACAAAAATTAGGGCTAGTGGAGTCGCCAAGTGGATTTCTTTGAGAACTATGGTCCACCACAAAAACTATCAAAGATGCTTTCAGGAAAAAAATTTCTAGCAAACTATGAGATGAAGACTTGCAAAAAAGAGTTATTACTTGGTTTCAACAGTTTGCTAGGCTGTTTGGACAAGCTGATGGTTCTATTTGGAAGTTTATTTCTGTTTATCTCCTATTCTTAGGTGAATTTTTCTGAATCGCTAAGTTATACTTAGTTTGTCACTGATCACAGAGTTTGCACCATGAGTTTTAATTTTTGGAAAGGATGAGTCAACAGAAAGGTATGGTTTATGAATTTTTTGGTTTTTTATGAAGTTTTTTAGGCCTACTGGAGGCTAGTGGAGTTGCCAGGTGGAACTTGGTTGTTTTTATAGAGATGTAGCTATGGTCCACCACCAATAACTAGGAAAAGCCAATTTGGGGATGTTTTGGGGTTTTCTAAGTTTTTATGCGTAGCCTATGAGGTTTGGAAGAGTTTCCTATAACTGAATCATCATTTTGCTAAGATGGTGAAAGAGCTAGCTTCTACTCTTCAAACAACACTTAATTTTTCCATGTTTGATTGAGACTTTGGGAGTTACTAAGGAGTACTTACATTGTCACTAACTTGGAAGGTCCTACCATGATCACCATTATGTTAGTGAACGGTGGGATAATTCAATCAGATAGTATTCTTAAGGCTGTTGAAATTTTTAGGGAATCTAAGTTTGTTTGTTACTCATAGTCCCACCGTGATCGCCATTATTTTAGTGTCCCGTGATTTGGCTGATTGGCAAGCCAAGTGACAGGGTAACATCAAACCAATATTTGGAGCCCAAGGACCTAGCCTTCCTGGACTCAGAGAGGGCTCTCTCTATTTGTGTAAGGGATGTCTATGTGTTTGCTTCTCGTGTTTCTGATTTTAGGCTAGTTATGAAGTAGGTTTTTGGTTTTGTTTTATAGGTTTGTGAGGGATGAACCGATCAAAGATTAATATAGGTAAAAAGATGTCAGATAAACTGGGCTATGTGGTCGAAAAGGTCAAGAAATATTTCAGATGGTGATACAAGGTTGTTGAAGGGCCAATTTGATCGAGGTAAAATGGATATTTGGGTAAAGTGGACTGGGATGGACACTAAATTTGTGAAGAACAAAAGATTTCAAACATAAATAGTTTGATAGCTAACATAAACATGGTAGGGCTAACCATTAATCATAATAAATGTAACTATAAACTCATTAATGCATACAAATAAACATTCAAGCAATACATAGAGATATATGAATATCTAACTTTAGGAAATTGCTATCAGACTTTGGGGAAATACAATTAAGACAAATAAACAACTCAAATCACTATGAGGAAATGCCTAAGCATAGTATTTCAAGCTATTGGGCACTTTGAAGCAATATTGCATAGTTTTAGGCAAAGGGCAAGATCAGCACAAGACCTCCTTGGTTCAAAAAATGAAAATAAAACAATCAAAGAATGGTTTCAGAATGACTATCCATGAGTTAGCAGGGCACACCGTGAATCATACTTAGCATGCATAAAACCATAAATGAAACAAGAAAACAATTTCTTCAGTTATCAAAGAGCAATCAAGGATTCTTTGATATGACTAAGAAAGAAGAAAACATAGAAGCTATAAAGAAACAATAAATTTGAGGTGCCTCCAAGGGCATGTCTCAAATCTATTCTCTACTATCTGATAGCAAGCAAGAACATGGAATATGAATGAAAACTAAGAAGCATAACAGAGAGGGACACTATACCATTTTACCAAGTCAAGGAATCCAGCAATAGTCCTCTTTCATCATCCAAAAACATTCAAGAAAATATCCAATGCATGAGACAAGTGTTTCTTCCAAGCTTGTATAACCGTATCTTGATCTATTCATCAAGTTCAGCCTTATTTATAGTGAATTCTCTTGGAATATATATGCCAAGATGATGGAAAACCTCCTAGTGCAACTTGCAATCTCATTGGCCCATCAAAAATATCTGATTTTGTCCTTAAGGCTTTTCAAAGCCCAAGGCACAAAATATCTAATAAAATATCTCGAAAATGATAAAAACGGGAAATATATTGACTCTTCATAACTAAATATGCCCAAAAATAGCTAAAAACACATTAGGAAAAGCCACTTCATAAAAGTGTATTTTTCTCAAAAATACTTAAGAAATATATGAGCAGAAAGTCCTCTGTCTTGCGGGCAGCTTTTGGATGCCTTCCCGATGTCAAAACGAGGCCCGTGATGGCTCGTTGGAAAGCTCTAAATGTATATTTTTTGAAAATACTTATTTTTCTCCAAAATTATCACGGTAGGTCTCTAAAAAACTGACCTGTGTTTAAAAACCTAAAAAATAGACTTTGCTGATAAATGGGGTAGAGTGTGGAAAATGTGAGTGTTTTTCGCCATTTTGGGGGAGCAAATCATCTTCAATTGATCTAAAAATCACTGATGAGATGCCCCTAAAATTATGGCATCCAATGATACCATTTTCATCCTTTGAGGATGTCCCAAACAGAAATGGCGATGCCCATGATTTTAAGCCAAAAACCCAAAAATGACAAAAAACCAAAACTTTTTGAATTTTGCCCAATTTTGGTGAGCATGACCCTCAAGGGTTTTCAGAAACATGCTGAGAAGATGAGGCCAAAATTTGGAGCTTTGAGGTGTCTTTCTTCATTTTTGGTGTCGGGCACCTCTTTTGAGCTTCCTTGAGCTTTTCCTGTGTGGCCTTCAATTTCTATCGACTGAACTGATTGAGCTTCTTATAGTGCCAGATCATCCTCCTTTGAAGGTCCAAATCTCTATTGGAATTTTCCAACTTCTTTTCCAAGTGATCATTCACCCTCTCAAGCCATGCCTCTTGATTGTTCTCTATCTCTTGGGTGAACAAAGTAGTGAGAGGAAAATATTGGAAAAGGGCAGCTTCTTCCTCCTTTTGTTTCTCAAGGGCTCTTCTGAGTCCCATGGTCCTTGGCCACTTTCTCCTTGGCTGATCCTCATCTTCGCTATCATTGAACTCACCCATGAGTTCTTCCAATTTAAATTGTGCCTTGGAGGCCTCCTTTTTATATTTGATGGCCCATGTCTCATATACCGCCATGTGGACACTCATCTATTTATTTTGTGTTTTCAAAAAGTGATTGAAGTTTCTAGACCTATGTAGATCTGCCCTCAAAGCATCAATTTTTTTTTCTTTGTTTATCAAGAGAGTCTCTAGGATTTGGGCCTCATTGTTGCTATCATCACTTTGGATTTGAATTATGTCAAAGTCTCTCTCCTTTTCATGGCTTCTTTCTTCTTTCTCCTTTCCCTTGCTTTGGGTTGCCTTCTTGGTCTTCCTCCTCTTGGTTAATTCGACAATGGGCTGCTTGGGCAATTTCCCCTTGCTTCGGAGGGCCCTAGTAACATTTGCAGTTATAGTTTGAGGCACCCTTTTCCTTGATGTCCAGGGCTTGGCCACTTTTGGAGAAGAAAGCACGACCCCTTGCCTAGGAGAGGCAAATAGCACATGCTCTATTGGCTCTTTGCCCTTGTTACTTCCTTCATCATCCTTGCCACTATTTTGAGTTTCTTCATGAATGCTTTGACTGCCTTCTTGCATGTCTTTTTGAGGGCTGCCCTCTTTACTCTTGTCCTTGCTTTCTTTAGGACTTTGAGGCTCTGTCTCTTCAATATTTTGGGCTTCATCCTTATCTTTTTTGCTGTTGTGAGGGCTACCAATATCCTCATCAAACTGTTCAATTTCCTCATAATTTCCCTCCTCGCTGTTTTGCTCTTTTTCATGGTGCTGCTCTTCATCACTGTGCTGCATATCATCACTTTTTTTTTCCTCACTTTGCCACCCTTCCTCACTATGCTCTTTTTCACTTTGCTGCCCTTCTTCATCATGCTCTTCTTCCCCTTGCTGCCCTTCTTCATCATGCTACTGTTGTTCATACTCATGCTCTTCTTCCTCGTCGTGCTCTTCTTCCTCATCATGCTCTTATTCTTGTTCAATCATGGGAAATTTGAGCTTCTTGGGAATGGGCTTACTTGAAGAAGGTGAAGGATGGTGAGTGGAAGGTGAAGGAGATGCATGGGATGAAGGAACAGTGGCAAAATCTGGATGTGCAATGAAAGTTTCCCAAGAGATTCCCTTCTTCTCAAGCTGATGAAGAATGATAACCTTGATGAGGGAATGATGGAAAAGGCAAGCTGACTGCTGAGAAGGAGGTATTTTCTAAATAGTGGAGGCCATTTTTTCAATACTTCTATGGAGGAAGAAGGGGAGATTTAACAATTGGGTCTTGTGAAATGCATGAGCAACCAGACATGGTAAGCATAGACCAGGGAGAACCTTCCCTCGCAAGTGACGTATTTCATGATTATCTTCATGAGGGAAGCATAACTAGTCAACAGATATGAGAAAGGAAAGATGGATGGGCATGTATCTCTATGCTATAGTTTTCAAAAAGGGTTTGTATTGTTCTGAGTTTAGGTGGCTCTGTTTAAACCACTTATCTCCGACATAAGGGATTTTGGTGGCCTTGGAAATGGATCTAGGAGAAAACTTGAAATCCAAGCCTGCCAGTTAAAAGTGTTTCCATTGAAATCTCAAAGCACAAAGATGTGTCAAGGGGAGATAGCTTTTCACCTCCTGCACCCTTTGACAAAACTCTAGACATTGAACCTCATGAAAGTTAAACAAGATTGATGGATGAGCATTTACCTCTTCAGTTGAAACAGGGTCAAACCTCCTGTGAAGGCCACTTCTACTGTCTTGCCTGGAGACATTTTGTTTTGGATACTCTTCGCTGACTGACAAAAAAAAGTTGCCTCAAATGATCCTTGAAATGGTTTCTCAACAACACACCCTGTCCTCCTTATAAGTCACTATTTTATCCTCTTTGATGTCAAGAAACAAGTGCTTGTCAAATGAAAAACAAAAAGTCAATTTATCACTGTGCTTGGGAAAAGGTCTTGAAAAGATGTGTTTGTGGTCTCTTGGTGAAGAAAGAACTCTTGTGTTTTGACAAAAACAAAAACACCTTTCCCCAAACAATGTTCTTTTGTTTATTCATTGCTCTTCACAAAGTAAACAAGACACCTTCAACTGTCTTGAAAAACCTTTCAGTCACAGACTCTGTTTTTTGAACTATGGAGGCTGCACAGAGTTTTCTATTTCACCATATAGAGAGGACACTTTAAAATGACAAAGCCTCTACTATATGATCACTTCTTTCCCCTTTTCTTTTGTAGACAAAGTTTGTTCTTGTATTAACCCTGTTAGGACACTTTCCAGCAATTTGAGACCTCTACAACTCTGTACTTTTGTCTTGTAATTTGTGTATGGTTTTCACTATTCTCAAAAGAATTTAAGGCCCTTTAACACTAATAAAACACACCCCACCCATCACAATACTAATATTTGGCAATCATAGCAACAAAAAAAACCTTTGATTTTCGACCAAAAACCCCACCTTATAATCACTGTTTCTCTCTTTAAAACACATCAGGAGCATACTACCTCTTAACCTCAAAATTTATCATGGAGTGAGAAAAATACCTTAAAAACACTTAAGGGACTTGTTTTATTGGTTGAGAAGCTCTCAAAAGAGTTTTTTAAAGGCGTTTGGGTGAGCAGCACGTTCACAGAAAAGAGTGCCGCGCAGTCGGGTCGGTCTCAGGAAATGAGTGAATGGACGCTACAGGCGCACCGCATAGCCATTTAAACCCTTTGTATTTTCTCTCACAAGTGCGCTGCATGATTTTATAGGTGCACCGCACAAGCTTGAGCCTTGAAAAAAAACTTGAAATTTTCTCGAAGTCTCTTTCTTTTCCAATGAACTGCTTAGGGGAGCGTTGTATTTGAGTTTTGAATTCGCAAATGGGACTTGGCCAATGGTCTCTCCGATTTTTAAAGTCAAAAAAGCCAACAACCTTTTGAAATTACTTTGTGAGGGTGTGAACGCCCTTTGAAAAAGGTTTTTTTTATATAAAGACACAGATCACATGTCTTTGTCAATTTTTAGCTTTTAAAACATCATAAAGACTTAAATTTGATCGGGACTCCTAAAAATATGCTATGGATGCTACTTTTGAAGGTCTTCATACATATGACCATTCCCAAAGTGAAGAAGCCATCTCAAAAGCTAAAATCTCTTTCACTGTTTCTTCATTAAGGCAATAACCCTGTCACTGTTTGTCTATATCTGTCCCTTAAAAGAAAACCTTCTCAAAGCCATATCAAGGATTATAGATGCATCTTTTGAAATTTTCCTTTTACTGTGGCTAAAACCTTATTTGCATTCACCCATGGCTTGCTTTATATCTATTGATTTAAGGAGAAAAAATTTTGGAAACTCTTAATGAAAATACATATAACAATAGGGTTTGTTCATATGTACATAAAGAGCTCTTTGTTTGTGATAGTGATATGGTTTGATTCTTTGAATATTGTTTTGAATTTGAGACATTTTGTCATACCCTTTCCTCACATTTGATGAATCTGTCCAAGTTTTGTTCACTTTGGCTTCAGATTTCCTTTGAAGGAGATCTTTGATAGAAGAAAAACAAAACCTCTTTGAATACCATAATATCACTGCTTGGCCATCTGCTTAACAACATTTTCCACTCATAATAATCCAATTGTTTCCCACTGCACTTCAACTTTGCCTTTCAAACAGTGAAACCATGTAAGCACCCCTTCAAATACCAATGTTGTGTTAGTGGTTTCATCCATTGGAGAAAAAGGTGTAAACAAGTTTTTAAGGCCATTTGCAGCATTGTTAGCCTTGTGATCTTTGAATGAGGCTACACCTCTGTTCTTGACCCTCTGCTTGTTAAACGAAGGAGGCCAACAAAATATTCCCAACCATCTACTCATGTTTGGAGGAGGTTTTACATAGTCACCCAACCATCTGCTCATGTTTGGAGGAGGTTTTACATAGTCACCCAACCCTCTACTCATGTTTGGAGGAGGTTTTACACAGTGATGTTATTTCATCCCTTTCTCAAACTGTGTCATATTTCCTTGTAGTTCCTATTGACAGTAAGTAAAAAAAAGTGAAAAATTGACAATATGCCATGAGGGACATTCTTTGAGATATGTATCCTATTGTTAAAATACCCTTATGCATCTTTAGACACCATAAGCAACCTGACTTGTGTCTGCAGATTATTACTTGCTATTATAAGTCACTAATATTTTGACTATGTTTGCAGAAGCTCATTCAATTACCTCCCTGACTAGTTCTTGCATCCTAGGCTCAAAATAACATGAGAAGCATATGTCTTCTAATGCTTAGCTTAATAATGTCTTCTGGAACACTAGTACCTTTCTGCTTTGAAAAATACATTGAAACACTATAGAGCACACAATATGAGTTTGGCTTTTGAAACATGCACTGTTAAGGCACCAAGACTTGTTAGTGGCGCGACCTAAGGGTGTATGAAGCTTTGTTTGTAGAATAGGAGGGCCATCAATGATTGGTTGGTGTTAGACAGAGGTTCTTTTGGCTTAGGATAGTTTTCCAAGGAAGGATTGCCTAAAGCGCCACTACCTAACATAGGGGAGATTTTTGACAGATTTGGAGTATACTCTATGGAGCTGATGGAAAATTTTGTATGAATGAGACTAGATAGGGATTGAAAATTATGTTTTTTCTCATCATATGTTGATTGAAAAGGTAGGAGGGAAAAATGTTTATGGGTTTTTTCTAGGTGACAAATTTGACAAACTGGAGATCAGCTGCTAAAAAACTTGGCTTTAAAAAACTAGTCATCATCAACAGGTGAAAAATACTGATGACTAACATACCCTATGTAGATAAAACCACAGATGGTATTTTATGGTATCAAGAATATGGCGTTGGCCAATTAAAACCGTCATCTGTCCTAGGGTCATTCCTAGGAGATCCTCCTATTATCCCTGAGGTATCGCCTGATGCCACAGGGGCCCTAGTATGCATGATGTCCACATCAAGCACTAAGGCTAGTCAGGACATAGACTCAAGTAGTAAAGACACTGAGGCATCAGCTACTGTAGCCTCCCAAACTCCTTTCCTCTAGCCACCTCCTTGCTTCACCTCCCAGCAGGTCTTGGCAACACTGGTATTACCCAATATATCATTAGTGTTCCCAATGTGATATCTCGTTCCTGCTCCAGGAATTCCAGCTACCAATGTTACTGCATTTCAAATAGTTGATCGCATAGCTAAAAATATCCTAGACTGGAATGCATTTCAAATAAACCACCACACATAAAAAACTGAAAACATATATATCCATTAGCATAACAAAACATGGATAAACTGAAATAGATAACACACCATGTAGAGCCACAAAAAATATCTCTCATATATATATCAAAAATATGTGTATCAAAGTAAAAAAATAGTATCACTAGCCCATGGGCCAGCCCAAAAATACAACGGTCATCAAAAGTAAGGGAAGCATCCTCATAACGGGTGCTTTCCCTATGTACAAATCTACTCTAGGGGGGTGCCCCCTTAAGAGGAGCACCTGGGCCCACCACTGCTCCTGGTGCCACCATCGGAGCTGTTGTCAATGCTACGATAGCTACCCGTCGTAGAGTAGGTTGTTAGTCCCTCTCACAGGCCATCATTGCCTCTAGCCATGCCTCCTCGAAGTCATCCATAAAACCTCGGGCAGGCACCCCATGGGTCAAACGGTCCACTCGACCCCAGAAGTCCTTTAAAACGTCCACCTGAGCTGTAAGTACTGCAATGCGTGCCTCAGATGCATCTGCAAAAGCTCTCTAGGCTACTACCTTAGCTACAGCCAAGCTACTTCCCTCACCAGAAGTTCCAGCACCATCCCCGCCAGGTCCACTTGCACCCCCGCTCGGTCCACCTACGACACCTCCTCCCCGACCACCCGGCGGTCGTGGTAGAGGATCGTGACCCACCAGTCGGGCCACTAGGCATCCCACCTCACCAAAATCTGCACGAGTAACCAAAATAATGTCAGTGTATAAAAAACACTCAAGTGCATAAAAACTTAAACAAATGCAGAAATATAGGACATACCTGCAGGACACCAAACATAACCAAAAGGGAGATCGATATTTAGATTACCCTAAAAGTCCATCCCTGTATACGGGTATGGAAAAAACATTTGTGGATTGGCCTCAAACCAGGCCTCCATCGTGTCGTTCCAATAACGAGCCACCATGCCAGCATCGCTGCGTGGCATCACTGGAGCCCACCTCCTCATGCTTGGCTCCTCGACCCCCCAATAGGCACTGCCACAATGGGCATCAGCAACACAACCCTCTCGTACATAATTCTGCACAAAATGTTAGCATACACAAATCATTTGGATCCATTTTGGACCCTGTTCAATTGCAACACCATACCATCAAAGCAGAAGTGGGAAAAATCGAAAAAATGCCCATTCCTCAAATGGCATAAAACTCCCACCTATGGGCCTGATGCACAATGAGACGCAAATGACCCTGCCAGTCACACAATAATTGCCAGAGCACATCGCTCAGCCACATCTATCACTGATGCGATATTGATGCACCCCTCAGTAAGAGGCGCATCACTATAATGCCTCCTCTGGAACCTGTGCAGGTTCACTCGTCTAGCAGGAAGTGGATACTTCAACGCCTCGCCCTAAGGCAGTAATATGGTCACAAAGTAGATATCCATCTTTGGATGGATAATAAAGTTCATCTCCCTCAGGACAAACATGTTGTGCCTCCTACACCAATGTTTTATTATATAACATAACAATTGGTCCTGTGACCGAAGGAACTCGTTTTCAACAAATTTTAGGAGGCCCCATGCGGCCAACTGATGACGCACCATAGCATTAGTAGCCAGAGTGGTCCAGATCTGGGGCCAATCTTATTCTCTCCACATCAACCTGCCAAGAAATAGGCACCCATCAGTATAGAGGAGAAATATCAAAAGGGACAGCAAAAAACCTAAGTTTTTAAAAGAACCTTGCCCTTGCATGCATGTCTCTCAAACAGGCGGGCCCTTGCACGCTTGTTACATTCACAGCCACGCCCTTATGTGCAAAAAGGAAGGAACAACATGCCTTTGCACAACTGTACCTCGAAAATAGGTGCAAAGGGGGTGCCTCTTTTCCTATATCGCCCGCACAATCTAGGACAAAAAGCCCCTTTGAGGTTGTACAAACCCAACTTGTACATTCCTCGGCATCACCAAACTGAAAAAATTGAAATGCAAGATGTCATGGAAGTTACCTCGGCATAATTTCACTAATAATCGGTACATAGGCTTACTGCAACGATAAGAAAGGCTCTGCTATACTTTCTAATCTCCCAAAACTCAGCAAGTCCAAATGAATAGGATTAGGGCCATAATCCCATATTTATCGCCCTTTTCCAGAACTTCAGAGGCCTATAACAGTAGATCAAAAGGTCCGTTTTGGAAACCATAAGTTGCACCATCATCAATATACCATGACGAATGAAAGCGATGCCCCACATCCACTTTCCGAAGAAATATGTTTTCAAGCACCGAAAGGTATGCACCCTCCCATATTCCTTTCAAAAATTCATGTCTTTCAATAATATTGGATGAAAAGAAGATGCTTTCACTTGAGGTAGTTGTTTTTTCCAAGAAGAACCCGCAAACCATTCATAGCACCACCCACTGAAAGTTCCAGAGAAGGTATCATTCTACCCTTAGCATGATAGAGTCCCAGAAAAATTTCCATATCCTGAAATCATTTCTCCATTAGAAATAAACCATAGGGTCCTCATACCTGACCACATTTATCATCACCTCACCCTGCATATGATAAATGTCTGCGATGGTTGGTTGAGCCTCCCGTCCATGGCGATCATCATCCAAAGTAGACTATACATCACCCCACAAGTGGCACTATGGGCATACCATTTTAGTTCGGGAAGCACCTCATGCCCATCCACATATCATCCATAAGGTCAAGTTCACCAATTAAACTCAACCCCCTTCCTGGATGATTGAGTTGTACAGGAAGAATGAAATTACACCTCCACACACCGCATTTTGCCTGCCATACCTCCATAAATATATATCCATCTGCGACATCTTCCACTTCATCAACCCCGCACATGAGACAAATCAACGGGACCCCTATCCCCAACAAAACACCATTCTCACACCTTCAGTGAGCGACCCTCTTTCATGTTTTGGGGTACCCGTCTCTGTGTTTTGTACAAATCAAACCCCATTATTTTACTCTTTTGGTAAGTGTACAAAGACCACAAAAGATGCCCTTCACCACTTTGCCCTCATATTTCACCTTTCCTCCCATGGCAGCAGTACCCCATCCCCCTGGTCGCAGTATTTCACCCCCCCCCATGCATGCACCATTACAACAATCATATCCGGTTCATACCCACCCTGGAAGTCCTATCGACTCCAAGGACTTTTCCCTTCAGAAATACCTATGAATGTCGCCAAGCTTCTCAAGTATACTTCAAACTCGGGCCACTGAATCCCCATCATCCATTTTCAGCTACTGCTCACCAACATGCCTATGTTAAACCCATCATGGTTCGGTTAAGGCTTCCTTTTTATCGACCTCAACACCTCTTTTCCAAAAAGGAAGCGATACCTTAGATGACCCCTCCCTATGCAAAGGGGTATCCTTGGGTGGCACTATGGGTAACATCATTTTCCATATATGTCATTGATCCTCTTGACATTTGACTACAGTAAACACTTTCATTTCGCAATGGTATCGTACCTTACAACCATTGCACTTTGATCAAGATCTATTGAAGACCCGTGCCTTTATAAGCATATGTGACAACAATGCTTACACAGGAAGGTCCCAGCCAGTACATATGCGTACATTTCACAATGATGTGCCATGCCAAGATTATGCATATGGGTACCACATTCCACCTATCGTCAAATAAAAAACACCCTTGAGGGTGTCAGCAGTTGTCGTCAACAACCACAAGCACCACTACCACAATAGTGACATAGACAACACATGTATCTATCAATTTTGTTTAACTAGCCATAGCATCACGAGCATGGGACATGCCCACCTCATTGAAAGTTTGTAAATATGTTGTATATTTTTCCTTCTTGCAGGGGGTCTCTTAAGCCATGGTTATCTCGGAAATGGTGCAAGGTGTTGTCTCTTACAAAAGTACAAATAGGACTCTCTCTCTTTCTCTCTCTGTGTACGATACAGAAAAGAAACTATAATGTATTTCGGTTATATAGTTCTTCCTAGACCTCACACATTAGGGGGCAACTGTTAACACTGGAAAATCGTACAACAGAAGATGACATCAATTAATGTCGAGACCAAAGATTTACAAGAAAGGAATACATTATGGAATCAAGAATTATTTAAAATCTCTAAGGTTTTGAGAAAATCACATTTGAACTAGTCATAAATGCTCAAATGTGTGCTTTTTCCCTCGAGAAGAGCGCATTCTGCGCACCCTTTTGCCTGACAAGCACACATTCATGGAAATGGAAAAAATCATTTTCTGGGACCACAACAAGAAAAGGATAGTCACCAGTGCCTCCTTAGACATTATGTGAGCACAAAATGGAATCACACCTCTCGTGTGGGTCACCATCCATAATGTACCAAGGGACTGAAGGAGGATTTGAAGCTCATCTATATAAACCCACCAAGAGATGAACAAATGGTGATCACAAGGTTATGCTGGTCAAAATTTCCCAAAGCTCCAGGTGGATATTGGTGGTCACCCACCTAGTCCACTTGGGGCCCACCATTTTCTCTTTTAGTTTTTCAGTTTTGGCACCAATTACTATTTTTAGTAGTTTTTCGGGTCCTGAACTTCTGGAGCCGTTTTGAAGCCCTACACAACGTTTTTTCAGAAAAATCGAGAGTAACTTGTGTCCATGGATTGATTTTTCTCACTTAAAATTTGTAGTCCTCGGATAGATCTTTCTAACGAGGTATGATTTGCGTCAAACAGAGATCGTATGCCAAATTTACATCCCAGGGAAGTTGAAACACCAATTTACCCAAACAGGGCCCACAGTTTCGGCGCTTCATCTCCTAGGGTTAGGGTTTTGAATGCTTAGGGTTTCCCATTATTTATAAATTATAAATATTCTCTCGAGCCTCATTGTAACTCAGTTGAGAGGCCTGTAGCTACCACATCTCTTCTCATAGATAGCTACCAATGCCCTAGCTAGTTTATTTCCATTCTATCTGTAAGAAAATTTCAGTTCCTTGATATTAATGAAATGAAGTGATTTTTCTACTGCATATTTGTATTTATGGTTATATGTTTATTATGTTGCATTCCTTCATAAATTTGGATCAGTGGTATCAGAGCAGTCTGCTTTTTCTCGATTCTTCTTTGCATGTCCCCAATAAGGTTAGTGTATAAGGAGCTAGGGCTCCATCTGGTGGAACCTTTGCAAGATCAGCCTCACAAAACCCAATGGAAACCCATGGGGGACGAAAAGAAAGATGAGAGAGTAGGAGATCCTGTCAAAATATTGCTCGAGGAGGTCCTTGAAAAACAAAGGAACGCGATGATGGATAACTTTGCCCAGATCCTTCAATGGTTGCCCACCGGCGGCGCATCTGCATCCAAAAACCACTCTAGAGGTGCACTCCTTTTAAGGTACAAGTAAATTTTGACATTCCCATATTTGAGGGTCAAATAGATGCAGATGTCATAGATAGATGGTTGAATCTATTAGAAGGATATTTCTCGGTTCACTAATTTTCCGACTGGGAGAAGATTACTTTTGCACTCCTCAAAGATACCCCCATGTCAAGGACTGGTGGGAAACCTATTGTGATAACAAGGACCAGATAGAACCCTCTCTATTCTTAGCGGTACGAACTTGGAATTCTTTCCGAGATGCCATCAAGGAACAGTACTATCCCGTGGGGAGCTATGATGAAAAGTACATCCAATGGACCATGTTGCGACACCAAAGGGATCAAGATGTGCATGAGCTATTGAATCTGTTCCATACCCTATGCACAAATTTGGGTATCAAAGATTCAGAGAAACATTTGGTGCTAAAGTATCGTAGTTGTCTGCACAGGTGCATTCAGAAGGAAATGGAGTTTCTCAACATCTACTCGCTTGATACGACATACTGGTATGCTGCCAAGATCGAGCAACAATTCAAACAGAAGAAGAGAAACTTTGGATCTGTGAATCAAAAGCAAGGGAAAGGCACTCCCAAACCATAGAACAAAGGACAAAGCCAAGGCATGGCAGCTCAAGACAACCTATCGAAGCCACAAGAAAAGAACAACATGGTAAAGCCAATGAAGGACATGGGAAAGTGGTGTGAGTTCCATAAGAGCTCCACTGACAACACAAGTGAGTGTCGAGCCGAGCAGTCACTAGTGGTCAAGATGAGGGCTTCTGAGTCAGATGCATGCTCAAACTTTGAATCAAAACCTGCCAAGGGAAATGAAAAAGGGAAAAAGATTATTGATGTAGATCCCAACGCAACTGTTGCCACTATGGAGATCTAGAAGGAGGAACCAGAAGATCCAGAGGAGGACGAATGTCTCTTCCACTCCTAGATGTGGGTAAAGGGCTCCCCGGTATAGTTCAATGTCGATAATGGGAGCCAAAAGAACCTCATTTCAGTAGACTTTGTGAAGTGGTTGGGCTTGCCGACCACAGCTCACCCACATCCATACACCATCGAGTTGCTTCACCAAGGACGAGATCTCTGCATCAGCCAGCAGTGCCACCTTCGCTATAGCATCAAGCCCTTCATGGATGAGGTATTATGTGATGTTGCTCCTATTGGTGTTTCTGATGTATTATTAGGACAACCATACTTGTGGAAGCATCATGATGTGTATGAGTCTTGGTCTTGCGCTATTATTGTTACTCTGGGAAATAAGTTGTAAAGGATACTAGAGGTACCACCTCCTGCCGCTATCTCTTTGGTTACTACAAAACAATGTAGTAAGCTAATTTCCCAAACCAGGAAATTTGTTTTCCTGATGATCCGCCCCTAGGGCAAGAAGAAGACTATGGCCACAACCTCCAGACAGGGCTCCTCAGCATGAAAACAACAAATGGACAAGGTTGTGGAGGAGTACGAGGACATCTTCACCTCACCCACAAGGGTTCCTCTGCACTGTCAGGTCAAGGACCCGATTGATCTGGCCTTAGGCACGCCGCTACCCAATGGACCAATATATCAGCGCTTTGTTATGGAGAACGATGAAATGAAGAGGCAGATTCAGGAGCTATTGCAGAAAGGTCACATCTGACCAAGTTCATCGCCCTGTTGGAGACCGATTGTGTTGGTATAGAAGGAGGATGGGACATGGAGACTCTGTGTTGACCATCGGGCGTTGAAAAATATTACTATCCGGAATAGGTACTCGATCCCATGGATTGATGACCTTTTGGACCAACTCAAAGGGGAAAAATATTTCAGCAAGATCGACTTGAAGTTTGGGTATCACCAGGTACAAATTGAACCCTCCGATGTGTGGAAGACTGCCTTCAAAGCCAAGGAAGGCCTTTTCAAATGGTTGGTCATGCCTTTTGGGTTGACGAATGCTCCCGCAACCTTCATGAGGATGATGGATGACATATTGCAGCCATTCACCAACTAATTTGTAGTGGTGTACTTGGATGACATTCTGATCTTCAGCCATAATTGGGAAGAGCACCTCTACCACATCCGATAAGTCCTCCAAACACTGCGGATACACAAGTTTTGTGTAAATTTGGAGAAGTGCACTTTTTGCATGACCGAGGTTCAATATCTGGGATACATTAGTGATGAAAGGGGGGTGCATGTGAATCCAACCAAGATCCAAGTCATTCAGGATTGCTAGCCCCAACCACTATAACAGAGCTTTGAAACTTTCTGGGTCTTGCTAATTTCTACCGTAGGTTTACGTTGAAATTCTCTCATATCACTTGGCCCTTGAGTCAAGTCACCAAGGGAGGAGCGAGAGAAAAATTATTTTGGTCGGAATCTCAACAGAAGGCATTTACGGAATTGAAAAATCGTCTCTGTTTTGCCCCAATTCTCACATTACCAGACTTGCAACAGCCTTTTGAGGTTGAGACAAATGCCTCTAACTATGCTATTAGGGTGGTTCTTACTCAACAGGGACATCCAATGGCATATCACAGTGAGACATTGTCTGACATAGTTTGCAAGTACCCCACTTATGAAAATAAATGTATTCCATTATGTAAGCTTATCGACAATGGAAGCATTACATTTTGGGGAAGAAAAACAATCATCCACACAAACCACCAGCCCCTGTATTTCATACAAATAGAAGGGAATTTTCAGAATGATTGCCATCAGAAGTGGTCCACATATCTACAATAGTTTCATTTGAACACCAAGTATAAGAAGGGTAGCACTAATAATGTTGCAGACTGTCTCAGCCAACCACCGATCGTGGTGCTCACCACCGTTCTCAAATATTTTGGGCATGAGACTTCTGATTGGCCATTTCTCTATGAGAACGACCAAAAATTTGGCCACATATACAATGCACTCTTGGGGGGTACGCAAGTTCAAAATTTTGACCTCCAAGATGCACTTTTATGTCACTTGGGACACCTTTGTGTTCCTTCATGCGAGCGTGCCAAGATGATATGGGAAGCGCACTGCAGTCGAGTCGCTGGGCATTTTGGGGTCAAGGAAATAGTAGCAGTACTACAAAAGTATTTCTATTGGCCGAAAGTTCGAAAGGATGTCGGGAAGCACATCAGATCATGCATTTCTTGTGCCATTTCCAAACTAACCATTAAGAAGCAAGGCCTATATGCTCTGCTAGCTACCCTTAGTCGACCTTGGGAATCCATATCCATGGATTAAATGTTGGGCTTTCCCTCTACTAAGAATTAAAATGATTGTGTTTTCGTGGTCGTCGACAGATTCTCTAAGATGGCCATTATGGCGGCCTGCAAGAAGAATATCACAGTAGAAGCCACTGCTAAACTCTTATTTGAATTAGTGTGGGTGCACTTTGGGATCCCACATTCTATCATATTAGATCAGGATAGCAGGTTCCTCAACACATTTTGGTCCAGTCTCTGGTCAATATTGGACACCAAGCTCACCATGTCCACAGCTTTCCATCCCAAAACAGATGTCTAGACAGAGGTCGTCAACATAATGATTGTACACATTCTGTGCATGTACAATTCCAAGAATCCAGGCACATGGGACAAGAGCCTTCCCTATGTAAAACATAGTTATAACCGGGCTCTCAACAACTC
The DNA here is from genome assembly GCA_034641835.2 of Pinus albicaulis. NCBI lineage: Eukaryota > Viridiplantae > Streptophyta > Pinopsida > Pinales > Pinaceae > Pinus > Pinus albicaulis. Next base: position 1,210,229,566 of record CM076574.1, read on the forward strand.
AATCGGCCACAACCCCTTTCAGGTGGGCTTGCGATTCTAGCCACTATGTCCCATTGACGTAGCCATGCCATTTGCGACTACTCAGGCTGATTCGGCTTATGTCGAGTCTGAAGTTGACAAAGCAAATAGATTCATCGAGAGCATTCAACACATCTTCCAAAAGGTTCATGACATATTGAAAAGAGCTAATGCTAAGTACAAGCAATGCCACGATCAACATCGGGTGCCACACAACTTCTAGGTGGGCGACAAAGTGTGGCTACATTTGCAACAGGAGTGCCCCACTGGACCCCACCAAAAGCTTCGCCCGCCCCAATACAGGCCATACACCATCACGAAGGCTATAGGGAACAATGAATTCGAGCTCAGTATTCCAGCATTCCTTGGTCTGCACCCAATATTCAATGTGGACTGCCTTCGTCCTTACTTCCCACCTCTACTGGACACCTCTGACATTGTAGAACAACTCACACCAACAGAGTTAAACCCAAATTGCATGGAATAGGCCACCATAGATTGTATCATGGACATGCAAATCAAGAACACTCACCAACAGAAGATCCAACTGTATCGGGTTGTCAAAGCTTGCCAGCTACTACACCAAGGAAAGTGGTTCACCAGGGACCAAGTTCAGTAGAAGTTTCCTCATCTCATGGAGGAATTTAACACAATGGGGACCATTGCTTCCTAAGGGGGAAGGAATGATCCAGGTCGATATTGGTGGTCACCCACCTATTCCACTTGGGGCCCCACCATTGTCTCTTTCAGTTTTTCAGTTTTGGCACCACTTAATATTTTTAGCAGTTTTTCGGGTCCTGAACTTCCAAAGCCATTTTGAGGCCCTAAACGAAGTTTTTTGGTAACACCGGGAGCGACATGGGTCCATGGACTAATTTTTCTCACTAAAATAGTTTATTCCTCAGATATATATTTCTAACAAGGTATGATTCGTGTCAAACAAAGATCGTATGCCAGAGTTACATCACCGAGAAGTTGAAACACCAATTTACCCAAATGGGGCCCATATTTTTGGTGCTGCATCTCCTAGGGTTAGGGTTTTGGATGTTTAGGGTTTCTCATTGTTTCTAAATAATAATTAGGCTCTCGAGCCTCATTTTAACTTAGTTGCGAGGCCTGTAGCCACCACATCTCTTCTCAGAGATAGGTACCAATGCCTTAGCTAGTTTATTTCCATTCTGTGTGTAAACAAATTTCAGTTCTTTGATATTAATCAAATGAAGTGATTTTTCCGCTGCATCTTTGTATTTATGGTTATATGTTTATTCTGTTGCGTTCCTGCATAAATCCGGATCACCCAAGAAACACCAACATTGTGTGTGACCTGGAGTTGGAGCTAGAGAGGACTCGATAGTTGGCCACCCAACATCATAGTCTACCACAACAGAGAGAGAGTTAGACTGCATCAGAGGCAGAACTTCAAAGAAAAATATCTTTGCATCAAGACCTATAGCCATTGCCTAAGGGCCCTTTAGCAAGTGGGTAAGATTTTATTTTGTTCCAAACATTTAATAAGAAGAGGTCATTGAGCCATTGTTTGCATTATTACTATTTGGAACTCTCTATATGGCTTCTTTTATGATTTTAGTTTTAGTTTTTTAACCAGAGCATACTTCAACATATTATTTCATTTAAGTTTTATGCTTTTGAGCTCCCCCCACGTACTGTATGTTACCAACAGTTTAGAGAGTAGACCACACTCTCTAATCTCGTGTGATTTCATACACCCATGTGTTGAATCCACTACAAAAATCGAGTCTGAAAAAAGTAATAAAATGGAACTCGTGTTCATATCATCTGTCAAAAAGTTAGCCCTGTTGCTACACAAGAATAAACCCATTATCTGTTTTCAAGGTAAAATTCATTAAATTATATTAAAAAATGGAAAAAAAACATTAAAAGTGATTTGATTCTTTAGGAGCAGATTATGGGCAATCTAAGAAGCCGATCAACAAATTGTTAGCACTAGGTAATAGCAATGCTCATCTTCTACTTTTTGTACCTATTTTAGCATTTTTTTATAAAGGAGGGTGATTTTTCGAGAAAATATTTTAAACTCTGTGTGAAGGCAGATCAACTCGGGGATGCCTTATCGGGATCGCATCATTCTTCCATTTTTAATGGTAGTCGTGTGTCAATCGGTGCAACTGTTTTTAAAATGACTACACTGCTCAGAGAGGGTTGAAAGATATGGACTTTTCTCTAAAACAAATCCATCCAAAATTGATTTTTTTATTCATGGATTTTGACCCAATATTGTATAAATGTTGTGACAAGGAGGAAATATCAAACAATCATGGTGATCCAAGAATGTCTCCAAAGCACTTGTTTAAACTCAGTATGAGAAGGGCAAAGGTCTCAACTCTCCTTCAATGCCTATAGCAACAATTATCTCTCTATTTTTCTTCTATATCTCCTCTAAGTAGACATAGATGGGGGAATTTCCATTTTATAGTGATGGGAGAGGGGACATGGATCCACTTAATGTGGGTAAATGGATTATCTCCTTGGGTGGTTCCTCTTTTCTAGGAACAAGAAGCCCAAAGGGAGAAGCTTAGCCCTATCCCCATGAAAAAATAGCTAGATATCTGCCCAAGAAAGCTTCACAATCACTAAGCTTCGAAGCTCTCCTTCAAGGGGTCGGGATCCAGGCATGTCTCCAGAGAATTTTTTTCAACTCGGTATGAGAAGACCAAAGGTCTCAACTCTCCTTCAATGCCTATAGTAACAATTTTCTCTCTATTGTTCTTCTATATTTTCTCTAACTAGTCAGGTATGGGAGGATGTCCATTTTATAGTGATGGGAGAGGGGACATGGGTCCACTTAAGGTGGGGAAATGACTTATCTCTTTGGGTGGTTCCTCTTTTCTAGGAACAAGAGGCCCAAAGGGATAAGCTTAGCATTATCCCCATGATAAAGCAACAAGTTCTCTGCCCAAGAAAGCTTCGCAATCATGAAGGTTCATTTCCATTTTAAAGGCTTGGTTGCAACGCACGCAAAGGTTGAAGGCTTGGTTGCTACATTGAAGGTGTCTCGGACTGAGGTACATGTTGTTAAGTATGATTTAGAGCTTCATATAGAATCATTGTAGGCCAAGCTATAGCTTGAGACCCCCCCGGAGGTGCGTGCCCAGCGAGCCACATTGGTCACGGAATCGACAACCACTATTACTGCAAAGATCAATCTGGGCAACACATTGTTTGAGACTGTTATGAAATTATGGTCCCGAGTGCACTGTGACCCCCTCCGCCAAATCGATCAGGAGCTACACCAAAAGGAGTAATATTTTGAGTAATTGATAATTTAATATCCATTCAAATTATATAGATAATACATAGTTGTATTTTAATAGTTAATCTCAGCCGATTAATAAGTTAAAAGAGTTATATATAATCTAAATATTCAAGCTATATAAAATCAAATATTAGGTTAATGCTTTTGCTGAAATTATTAAAAGTAAAATTTATTATTTTTTGAGAACGTGACATACTTGACATCGGGGTCATACTGGGCTATAGATTGCGCCTCTTGGCTATCTGACCTGGCTGATACTCGGTATTGTTAGCTGACTACCAAGAATCCCAAGACTTGAATGATCACGTGGGACAGTGGTTCTTTGTGGCCAAAACTAGGGCATCCTTTACCCTATAGGTGATGGTGCAGGCAAGCGCCAGACCCTCTACCCTTACCTTGGTTGATTCTCTTTGGCTGACTAGGGGTGTCACTAGCTCTTACGGGACATTGTGCCAGCACTCGAAAGAAATCCTCTCAAGTCCCAGTTACTTTTGAGTGTGTGAGGACGATTAAGTCTTATAGGATTTTGAGTATCACGTTTAAACAAACAAAACTATTTTTTTCTTGACTGATCACATAGATAAGTTAAAGGAAAATTCATTTCATTTTCTATTTTTTTTATGTATGTGGCCATAAATTTTTCGTGATCACAGACTCGATCCCCTGAAAATTTATTTCCAAAACCTAACATGGTCAACACTCAAAATGGTCGCAACAGAACCTCGTCGGTCCAGGAATCTTTCAGACCTCCCCCTATTAATGGGAGGGGTTCTAGGTCTTTCACTGTTTAGGTGTAAAATATGGAACCATGCCACAGTGGTTGGGTCCTCATTTCTTGGAGAAACCTTAGTTGGGCTGGGGGGTAGAGGAGCACATCCCATACGGGAAGCCAATTGAATTCACAACCGGGTACGTCGTAGACTAACCCTCGTTCTAGCCATAAATTCATGTCTTCACACATTGCCATGCCATCAAACTCCCAATCACCCTTCTTAGCGGCGTTAAATCTATCAGATTTGACCAAGCTCACCAGTGACCCCATCGCACATGACCCCAATTGGCCTCCCATGCCAACGAAGCTCCCTTTAGACATACCAAAGTTTGAAGGCAAGCAAGCGGAAGACCTAGGAAATCATATAATGACCTTTCACCTGTGGTGCTCATCGAATAGCATCATTGACGATAGTATTCGGTTAAGGTTGTTTCAATGCACTCTTACGGGAGTGGCCGCGAAATGGTACGTAGAGAAACCCCTTGCTTCGCATAGAAGCTTTAGCGCCCTTGCTACCGTGTTCCTCACATACTTTTAGTTACCCATTCACCATGATTTGGGAATGGATTTATTGACTCATTTCCAACAATCCCCTTCTACCCATATTTCATAACATCTCCACGAGTGGAGACAACATCACAGTTTATGCAAAGCACAACTCGACGACTGTGTCCTTTTAGACCTATTCTTGAAAACTCTGACGACGGAGATTTTAAAGGATGTGGTACAATGTAACCCCACATCTGAAGAGGACGCAATCAGTAAATTCCAATAGCTTAAACTGATCTACATGTAATCAGGATACATATACAATATCTTACCCAACTCCCCACGCCTGCAATCTTATAAAGAATTTCCAAGCACATTTAACTCTGCAGACAGACTTATTGGGTCAATGAACCAAGGGTACCTAGGTAACAACAGTCAGAATCTTGGTTACACACATAGGTCTACCCATAACATGTCTAAACCTGGATTTCAAAGTCATCATATGTAGCAGCAAAATTTGACTAATAGGGCGCCAATGTATCACCAAGGAGGACCTTATACTCTGGCTGAGGGGACCCAGTATGTAGGAAGAAAAAATAACAGAAGAACTCCCCCCCCCAACAGCCAGGTGCAAACATGGGACAGAAGGATGCTCAATCCCAAGCACATAACCCACCTACGCAAAACAATTCACAGGTGAACTTTGTGCAGCTGTCCCAAAATCAACCACACCAGTATGATCAGGAGAACTACCCTCCTAACATGGTTAAAATAAAGGTAAAAAACAAGCCAAAAGGGAACCCTAGACAGGGGGCAACAACCAACAATGCCCACCGAGATCCCAGGCTCGAGGTAACTCCAACAGGAATCAGAACCAAGATCCAAGCAAGGCCCAAAAGCAAGGAAAAAGGCCACCTCTATGAACAAACCATTCTTGTTCAATATGTGGTGAGTATGGGCACTATACTCACCACTATCCCAAACTCCCTGAGCTTAAAAAGCTTCAAAGTAACCGAGGACAAGGAGGATCTTCCCAGAAAACTACGATTATGCAAGAACCCTTCCCCCATCAAGGAACGATCAGCAACCATGAAATTTACATGGCTGGGGAAGAAATGTTTTTCCAAACTCGGAATCACAGCTATGACACCCCACCCGACATCAGTACGTCAGGGGCTAGTACGAGAGGTCCGACTGCACCTTTAACCATTCCAAATATTACTTTGGAACAATTGCCAAAAATGGTAAAAGGGCCTAATAGTTGAGCAGGTAGGTACTCCAAAGCAACCCACAATTATAGCATCGTAGATGATTTAAATCAGTCACCTGCTGCCATGTCCACTTTGGAGGTACTGCAGTCGTGCTCAAAGGAACAGAAATCGCTACTTTCTGCATTAGGCACTGTCAACCCTGCCGACATGCGCATGATGGCTTTTGACTTAGACCAAGCCACCCGTAGGCTTCCCTCCATAGTCGCTTTCCAGATACTAGTATCAGTATAGAATATCATTATTCACTGATGTGTCATTGATGAGGGTGCATCCACATGCATCATGTCAAAGAATGTATGGCAGAAGTTAGGAGCCCCCGAACTCAAACCTTCTGTCATCACACTCAAAGCATATGATGGTCGTCCCTCGATCCCTGTCAGTCTCTTCCATAATGTATCGATCTGCTTAGCCATCAAGACGGTCCACATAAGCATCAAATTATTGGACGCTCGCATGGATTACAATATACTCCTTGGGCAGAGTTACATGTACGCCATGTTTTCCATAGCATCCTCCATATTCCGCATCATGATGTTCCCCCACGAGGATCGAATCATCATAGTAGACCAGCTAACGCACACTGAAAAGTGTCCCTTGAACAACAGAGACATGGTTCTACCCTATGTAGATATAGCCACAAATGGTCTTTTACAGTATCAAAAATATGGCCCTGCCCAATTCAAACTATCATCTGTCCTAGGGTCATTCCTAGGAGATCCTCCTATTATCCTTGAGGTATTGCCTGATGCCATAGGGGCCCTGGTATGCATGATGTCCACATCAAGAACTGAGGTTAGTCAGGACACAGAATCAAGCAGTAATGACACCGAAGCATCAGCTACTGTAGCCTCCATATTCTATGCTGCCTCCCATTCTCCTTTCCTCTATCCACCTCCTGGCTTCACCTCCTAGCAGGTCTTGGCAACACTGAAATCCTTTTTGTGTGTAAATATGAAAATAATTTAATTATAAGGACAGAAAAATATAGAGAACTATATGATAAATTTATAACACTATCCAAAGCATAAAAATAATTTTACGTGTATTCTGACAGATGAGGTACTTAATGAAAAATATGAATCATCTCGAAGCATGAAGAAGAGTTCCTATCAAATAAATAATTTTATTAATTGAGGGAAATTAATAAAATGATAAGTGCTTCCTAAACGAAGAAATTGAATATATTTTACCAATTTATTAGCTATGGTTTTCAATAATTATGAAGGTAATTATGTAAATTGAGAAGAAGTAAAAGATACATATATAAGTCATGAATAAAATTATATAAAAAAACTTCTGTAATTAAAGGCAGAGTAATAAAAAATGCATCTCTATGGAAAACCGTTTGAATTAAAATTAGTTACCATTTGTTCCCTACCATGGTGAGGTGTATTTTAAAATGAGGATTTCTATGTATGCATTGTTGAGAAGAAAACCAGAACAAAGTAAAAGAAATGTCGAAGATCCGTGCCTTTATAAGCGTCTCTGACAAGAATTCTTACGTGGGAAGGTCCCAGCCAGTACATATGCGTACATTACAAAATGATGTGCCATACCAAGAATACGCATATGGGTACCACATTCCACATATCATCAAAGAAAAAACACCCCTGAGGGCGTCATCAGTCGTCGTCAACAAAAACCAGCACCACTACCATAGTAGTGACACAGACAGCACATGTATCTATCAATTTTGTTTAACTAGCCATATCATCACGAGCATGTGACATGCCTGCCTCATTGAAAGTTTGTAAATATGTTGTATATTTTGTCTACTTGTAGGGGGTTCCTTAGGCTATGGTTATCTCGGAAATGGTGCAAGGTGTTGTCTATTCCAAAAGTACACGCAGGACTCTCTCTCTCTCTCTCTCTCTCTCTCTCTCTCTCTCTCTCTCTCTCTCTCTCTCTTTGCATACGATACAAAAAAGAAAATATAATGTATTTCGGCTATACAGTTCTTCCTAGGCCTCACACGTTAGGGGGAAACTATTAACACTGGAAAATTGTACAGCAGAAGACGACATCAATTAATGTCTAGCCCAAGGATTTACAGGAAAGGAATACATTATGGAATCAAGAAGTATTTAAAACCTCTAAGGTTTTGAGAAAATCAGATTTGAACTAGTCATAAATGCTCAAATTCATGCTTTTTCCTTCGAGAAGAGTGCCTTCTGCACGCCCTTTTACCCGATAAGCACGCATTCCTGGAAATGGAAAAAAGTCACTTTCTGGGACCACAACAAGCAAAGGATAGTTACTCCTTATGTGAAAGTCACCTAAGGATAGCCACCAGCACCTCCTTAGACATTATGTGAGCACACAAAATAATATTTGAGCACACAATGGAATCACACCTCTCCCTTGGGTCACCATCCATCATGTACCAAGAGAGTGAAGCAGGATTTGAAGCTCACCTATATAAACCCACCAAGAGATGAACAAATAGTGATCACAAGGTTATGCTGGCCAAAGTTGCCCAAGAAAAACTAGCATTGTGCGTGACCCGGAGTTGGAGCAAGAGAGGACTCGATAGTTTGCCACCCAACATCTTAGTCCACCATAGTAGAGAGAGAAAGAGTTAGACTACATCAGAGGCAGAGCTTGAAAGGAAAACATCCTTGCATCGGGACCTAGAGCCATTGCCTAGGGCCCCTTTGGAGAGTGGGTAAGATTTTCTTTTATTCCAAACATTTAATAAGAAGACGTCATCAAGCCATAGTTTGCATTATTACTGTTTTGAACTCTCTTTATAGCTTCTTTTGTGTTTTTAGTTTTAGTTTTTTAATTAGAGCATACTTCAACATATTATTTCATTTAAATTTTATGCTTTTGAGCTCACCCCACATATTTCCTGTTAACAATAGTTTAGAGAGTAGACCACACTCTCTAAGCTCGTGTGATTTCATACACCCGTGTGTCGAATCCACCACAATCGGATTGGTGACTCCACTGACGTGTTTCAATTTTATGTGGTTGTGCCATCTTTTGTAGGAAACCCCTTGTCTATGCTGGAGTGCAGCTGAAATTCCTCTAACCCATCTTTCAGTCCCTAGACTCACTGAGGTAACAGATTGAAGAAGGCATCTCCTAAATCTTTTTACTCGTAGGATTTTTGTGCACAGTTTTTCCACACAAAGGCGCATTGCACACGTTCAGGAGTGACCTCCGTGCAGGAAGGCGCACCTGTCAATGGATTTTGTGCGCAAATTGCAGAGAGAATTTTTTTCTCCCTATTTTTGCATTTTTTCTGCTTGTAAGGGTGTTGGGCAGCCCCTAATGTATCTTCCAACACCTATGTTGATACCACACAGCTTTTGATAACTTATTTTTTTCTGCTTTTAATAGACATTTAGTTAGTTTTCATTTAATTTGCTCTTTTTGCAAAAAGTGTTCAACTAGTTTAAGTAGGGGGCGAATTAACCATTTCTTTTCGAACAATTTATGTTTTTTGCACATTATGATATGCACATTGAGCTTAACTAGTGCAAGTAAGTTTCTCATGACCACACATGCATAATCTAGTGTAGAAATTATTTAGTTTAAACTCAATTTTTGCATTTAGGAAATTGCGGGACTAGGATTGAATCACCAATTAGAGCAAGTAATCTCTGCAGTGTTTGCACCATTTGGTGACCCTAGACAATCATATGAACGCTCTACATTCATGATTCACCATCTCCCTTTAGTCACTCACATAGACTAACTAGGAGGATTTGGAAGTGGCCCATTATCCGCAAATGCTTTATATTTGAGCAAGGAACAACGTCACACAGTTTAACTACGGGAATTTTGTACAGGATCACCGATATCCATATGTTCAAATTATGAGATTGTACACCATACGATCACACACATTCACCAACTAATAAAATAACACCACCTAAAAATAACTTATACCAAGTCACTAAATTATCCCCACAGGGGCCACAAGAAAATTTATAGATTAAGTTAGGATCAAGGGGGTAGGAATCCAATAACCAGCCTTGATCACACTTCACATTGAAACATAGAAGTTGTGTTTTTAGGGAGCTTTAAAATCCACCTATCAACCCACAGAAAATAAAACTCGAGCATGCCAGAGACTCAATTCAGAGGGGGTTAGGCTTAGGCACAGTGCGTACAGTATCAGTTGGGGCTACCTAACCTAGCTGATACTCGGTACTATTAACTGACTACCAAGAATCCCAAGAATCGAATGCTCACATGGGATGGTGGTTCTTAGTGGCCAAAACTAGGGCATCCTTTACACTATAGGTGATGGTGTAGGCAAGTGCCAAACCCTCTACCTTTGCCTTGGTTGATTCTCTTCGGCTGACTGGCAGTGTTGCCAGCTCTTACGGGACGTTGTGCCAACACTTGTAAGAAATCCTCTCAAGGACCAGTTACTTTTGAGTGTGTGAGGACGTATTATGTCTTCTAGGATTTTGAGTATCACGTGCAAACAAACAAAACTATTTTTTCTCTTGATTGATCACATAGATTAAGTTAAAGGAAAATTCATTTCATTTTCTCTTTATTTTATGTATGTGGCCATAGATTTGTTGTGATCACAGAATCGATCCCCTCAAAACTTTTTTCCAAAACCTAACCTGGTCGACACTCAAAACGATTCCAATGGAAACTCGTCAGTCTAGGCGTCTTTTGGACCTCCCACCATTACCGAGGGGGGTTCCAGGTCTTTTTCCATTTAGGCATCAAAGACGGAACGTTGCCACAGGGGTTGGTTCCTCATTTCTTGGAGCAACTTAGTTGGAAACCCTAGTCGGTCTCCCAACATCACACCACACACCACTCCCCCCTCATTCCCTTGGGGGTAGCAGAGCGCGTCCCATACGGGAAGCCAACTGAATTCACAATAAGGTACGCCACAAACTAGCTCTCGTTCTAACCAGAACTTCATGTCTTCACATGTTGCCATGGTGTCAACCTCCCAGTCACCCTTCTTAGTGGAATTAAATCTACTGGATTTTACCAAGCTCACTAATTACCCCATCGCACACTACCCCAGTTGGCCTCCCATGCGCACGAAGCTCCCTTTAGACATACCAAAGTTTGAAGGCAAGCAAGCGGAAGACCCACGAAATCATATAATGAACTTTCACCTATGGTGCTCATAGAATAGCATCATTGACAATACTATTCGATTGAGGTTGTTTCAATGCACTCTTACGGGAGTGGCCACGAAATGGTACGTAGAGTAATCCCCTGCTTCACATAGAACCTTTAGCGCCCTCTCTACCACATTCCTCACATACTTTCTATTACCCATTCACCACGATTAGCGAATGGAGTTACTGACTCATTTCTGACATTCTCCCTCTACCCCTATTTCAGAACATATCCATGAGTGGAGACGGTGTCGCAGTTTATGAAAAGCACAACTCGACGACTGAGTCATTTTATATTTATTATTGAAAACTCTAATAGAAAAGATTTCAAAGGATGTGTCACAACGTAGCCCCACATTCGAACAGGATAAAATTAGTAAAGCCCAACAACTTGAACTGATCTACATGCAATTAGGATACATATACAATATCCTACCCAACGCCCCGTGCTTGCAATCTTATCAAGAATTTCCAGGCATGTCTAACTCTACAGATGGAATTATTAGGTCAATGACCCAAAGGTACCTAGGCAGCAACAGTCAGAATCCCGGTTACACACATGGGTCTACCCAGAACATGCATCAACCTCGATTTCAAAGTCATCATATGCTACAGCAAAATTTGTCTAATAGGGCGCCAACGTATCATCAAGGAGGACCTTATCCTCCGGCTGAGGGGACCCAATACGCAAGAAGAAAAAAAGACGGAAGAAATCCCCCCCAACATCCAGGTGCAAACATGGGACAACAATATGCTAATTCCCAAGCACATAAGCCACCTACGCAAAACAATGCACAGGTGAAATTTGTGCAGCCTTCCCAAAATCAACCACACCAATATGATCATGAGAACTACCCTCCTAACGTGGTTAAAATAAAGGTAAAAAATAAGCCCAAAGGGAACCCTAGACAGGGGGGAAACAACCAACAGTGCTCATTGTGATCCTAGAATGGAGGTAACTCCAACTGGAATCAAAACCAGGAGCCAAGAAATGCCCAAAAGCAAGGCAAAATGCCACCTCTATGAACAAACCATTCTTGTTCAATATGTGGTGAGTACAGGTACTATAATCACCAGTTCCCTGAACTCCCTGAGCTTAAAAAGCTTCAGAGTAACCGAGGACAAGGAGGATCTTCCCAAACAACTGCGGTTGTGAAAGAACCCTTTCACCATCAAGGAACAATCAGCACTTAGCAGAAAAACCCCAATGATTTTGGGAAAAAAAACCATGAAATTTACATGCTTGGGGAAGAAATATTTTTCCAAACTCGGCATTGCAGCTACGACACCCCACCAGACACTAGTACATCACGGGCTAGTACGAGCATGCTGACTACACCTTTAACCATTCCAAATATTCCTTTGGAACCATTGCCAAAAATGGTGAAAGGGCCTAATAGGCGAGCAGGTAGCTACTCCAAAGTAGCCCCCAATTACAGCATCATAGACAATTTTTCTCAGTCACCTGCTACTATGTCCACTTTGGAGGTACTGCAATTTTTCCCAAAGCAACGGAAAGCCTTACTTTCCGCATTAGGTGTCATCATCCCTGCCAACATGCGCATGATGGCTTTTGACTTAAACAAATCCACCCCTAGGCTTCCCTCCAAGGTCGCCTTCTAGATACTAGTATCAGTACAGAATATCACTATTCACCAATGTGTCATTAACGAGGGTGCATGTACATGCGTCATGTCAAAGAATGTATGGCAGAAGTTAGCTGCCCCCAAACTAAAACCTTCTGTCATCACACTTAGAGCATATGACAGTCATCCCTCGACCTTCCAAAATCTACCGGTCTACTTAGTCGGCAAGACGGTCCACATAGACATCGAAGTCTTGGACGCTCACTTGGATTACAATATACTCATTGGACGGAATTACAAGTACGCCATGTCTGCCATAGCATCCTCCATTTTCCGCATCATGATGTTCCCCCACGAGGATCGAATCGTCACAGTAGACCAGCTAACGCACACTGAAAGGCGTCCCTTGACCAACATAGACAGGGTTCTACCCTATGTAGATACAACCACAAATGTTCTTTTACGGTATCAAGTATATGTCCTTGTCCAATTCAAACCATTGTCCATCCTAGGGTCATTCCTAGGAGATCCTCCTATTATCCCTGAGGTATCGCCTGATGCCATAGGGGCCCCGGTATGCATGATGTCCACATCAAGCACTGAGGTTAGTCAAGACACAGACTCAAGCAGTAACGACACTGAGGCATCAGCTACTGCAGCCTCCCTAGTCTATGCTACCTCCCAAAATCCTTTCCTCTACCCACCTCCTAACTTTAGCTCCCAGCAGGTCTTGGCAACATTGGTATTACCCAATATATCATTGGCGTTGCCAGTGTGGTATCTCATTCCTCCTCTAGGAATGCCAGCTACCAATGTTAATGCATTTGGGTTAAAGCGCCCCAGTTCCAAGGAGTCCCAACCTACCTAGGTAGCTGTCGAAACCACCCCTGCAAGGGAAATGCCCATTGCCAGACCGGAAACCATGATAAAGAAAATCACCAAGAAAGGAAAGAAAGTGGTGACCCCCACGATGCAGAGGGAATCATCAACCTGTGATGTCACAGGACACCTACCCACATATGCCTAGAGTTGGATGAATTAAAACTACTCCTCCGCTGCGAGGCAGGCACCTTGACATGACATTCCCATAAAAAGGAGCTTGCCACCAAAATTACAAGCAAACCGCTACGTACCAATCACGCATGCACTCTCTGTGGCACCTATGGACATTACACCCACCATTTTCTACAGATACCATGGTATAGGGATGCTTTACACGCGGTCGAGCGATCCTATAAAGAGGATCCCTCCTTTCAATCCATCAGAGATGAAACTCATGTCGTTCTGTACATGCAGGAGGAACGAAACTCACTAGAAAGACAACCACTTGTCTCTCCTCCCTCCAAGCCACCATACACCAACCTGGGACAAGGGAACCTGGTTGCCTCATCCTCTTGAGTTATCGTGCAGGTCGATTATTGTAGATGGTTTAATCAAGTCTTTGACCCAAGGTCACCTAGGTAGCAGTAATCTATATTCAGGGAGTTACCAGGCACATCTTCTACTGCAGACAGTTTGATATAGGTCTTTGACCCAAGGTCACCTAGGCAGCAGTAATCTGTATTCAGGGAGTGGCCACGCAGGTAGATTTTGCAGACATCTTAACTGGGTCTTTGACCCAAGATCTCATAGGCAGCAGTAACACCCATGACAGTCACAGAGTTACCAAGTAGGTAGATTCTATAGATAGCTTGATCGGATCTTTGACCCAAGATCTCCTAGGTAGCAGTAACACCCATGGTACTTAAGGAGTTACTAGGTAGGTATATTCTGTAGACGGCTTGATCAGGTCTTTGACCCAGGATCACTTAGGCATCAGTAATACCATGCACATCAATTCTGCAGATGGTTTGATTGGGTTTTTGGCCCAAGGACACCTAGGCAGCAGTAATCATATACCCTGGATACTCATATGATTCTACTCAGAACGTATCATAACCTAGCTATCATGAAATTCACCCCGACATTCATATACCAACCAGGGACAAGGGAACCGATATTCCCCATTCCTCGCATAGAATGGACCACTGGCACAACATAATGTGTCGGTTAATCTAGTGCAACCATTCATAGGTTCATCAACAACCATACAACCAGGAGAATTATGATAATCCTCCAAATGCTACAAAAAGAAGTCAAGGAACAAACAAAAGGGAGATCTTGGACAGGGGGCAGTAACTGGAAATGCCCCCTGATCTCAGTCTAGGGGCAACCCCAACTGAAATCAAAACTAGGACCCAAGTAAAAACTCCCAAGGAAAATTTGGAGCTTAGAGTATCTGATCACCAGACCGAAAGTAGCACTATGATCAACACTCTATAACAAAAAAAGGTGATGCCACAGATTTTCACTCCAGAAAAAATGGTTTTTCAGTGCCGGCAGGTATGCACCCTCCCATCTTCCTTTCTAAATTTCATGTTTTTCAATAATACTAGATGAAAAGAAGATGATTTCACTTAAGGTAGTTGTTTTTTGCAGGAAGAACCCGCAAACCATTCACAGCACCACCCACTGAAAGTTTTGGAGCAAGTATCATTCTAACCTTAGCATGATAGAGTCCCAGAAAACTTTGCATATCTTGACATAATTTTTCTGTTAGAAATAAACCACAGGGTCCTCATAACCGACCATGTTTATCATCACCTCACCATGCATATGATAAACGTTCGCGATGGTCGGTAAAGCCTCCCCTCCATGGAGATCTTCATCCAAATTAGACCATACATCACCCCACAAATGACACCATGGGCATACCATTTTAGCCTAGGAAGCACCTCATGCCCATCCACTTATCATGCATAAGATCAAGTTCACCATTTAAACTCAACCCCCTTCCTGGACGATCGGGTTGTACAAGAAGAATAAAAGCACACCTCCATGCACTGCATTTGGCCCGCCATACCTCCATCAACATCAACCCATCTGCAACATCTTCCACTTCATCAACCCTGCAGATGAGACCAACCAATGGGACCCCTACCCCCAGTAAAACACCATCCTCACACATTCAGTGAGCGACCCTCTTTCATGTTTTGGGGTACCCTTCTCTGTGTTTTGTACAAACCAAACCCCATTATTTTATTCTTTTGGTAAGTGTAAAAAGACCGCAAATGATGCCCTTCACCACTTCGCCCTCATATTTCACTTTTTCTCCCATGGCAGTGGTCCCCCCTCTCCCTTGGTCGAAGTACTTCACCCCCCATGCATGAACCATCACAAAATTCATAGCTGGTCCATACTCGCCCTGGAAGTCCTACGGACTCTAGGGACTTTTCCCTTCATAAATACCTATGACTGCTGCCAAGCTACTCAAGTATACTTCGACCTCGGGCCACTGAATCCCCATCATCTGTTTTGAGCCACTGCTCACCAACATGCCTATGTTAAACCCATCATGGTTCAGTTATGGATTCCTTTTTGTTGACCTCAATGACACTTTTCCAAAAAGGAAGCGGTACCTTGGATGACCCCTCCCCATGCAAAGGGGTAACCTTAGGTGGCACTATGCTTTCATGTTAGGATGCTATCGTACCTTACAACTATTGCACTTTGATCAAGATCCGTCGAAGACCCGTGCCTTTATAAGCATATCTGACAAAAATTCTTACATGGGAAGGTCCCAGCCAGTACATATGCGTACATTACGCAATGATCTGCCATACCAAGGTTATGCATATGGGTACCACATTCCACCTATCATTAAAAAAAAAATGCCCCTAAGGGCGTCAACAGTCATTGTCAACAACCACCAATATCACTACTAGAGTAGTGACACAGACAACACATGTATCTGTCAATTTAGTTTAGCTAGCCATAGCATCACGAGCATGGGACATGCCCACCTCGTTGAAATTGTGTAAATATGTCGTATATTTTGTCTACTTGCATGGGGTCCCTTAGGCCATGGTTATCTCATCAACGGTGCAAGGTTTTGTCTATTCCAAAAGTACACACATGCATCTCTCTCTCTCTCTCTCTCTCTCTCTCTCTCTCTCTCTCTCTCTCTCTCTCTCTCTCTCTCTCTCTCTCTCTCTATAGGTACGATACAGAAAAGAAACTATAATTTATTTTGGCTATACAGTTCTTCCTAGACCCCACACATTAGGGGGCAATTTTTAACACTAGAAAATCATATAGCAGAAGACGACATCAATTAATGTCGAGCCCAAGGATTTACACGGCAATAATACATTATGGAATAAAGAAGTATTTAAAATCTCTAAGGTTTTGAGACAATTAGATTTAAACTAGTTATAATTGCTCAAATGTGGGCCTTCTCCTTCGAGAAAAGCACCTTCTGCAGGCCCTTTTTCCCAATAAGCGTGCATTCCTGGAAATGGAAAAAAGTCACTTGCTAGGATCACAACAACCAAAGGACAATTACTCCTTATGTGAAAGATGCCTAAGGACAGCCACCAGCACCTACTTATACATTATGTGAGCACACAAAATAATATTTGAGCATACAATGGAATCACACCTCTCCCTTGGGTCACCATCCATCATGTACCAAGGGAGGGAAGGAGGATTTGAAGCTCACCTATATAAACCCACCAAGAGATGAAAAAATGGTGATCACAAGGTTATGCTGGCAAAAGTTGCCCAAGCAACAAAAGCATTGTGTGTGACAAGGAGCTAGAGCTAGAGAGGACTCAATAGTTGGCCACCCAACATCTTAGTCCACCACAACAGAGAGAGAGAGAGTTAGACTGCATTAGAGGTAGAACTTGAAAGACAAACATCCTTGCATCGGGACCTAGAGCCATTTCCTAGGGGCCCTTTGGCAAGTGGGTAAGATTTTATTTTATTACAAACATTTAATAAGAAGAGGCCATCAAGCCATCGTTTGCATTATTACTGTTTGGAACTCTCTATATAGCTTCTTCTATGTTTTTAGTTTTAGTTTTTAAACCAGAACATACTTGAGCATATTATTTCATTTAAGATTTATGCATTTGATCTCCCCCCACATACTGTTTGTTACCAAGAGTTTAGAGAGTATACCACACTCTCTAAGCTCGTGTGATTTAGTACACCTATGTGTTGAATCCACCACAATAGGATTGGTGACTCCACTAACATGTTTCAAGTTTTTGTGGTTGTGCCATTTTTTGCAGGAGACCCTTTGTCTATGCTAGAGTGGAGTTGACAGTCCTCTGACATATCTTTCAGTCCCTAGACTCATTGAGGTGATAGAATGAAGAAGGCAACTCCTAAATCTTTTTACTTGTAGGATTTTCATGCACAATGTTTCGACATAAAGGCGCATTGCGCGCGTTCAGGAGTGACATGCGCGTAGGAAGGCGCACCTGTCAAGGGCTTTTGCATGCAAATTGTAGAGAGATTTTTTTATCCCTATTTTCTGCATTTTTTCTACTTGTAAGTGTGTTGGGAAACCCCTAATTTATCTGCCAACACCTGTGTTGATACCCCATAGCTTCTGAGAACTAATTTTTTGCTGCTTTTCATAGGCATTTAGTTAGCTTTCATTTAAGTTGGTTTTTCCAAAAAAGTGTTCACATAGTTTAAGTAGGCGGCGAATTAACAATTTCTTTCTCAACAACTTATGTTTTTTGCACATTCTGGTATGCACATTTAGCTTAACTAGTCCAAGAAAGTGGTTGATGACCACACATGCATAAGCTAGTGTAGAAATTGTTTAGTTTAAATTCATTTTTTTCATTTAGGAAATTGTAAGACTAGGATTGAATCACCAATTAGAGCAAGTAATCTTTGTTGTCTTTGCACCATTTGGTGACCCTAGACAAGCATATGAACGCTCTAGATTCATGATTCACCATCTCCCTTTAGTCATTCACATTGACTAACTAGGAGTATTTGGAAGTGGCCCATTATCCTCAAATGCTTTCTATTTGAGCAAGGAACAACGTCACATAGTTTAGCTAGGGGAATTTTGTAAAGGATCACCAATATCCATATGTTCAAATTATGGGATTGTTCACCATACGCTCACACACATTCACCCACTAAGAAAAGAAAGACACCTAAAAATAACTTAAACCAACTCACTAAATTCTCCCCACAGGGGCCACAAGAGAATTTATATATTAAGTTAGGATCAAGGGGGTAGCCATCCAATAAGCCGCCTTGATCACACTTCACATTGAAAGATAGAAGTTGTGTTTTTAGGGAGCTTTAAAATCCACCTATCAGCCAACAGAAAAGAAAACCCGAGCACGTCAGTTATCTGGATTTATGCAGGAATGCAACAGAATAAACATATAACCATAAATACAAAGATGAAATAGAGGTAACACTTCATTTCATTAATATCGAAGAACTGAAATTTGCTTACAGACAGAATGGAAATAAAATAGCTAGGGCGCTGGTAGCTATCTCTGAGAAGATATGTGGCAGCTATAGGCCTCTAAGCTGAGTTACAATGAGGCTCGAGGGCCTATTTATTATTTATAAACAATGAAAAACCCTAAAAATCCAAACCCCTAACCATAGGAGATGAAACACCAAAACTATGGGCCTCGTTTGGGTAAATTGGTGTTTCAACTTCCTAGCGATGTAACTTTGGCATACGATCTCTGTTTGACATGAACCATACCTTTTTAGAAGGATCTATTTGAGAGCCACAAATTTTGAGTGAGTAACATCGGTCCATGGACCCATGTTGCTCCTGATTTTCCCAAAAAATGTCGTTTAGGGCCTCAAAACGGCTCTGGAAGTTCAGGACCCAAAAAAATACTAAAAATAGTAAGTTGTGCCGAAAGTGAAAAAATAAAAGAGACAATGGTCGAGCCCCAAGTGGAATAGATGGGTGACCACCAATATCCACTTGGATCATTCCTCCCCCCTTAGGAAGCAATGGTCCCCATTGCATTAAGTTCCTCCATTAGATGAGGAAACTTCTACTGAACTTGGTCCCTTGTGAACCACTTTCCTTGGTGTAGGAGTTGGCCAAGTTTGACAACCTGACACAGTTGGATCTTCTGTTGGCGAGTGTTCTTGATTTTCATGTCCATGATACAATCTGTGGTGACCTATTCCATGCATTCTGGGTTTAACTTTATTGGTGTGAGTTGTTCTGCAACGTCAAAGGTGTCCACTAGAGGTAGGAAGTAAGGAAGAAGGTGGTCCACATTGAATACTGGGTGTAGACCAAGGAATGGTGGAATACTAAGCTCGAAGGCATTGTTCCCTACAGCCTTGGTGATGGTGTACGACTCGTAGTAGAGCAGGCGAAGCTTGCAATGGGGTCCAGTGAGGTGTTCCTTCTGCAAATGTAACCACACTTTGTCGCTGACCTGGAAGTTGTGTGGCACCTAATGTTGATCATGGCACTTCTTGTACTTAGGATTGGATCTTTCCAATATGTCATGAAACTGTTGGAGGATGTGTTGAATGCGCTCGATGAAGCTATTTTCTTTGTGAACTTCAGACTAGGAATGAGCCATTTTGCCCTAAGTAGCCGAAAATGGCATGGCTATGTCAATGGGACATAGTGGCTGGAAACCCAAGCCCAAATGAAAGGGGCTGTGGCCGATTGAGCTGTGGAGAGCCTGGTTATAACTATGTTGTACATAGGGGAGGCTCTCGTCCCATGTGCATGGATGCTTTGAATTGTACATGCTTAGAATGTGTACAATCATTCTGTTGACAACCTCTGTCTGGCCATCTATTTGGGGATGGAAAGATGTGGATTTGGTGAGCTTGGTATCCAGCATTGACTAGAGGTTGTACCAAAATGTGTTGAGGAACTTGCTATCCTAATCTAATATGATATAATATGGGATCCCAAAGTGCACCCACACTCGTTCAAAGAAGAGTTTAGCAGTGGCTTCTACTGTGATATTATTCTTGCAGGCTGCCATAATGGCCATCTTCGAGAATCTGTTGAGGACCACGAAAACAAAGTCATTTCCATGCTTAGTAGAAGGCAGTCCCAACATGTAATCCATGGAGATGGATTCCCAAGGTCGAATAGGGATAGGTAGTGGAGTATATAGGCCTTTCTTTTTGATGGTCGGTTTGGAAATGGCACAGGTAGTGCAGGATCTTATGTGCTTCCCGACATCCTTTCAAAGGTTTGGCCAATAGAAATAGTTCTGCAATACTGCTATTGTTTTCTCGACCCTGAAATTCCCAGTGACTCGACTGGGTGTTTCCCATATCATCTTGGCACGCTCGCTTGAAGGAACACAAAGGTGTCCCAGGTGACATAGGAGTGCATCTTGAAGGTGAAAATTTGGGACTTGCATACCCCCCAAGAGTGCCTTGTATGTGTGGCCCAATTCTGGGTCGCCCTCGTAGATAAGCAGCCAGTCAGAAGTCTCGTGCCCACAAGAGTTCAGAATGGTGGTGAGCGCCATGATCGGTGGTCAGCTGAGGTAGTCTGCAACATTATTGGTGCTACCCTTCTTATACTTGATGTTCAAATGAAACTGTTGCAGATATGGGGACCACTTCTTATGACGATCATTCTACAACTTCCCTTATGTCTGTATGGACTATAGGGGCCGGTGGTCTGTTTGGATGATTGCTTCCTTCCCCAAAATGTAATGCTTCCATTATTGACAAGCTTGCACAATGGAATACGTTTCTTTGTCATAAGTGGGATACTTGCAAACTGTGTCAGACAATGTCTCATTGTGATATGCCACTGGATGTCCCTGTTGAGTAAGAACTACCCCAATAGCATAGTCAGAGGCATCTATCTCAATCACAAATGGTTGTTGCAAGTCTAGTAATGTGAGCACTAGGGCAAAACAAAGGCAAATTTTCAATTCTATGAACGCCTTCTACTGAGATTCTGACCAAAAGAATTTTTCTCTCGCTCCTCCCTTAGTGACATGACTCAAGGGCCAAGTGATATGAGAGAATCCCAATACGAACCTTCGGTAGAAATTAGCAAGACCTAAAAAGCTGCGAAGCTCTTTTATAGTGGTTGGGGCTGGCTAATCCCGAATGACTTGGATATTGGTGGGATCCATATGCATCCCCCTTTCATCAATAATGTATCCCAGATATTAAACTTGGGTCATGCCAAAAGTGCACTTCTCTAAATTGACACACAACCTGTGTTGCCATAGTGTTTGGAGGACTTGTCAGATGTGGTGGAGGTGCTCTTCCGAAGTCTGGCTGAAGATCAGAATGTCATCCAAGTACACCACTGCACATGAGTTGGTGAATGGCCGCAAGATGTCGTCCATCATCCTCATGAAGGTTTTCGAAGCATTCGTCTAAACAACCATTTGAAAATACCTTCCTTGGCTTTGAAGATAGTCTTCCACACATCAGAGGGTTAAATTGGTACCTGGTGATACCCAGACTTCAAGCCAATCTTGCAGAAATATTTTTCCCCTTTTAGTTGGTCCAGAAGGTCATAAATTTGTGGGATCGAGTACCTATTCTAGACAATGATCTTGTTCAGCGCCCAATAGTCAATACAGAGTCTCCACATCCCATCCTTCTTCTGTACCAACACGATCGGGCTCCCATAGGGCGATGAACTCGATCAGATGTGACCTTTCTATAGCAACTCCTGAATCTATCTCTTGATTTCATCATTCTCCAGAACGGAGCACTGATAGATTGGTCCATTGGGTAGTGTAGCACCTAGGGTCAGATCAATCGGGTGCTTCATTTGACAGTGCATAGGAACCCCTCTGGGTGAGGTGAAGATGTCCCCGTACTCCTCGACAACCTTGTCCATTTGTTGCTGTCATGTAGAGGAGCCCTGTCTGGAGGTCGTGGGCACAATCTTCTTCTTGGCCTAGTGGCCAGATCATTAGGAAAATGAATTTCCTAGTTTGGGAAATGAGCTTACTACATTGTTTTGGAGTAACCAAAGAGATAGCGGTAGGAGGTGGTACCTCTGGTATCCTATACAACTTATTTCCCAAAGTAACAATAACAGTGCAAGGCCGAGATTCATACACAACATGACACTTCCACAAGTATGGTTGTCCTAATAATACATCAAGAACATCAATAGGAGTAACATCACAAAATACCTCATCCGTGAAGGGCTTGATGCTGTAGGGAAGGCGACACTGCTGGGTGATGCGGAGATCTTGTCCTTAGTGAAGCCACTTGATGGTGTATGGATGTGGGTGAGCTGTGGTTTGCAAGGCTAAATGCTTCAAGACATCTGCTGAAATGAGGTTATTTTGGCTCCCATTGTTGACTATGAACTGTATCGGGGAGCCCTTTACCCACATCTAGGAGTGGAAAAGACGTTCCTCCTCCTCTGGATCTTTCGATTCCTCCTTCTAAATATTCGTAGTGGCAATAGTGGCATTGGGCTCTGTATCAATAATCTGTTTCCCTTTTTCATTCCCCTTGTTAGGTTCTAATTTAGAGTCAGAGCATGCATCTAACTTAGAAGCCCTCATCTCAGTCACCAGCGATTGCTTGGCCCAACACTCACTTGTGTTGTGAGTAGAGCTCTTATGGAACTCACACCAGTTTCCCGTGTCCTTCTTTCGCTTTGCGGTGTTTTTCTTTGCTTGTGAATTTAACAGATTGTCTTGAGCTGGCATGCCTTGGCTTGTTCTTTGTTCTGCGGTTTGGGAGCACCTTTCCCTTGCTTTTGATTCGCAGATCCAAAGTCTTGCTTCCTTTGTTTGAATTTCTTCTAAATCTTGGCAGCATATAGGTATTCCGTGCCAAGCGAGGAGATGTTGACGAACTTTTCCTCTTGAATGTATCCGTGCAAACAACTGCGATAATTAAGCACCAGATGTTTCTATGAATCTTTGATACCCAACTTTGTGCTGAGTGTATGACACAAATTCATAAGCTCATGCAAATCTTGATCCCTTTGTTGTCGCAGTGTGGTCCATTGTATGTACTTGTCCTCATAGCTCCTCACAGTATAGTACTGTTCCTTGATGATGTCTCGGAAATAATTCCAAGTGTGTATGACCAAGAACAGAGAGGGTTCTTGTTGAGGTATAAAAGGTATCTTTTTAACTCCTATTTATCTCACATTAATTATCAATCCAGGAATGACTTTTTATCTCAAGAGTGTACTCTGTCTGAGGCTGCAATTCAATCTAAGAGTGATGCCTTGTAATATGTAGTATAGTGTTCTAAATGCAAGAGTGAATGGATGCTTGGAAAAGAAATCTAATTACAATAACATGAACTCAAATGCTCTTAAAATATATCTATTCACTCAACAACCATCAATCGAGGATACAGTAGCAATAACTCATTCCTCTAGAAATTGATGCAATTGAAATCAAACTGGAACAAGACAATCAATCTAGGAACATGGAAGCAATAACCAATATTCTCTACAATTGACAGTCCTGTGTTAAAGCAATTAAGGAGAAATAGCAATTGAACTAAAGCTGCTATTGAAAGTAAACTAAAAAAGCTCTTTGAAATCAAACTCTTTGCAATCTGTTGACTAATGAATTGGAAATGAATATAACACCGAAATTGAATAGCAATGTAAATGAATAACCAACTGAAAATAGAAGAATCGAACAACAAATATTAACTAATGAATCTGAATAGCAGATCCTTAACTTAATGAAATCAAACAAAAATTATATTAAACACCAAAACCTTTTCGACAACAAATGTTGTTAAATAATAATCTACATGAAAATAAATCCAACAGAACAACAATTAACTGGAATGGGAGATCTAATGCTGAACAACAATGCTCTGTAAGGTTTAACGAGATGATTAATACAGGAATTAAATTCCTTACTGAAACAGAACAGCAATGCGATTGATTAACATAATGAAATCAATTAATAATTCAACGAAAAACTAATTGACTTGGAAATGTAATGAGAACAACCACAAAATATCACACGACGATAATTGAAAGGTAATGATACAACTAGCAGATCGATCCACCAGGGTCGAGCCCTCAACCACCGGTGAAATGCTGCTGGGCTTTACTCCAGTGTTAATAAATTAAACGGAAATGAACTGTTGTATTAATTAGGCATGAATAATGTTTACAAATAGTTCGTACTCTCCGAACAAGAGTCGGTGCACAAACCTGAAAAAATTACAATAAGGAAAGTATTTCTAATGGAAATACATACTTCTCCTTTTATAATCAGAAAGAGGAGAAATTAAATAGTAAATATGATCTCTCATAACAAAATTGGATTGTCCCTAACCAATTGATCAACAAGAAAATATATTTCCATCAATCTTTCAAGAAGAGCAAGTTGAATTTGGATTTGCAGCTGAGATAATTTGGAGGACGGCCGCAACAGTAAATCTGAGAAAATTATGCTCAAATAACCTTGCTTTTATCTCAATACAGGTCAAATTTGGGCAAACCATTCTTCGTTAAGGTTTATTTGGTCCATTCTGGACAAAACCCATGTTCCAGATTTTCCAGATTCTTCTCCATTTTCCTAGAATCTCAACTGCAAAATTGTCACTTCTTATTCCAGCGAATTTCTGAGTTGGAATATTTGATGGTGATCTCGAGATCAAATCTACAATCTGGAAAATATCTTGGAGGCTAAATTGGTGAGTGATGCTACAAAATATTTTAATAAACCATCATTGATAAAATTATGCATAATAATCATTAATTTATTAAAAATAAAGGAGAAAAAATAATATTTATCCATAAGAGCATAAATAATTATAAAATGGATTTATATGATAAATTATGATAAATTACATGATAAAGAAGAGTATAAATGGATGAAATGAGTGCTAAAATGTGGTCATATTCGTAGCCCAACATACCCCCAAACTGAATATATTGCATGTCCTCATGCAACCCAGAATTGAATATATTGCATGTCCTCATGCAATCCAAAAACAAAACCCATTTGTTAACCAAACAAAAAAAATTGTTTATCCCAAGTCATGAAATGTATGGAACAAATGAATTTTTCCTCAAATAATGAATATTCAATTTTAGAAATATTGATAAAGGTGTAACAATTTTTACAGTTGACGTTCAACTATATGTATATGAAGTTGCAGAAAAATGTGACATAAGTAACAACAACCTTCATTAATCATTTTCTTAAAAATCAAATCATTTTGATGCACATATCATGAGATATAAACAAAATGGTTGTAGGTGATAGTGCATAATTTTTGAAATTTTATAAACTAATTTAGTGTTAAATTATCTGGGTTTGTGTATTTTAATGATACCTCTTTGTTATCCAGAAATCACAGGAATTCAGTTCATAGTTTTAAAGATATATGCAAATTAATTTCCGTACTATATAAAAATGAAATTGTATGCCTTAAATGAGAAAAAGAAGTAGAAAACATCCATCATGTGTAGCAATTCCTCCCCCCAAACTGAAGAGTTAGCATGTCCTCATGCGATGATAGAAAACAAAGAGAGGTGGTTGCTACAATATGTTGAAATCTATACTTGGTGTAAAACAACATGGAATAAGGGAGGCGTTGAGAATGAATAAGAATATCAATGGATGATAAAAAATATTACTAACATGGTCGAAATAAATGAAAGAAAACAACACTCCCCCAAACTGAAAGATGAGATGTCTCTAAAAAATGGGAAGTGGTAAAGATGTGGAATGAATGATGATAAATAATGCTTAATGGATTTTCATGAAATTCTCCTAAATTCATAATAAATCAAAAAATTATGCTATTTTTCCTCAATTTTTACCTCTGAAAAAAAAATGTGGAATGACATGTACAAACTGGAATTTGTTGAAGCTGATGTAGGCTAAGTAGATACTGAAAGTGATGTAAAAGGTGGAAGCCATGCAAGCACATCATGTCTGAAGAATTTTGTGTGTTCACAAGTTATGTGAGCCTTTAATGTTCGTTGCAATAGTGTGGTCGTGCTATGAATAGAATTGTACCCCATACTTGTTGTTATCCTGTAAAAAAATCATGATTCCATATGCAATTTTCTTGAATCCACAGTTTTAGTTTTGAATGGCAACAGATGCATGCAAACAATTTTAAGTAGAAAAACTTCTGTAGAAATGCAGTATGAATATTGTGGAAAATAGAAGAGCAGTGTACTACACAACAATTGTATAGCATGGAAAGGCATGCATACTTATGATATGATCAACAAATTATCGTATTACTGAAATCAATGCATATTTTGAAATCGTGAGTAGATATGGAAATGTTTATGTAATGATTCAAAAATAAGGGAAAAGGACAACTGATGTGAAAAAAATAATTATGTGGTCATTATCCACATAAACCATTATGATTGATTTATAAATAAATTTCATGTATAAGCGGTTCCGAACAAAGGGTTTAGGGGCATACTCTCATTTGATATTAGATAAAGAAATAAGAAAAGGGTTTATCATTACTATTGATTTGTGAAAAATATGACTCCAATACCATCAGCAGAGTTCTGTTGCCCACATGTCTTTATAACCTTGACAAAGTTGCTTTCTCACGCTGGGAACTATTATCCTTTATTTATGCCTAGGGAAGTGCTGTGTGATGTCATGATGAAGGCCACTGTGCTGGCTTGGAAACCAGATGAATCACAATGCCATTCACTAGGAAGGAGTGAAAGGCGGGCAACCCGGCTCGTGATGAGACCTCCTATTCCAAGGAATTTTTATTTTTTTGAGTTTTCCATTGGATCATATCCATGGTGTGATGGCCATAATGGGAATGCCACTTCATTGCTCCCTTATGATCATGGTAGGTTGGATCTTGATGAGACCCTCTATCCTCCATCTGCCATATCTTAGAATTGTTAGTAATCATATAAAGATTTTTTTCTTCTTTTTCTTTACATATAGCGCTTCACTATTTATATATAAAGGGTGGCTCAACACTCCTTAAGAGTAGGGATGGTGGAATAAGTCTAGACATCTCAATAGAGAAAGTATGTCTTTATTCTTATTCAATAAATAAAAATCAAAGAGTGTTGTGAAGATTTAGGGAAGAACGAACATGATAAAGATAGTCGATCATATTAGTTTTAGTGAAAATAAAGACAACAAAGTGATATAGATAGTTGTGTCTGTTTATTTTCTTATCACTACAAAACAATTTCTTAAAAATAACAATTTCTCTTGATTTGCTAACTCCAGTAACTTCTAATTTGTGTATCCTTGCATAGATTATATGTTTGCCTTTCGAAGAGTCATGAAGAA
Source organism: Pinus albicaulis (assembly GCA_034641835.2). NCBI lineage: Eukaryota > Viridiplantae > Streptophyta > Pinopsida > Pinales > Pinaceae > Pinus > Pinus albicaulis. The sequence goes on from CM076574.1 coordinate 1,210,257,194, forward strand.
TTCAGAAAAGTCCTAGAAATTTTGTTTTTTTTTTTCTATGTAAAATTAATTCTATTATGTATAAAAAATTACTAGTACAAAACTGCCCTAGTGTCAGCTATGAGAGCCTGACTATTGGGCTTGATGAACAAGCTAGTCAAAGAGAGTCTGGACCGCCCTAGATGGGAAACCTGTCCTTTTAACAAAAAAGTGTTGGCCGCACCGGAAAGGGAAACCGGCCTTAAGTTCATGCATAACAAGGAAACATAGAAATAAGTACTGAAATTAACAATCAGCCATTCCAACTGAGCCTTGGGAGGAGGAAGCAAAAAACTCCAACAGTAATTGAACAGAAAAACCTGGAGAGTTTGAGAACTGAAAGTGTCACTGTTCATGTGCTGGAGACAGAGGTTCCTCCACAATCCTGTATCCATAATCATAATCATTGTTGCTATCTTCCATTCCAGCTTGGCGCCCATCTTTCATGTCAGTATGTTAAACCTCCTTGCTCAAAACGTTCTGTGGAGGGAGATTGGCAGCTGCAGGTAGGACTTCTCTGCCAGGGAAGAATGAGACCTGAGGGGGCAGGGGAGAGGCTGAGTGGGGTTAGGAATCTCCTCATGGAGAGTAACAGTGATAAAAGCTGAAACAATGGACCTATTTGAGGAGTAGTCGAAATGAAGCTCAGCATGCTGGGAGGATTGCCGTATGAAGGTCCTAGCAAGTGCATGAGAGACAGGGGGGAGAGCACTGCTGGCAGGAACAAAAGCTATGGGAGGGGATGATTGAGCAGCACGAACAATTTCCAGTTGGTGCCCATGTCCTCTTCCTCTGCCGCTACGTAGAGCTTGTGGCTGAACATTCTCCTCATCAGCGGAGGAGGAACCTGAGGCAGAGCTGAGAGAAGGGCAATGATTAGTGGCAAGGCCCCGACCAATTCCTTGCCTGCACCTCATTCTTTGGTGGAGACAAGGCATGGAGATGGGGGCGAGGCGATGTAGACATGAGAAGAAAGGACAGACTGAGAGCTCAGGAGCCTTAAGAGAGGAGTGAATATCACGGAAGATTGCCAACTGAGCACTAACAACAGAGTCTAGACCACCAGGATGATCTGCCAAAACTCTGGGGAGAGGATTAGCACTGCAGAGGGAGCTGTGAGAGTAGTGATACCCAGGGAGAGTCTCGAAACAAGCAAGAAGATTGCACCGACGACCAGTATGGGTTCTCACACTAGATTCTGCAAAGCCAGGAGGGCATTCACCACGGAGGGGAGTCGGTGATCTGCCACAACAAACACAATTCTGCATACTATCCATATGGAATGCCAAGACCAGAAGAACCGCCATATGAAATGGAATTGTGAGTCGATCAAGAGAATAATCGCCTGCCCAAGTTGGCAAGTTAATGAGATCATAAATGCATGTACAGGGAGCCATATGTGCTTCCCATGCGAGCTCCTTTGGGAGCTACGCAGGGACCCATGTCCCATCAAGCAACTCCGACATCCGCATCCGGAAAAGAACAGTCTTTGTGCACCAGCTTGATGCAATTCTGAAGAATTTCTCCTTCATGGATGATGGTGAGGGGGCCATGTGTGAGTGTATTTGTGCTATCAGTTCCAATATTGGCTAAGAGATCTACAACTTTGTTTCTCTCACGTTTGACATGGGTGAAAGAGATTTCCCTATTGCTTTGTAGCCAGTTGCATATCCTGTCAATTCTAGCAGCCAAACGCCAGCTGTGGGCTACCTTTGCAGGATTGGTACCCCATAGAAGCTGGTTGACCATGTTGATGAGTACTTGAGAGTCCCCTTCAATGATTATTGGAAAGAAGTTGTAATGAAGAGTGAGGCAGAGTCCTTTCCAGCGGCCTTCAAGTTCAGCCGAGTTATTAGTGTCCCATCCAATTGATCCATAGTAGATGTTCTGAATTTCTCCCTTTGAGTTTCTGAAAATGCCACCAAAACCTTCTTGTCCAGGATTTCCCCTGGAAGCTCCATCAAAGTTTAATTGGAATACCCCATGAGGGGGTGGAGACCATTGAAAAGGAGTATCAGGGGTCACGCTGTCCCTGAGAGTTGGTGTAAACACAATTTTGAGATTCCAATTTTTCCAAATAGAGATTTCTTTGGGTTGCTTTGGATAATCATCTTCCTACCAAGAATGGAGAGCCAAAGATTCCTGGAGATTGTTGTTAATGGAGCTCCATATGGTGTCCAGAGTAGAGGCTTGGTTTTTAAAAATTCGTTTGTTTCTTTCTTTCCACAGAGACCAAAAAAGCAGGCCAGGAAGGAGCTGCCAGAGAGCGTTAGGAAGGGAAGATTGGTAAGGGTGTTTAGGCCAGTTGCATAGAATGTTTGTGATGTCACCCATGGGTTTGTTCCTTTGGTAGTGAAAGATACACTTTTCCCATAAGGTGTTGGCTAAAGGGAAGAGCAGCATGAGATGCTAGATAGTTTCAGTGCTTAGATTGCAGTTAGGACATTGAGAAGGTCCTATGAAACCCCGTTTGACCATATTATCCCATGTGAGGATTCGTCCATGGCTAAGGAGCCAGAGGAAGGTAGAGATCTTGGGCCAGGTGTTTGGGCTCCAAATCAGTTTCCAGAGAGAGTCACGAGGGAGCGGAGAGGGGTGCATCAGAGAAAAGGCTTCTTTCATTGTGAACATACCCTTCATGGTATAACCCCATCTGAGAATGTCAGGGTCCTCCAAGCTTCTGATTTTCCTCCGCTGTAGCTCTTTGCTGAGAGCATCCAGATCGGTGCCTTGAGTGTGTGGCGCTATGTGGTGAGAGGGCTTCCATTGCCTGAACCCATTATTATCTGAGGGCATCCATTGATTGCAAACCTTTTCTTCTATTGCATCTCTGTTGTCTCCCAAATTGATTTGAGAGTAAGTTTCAAGAAGTTTTGGGTTTTGCTGCTAGGATTCAGACCAGAACCATGCCAAATTTCCATTGCGAGTTTCCCAGAAACTATGTTGCTGTATGAGCGCGTGGTGTTGCTTGGCTACATTCCAAACAAGAGAACCTGATTGCTCGGGAACAAGCCTTATTAAGTCTGTTGTGGATCTGTTGTTGGCATATTTTGCATTCCAAAGTTTAGCCCAGGGAGTGTGTGGGTTTGAAATCCATTTCCACCAAACACGAGCACCCATGACATCATTTCTGTGCATGGGTTTTCTCAGGCCAAGACCGCATGTATCCTTGGGAGTGCAAACAATATTCAAATTGACCAAGTCCCATTTTCGATTCTGGCCCAAGGATCCCCAAAGGAAGTTGCTTTGCAGGGATTTTATTTGCTTGAGAACCCACTTTGGGGTAGCAAGAATAGAAAACATGTAAAGGGGCATAGATTGCAGCACTGCTTTAATGAGAGTGAGCCTGCTGACCATGTTAAGAGCTTTGAAGGTCCAAGAAGATAACCGAGATTCCAATTTTTCAAGGAGACGGTTGCAGGAAGAATGCCTGATAGCAAAATCGATAAGAGGAGCGCCAAGGTATTTGTCAGGGAGAGAAGCAACAGAAAACCCTAGAATACGTGCGATATTGGCTTGGGTAAGAGGGGGAGTATTGAAGAAAAAAATCTGAGATTTAGAATCATTGATAGATAATCCAGAGGCCTTAGAAAAAAGGTTGAGAATGGCTTTGAAGGAACGAGATTCTTGGACTGAAGAATGGCCAAATAGCATATTATCATCCACAAATTGTTGGTGAGTAGAGACAGGGGCTCCATGAAGAGAGATACCTCACAAATGATGATTGCGTACCTCATTGTGAATTAATCTACCAAGGCCTTCAGCCATGAGAACAAAGAGAAAGGGAGAGAGAGGATCCCCTTTCCTGATTCCTTTGGATGGAAAGATGGGGGGAGAAGGAATCCCATTGATAAGAGTAGAGAGAAAAGAGGAAGTGATGAGGCTCATTATCCATCTGATCCACATTTGATCGAAACCAAAAGCACTTAAAATTTGTTGTATATAATTCCAATTCATTTTGTCAAAGGCTTTGGATAGATCGATTTTGAGGAGCATACCTGGCTTCTTGCAGAATTTTAAGGAGTGTATAATTTCATGTGTTAAAATTATACCATCCAGAATTTGTCATCCTTCCACATATCATGTTTGCTCCGGCGAGATGAGAAGCGAAAGAAGCGGCTTGAGCCTATTGGTAATGACATTGGAAATGACTTTGTAGAGCAGGTTGCAAAGAGCAATAGGTCTAAATTTTTCCGGTTTGCTGGGTTGCTCCTCTTTTGGTACCAGTGCAATGAATGTGGCATTGAGGGAGGGCAAGAGCCATTGCATGGTTCGAGATTCCTCAACGAGCTGCCAAACTTCATGTTTGATTAGATCCCAGAAATAGTGAAAGAAATTAGCAGTAAATCTGTCCGATCTCGGAGCCTTACCATCCTTGAGCTCCGCCATAGCTGTATCCACTTCTTGGGGAGAGACAGGGCGTAGAAGCATTTGATTGTGCTCAGCCGTAATCAAGTTGGGTATAAGCTACTTGATTTGGTCGATAGATGGCTGTCTGTTGACCTGTAGTTCTTGTTGGATGCCGTTAAAATAATCCACAAGTTCCCGTTCCATGTCTTCATGCTTCTCCAGCCGCTCCCCTTGCTGATTGGTGATGTGGCTGATTCAATTTTGCATTCTTCATTCGATAGTTGAGGTGTGAAAGAATTTGGTGTTTCTTTCACCTTCCTTTAGCCAGCGAATTCTAGATTTCTGCCGCCACAGGATCTCTTCTTGTTTGTATTTGTCCTCCAACTGTTTTTGAAGGTCGATCTCCTCGGAAGAAAGAGTCTCTAATCTTCCTTTGGTGATGATTTCCTGTTGCACTTCATTCATCTTCTACTCAAGGATCTTCTTTTCCACAAATATATTTCCAAAGACAGTCTGATTCCAAGTTTTGATATGACCTTTGAGGAATTTGAGCTTTTGCTAAAACTGGTACATTTTGGAACCCTTTGGCGGTACAAAGCTCCTCCAAGCAGCATGTATCATTTCTTTGAAGGAAGGATGAGTAAGCCAGAAAGCTTCAAATCTAAATGGCCGCTTTGGATGGGACCCTATGTTTTTCCATTGGAGCATAATGGGCCAGTGGTCAGAGCTAGCAAGGGGAGAATTGAGCCTGCGATATCCCCACCCACATGTATGGCGTTGTCCGATATGAGGAATCGATCCAATTTTGAAGATATTTGTTGTTCCCTCGTTCTTCTATTGTTCCAAGTAAACATTCCATTACAGAAAGGTATATCAATGAGCCAGTTGTTATTGATAAAATTTTTGAAGTGGATTCTTTCCTGATCGAGTCTAGACCTACCTCCAGATTTTTCATCCATTCTAGTGATCATGTTGAAATCCCCTCCAGTGATCCAAAGTGGATGGGATCTATTCGAATTGAGATACTCCAAGGTGTTTAAAAGCACTATCTTACTAGCCTGATCTTGAGGAAAATAAACATTGGACAAATGCCCGTGTATGTTAGTTCCAATAGGGTGGAAGGTGGCCTAGATGAGGTTGTGAGCTGCATGAAAGTCAGCTACCAACATGGACTGAGTATCCCAAGCTATTGCAAGTCCTCTGGAGAAATCAGAGGCGTCCACAGCGACCGAGCTGCTACTGGGCCATGCTTCTGATAGGATTGAGCCCAACATTTTACTGTTACACTTGGTTTCCTGAAGAAAGAGTATTTGAGGCTTCTCTTTCTGAATCATGTTCTTGATCATTCTGTACTTCCCTGGGCTGTTGAGCCCTCTTACATTCCATGAGACTAACTTCACGGGGAACTATTTGGTAGTGGTTTGAAGAACCGAGTTAACTTGGGATATCTCCCTGAATCCACTAGTATCTCCCCAAGAGCGATGGTATGTTGCCAATCTGGTTTTCGACCTCTCTTCTTGGTTTCCTTCAGCACTTTCAGGCTATCCCAATGACTACCTGGCTGAATACCCAACTTCTTTTGTTGTTGAACTTTAGAGAGTGCTGCCTCTAGTGATTCTATTTGTCGAGGGTTGATCTTGTCAAATTCTTTTCTTCTGCAAGCATCTTCTAGGCCTATGAGATCCAGTTCTCCTAGGTCAAAGCCTTCTGAATCTTCGTCCATTTGGGTAGACTGAACATTTTCTGGAGAATCTTTACTGTCTCGGCTGGGGTTAGAAGAATGCCTGTCCAGATCCATGAGATTAGGGTCCCATGTCACCTGCTTTTTCTTTGAAGAGGGGTTGGAATTTGAAGGGTCAGCAGATTGCGGCTTAGATTGTGAGGGCACAGAGGATGCAGGGTTGGGTTGAGTTGAGGGGGTGGAAGAAGGGGAAGAGGGGTTGAGGGAGGCAGGGGTGGAATTTCTCTGAGGGTTAGATTGAGCAAGAACGGCAAATCTATTTCTGGTGGATGGGGCAGTAGCAGAAGAGCTAGGTTTTTTCCTAGAAGGAGTGGATTTCATGTTATGTCTTCTTTTGGAGGGAACTTTAGTAAACCCATCTGCTTCCATTTTGTCTTCAGCTTCTTGACTTCTGATCTGAGCAGTTAGAGGGCAATCACTGATGAGATGTCCATGGGCATGGCACCTTCTACAGCGAAATGGAACATGTTCGTAATGTAGTGGTTGTATCCATTCCAAATCATCATGAAATAGCCTTACCGCGTATGGTAGGGCATTGTCTAGATGCATGTAGACACATATTCGAGCGTAAGAGGTGTACCTTCGTAGCTTAGTTTCTTCTGATATCTTTATGAACTCTCCTAACCCTCTTCCAATATCCTGAGGTGATTCCTCATCCCAATATTCAAGTGGCAGCGAGTATAGATGAATCCATATAGGTGCCCAGTTGAAATTTTCTTGGTTTGGGTTGAATCTTTCAACCCAGTTCCTGAGATATGACCCTGCCGAATTGAAAAAGTAGGGACCCTCATCCATTACCTTGTTTCTGTCTTCAATGCAGTTAAAAATAGCTGTAAAGAAACCTTTCAAACCCAGTTTCAGAGTAACATGTCCCTTTGGCTTCCATTTGGACGCTATCCATCCCTGTAAGGCTTTTTTAGTTGGCCAGAACCCAATAAATTTCCCAATAAGGGCGTGATCCCTCATGTACTGAATTCTAGCATTGATACGATGACTTGGCAGGTCAATTTTGGGTCTATTTGGAGCTATGGGCTTGCAAGTGGAAGAAGTGGCCTGCGGCATATCTGCTTGTGTTCCAGAGGTCGACTTCTGAGTCACCTCAATCTCCTGCTTGTTGTCAGAATCATCTTTGCACCGATCGGGCATTCCATCTTTTCCTCTTTCATTTGTAGGGGGGAGGCTAACTGCCCCCCCCCATAGCAGTTGCCATACTTGTGTATAGAGTTGTGCTGCCTTAGAAGGATAGCGCCGTCAGGGCTTGATCAGATAGCAGAGTGCGTTAGGGTTTCTACAAAGTAACAGAACGACAAACCCTAGCAGAGCGCTCATTCCGTGTCCTAGAAATGTTGTTAAAAAACAAGAAAGATGCATTTAAAAGTGATGTTCCTTTGGAAAGGAACATCAAAAAAAATCTGTAAAAATGATGTTCCTTTCAAAAGGAACAACAAAAATAATCAGCGGAAATATTGTTCCTTTATAAAGGAACAAGAAGAACAGTCAGCAAAAACAGGCTATTCCTTTTGAAAGGAACAACAAAACAAGTAGGAAAAATGATATTCCTTTGGAGAGGAACACAAAAAACAATAAATGGAAATGTTGTTCCTTTTGAAAGGAAGAACAAAAATAAACACACAAACGCACTGATTCTTAGGAGGAACGTCTATTGTTCTTTAAGAGGAACAACAGTTGTTCCTTAAGATGAACAACATGAAAAATAACGGCACACAAAAAATAATGTTCCCTATAAGGAACAACAAAGAAAATGCATGCAGAAATTTCTGTAGGGAACAGCAAAGGGAAAAAAATAGAGGAAATAAAAAATCCATTGTCAAGCAAATCCAATCAAATAGAAAGACAAATTTATGTACATGTTTCAAGAAAAATAATTTTTTTAAAGATTTGGTGCTGCCAAAGAATTGCCTTCTACAACTGAAGCTTGCATGGTGGGGTCCTTATTGTGCAATTGCAAATGGAACGGAAACTACAATTTGGAGGGATCAACACCTGAAACACAAGAACATAAAATAAATCAGGAAACAAACAACACTATTAAGTTACAACAACTATGATGTTATTTCTTAAGGGAATATCAATCTATTAATGGAAAAAATGATATTTTTGAAAAATGTTTTGGCAGCGGTGACATGAATCTTGAAATAGAAACCAATTTTTCATTTCTTCTTGTTATGAATCATGAATTGGATGAAATTCCCTTGTTTCACTAAAATTTTCTTCAAGAATCGCTCGTCCATAAATTGACCTTCTTTGTTCTACTAAGACCTGCAAAAAATGAGTATCTACCTGCAATAAAACATTAAATCATGGAGAAAGAGAGGTGTACGGGCTCCTCTAATTGAAGAATTATGCAAAAAACTAACAAGTAATTACTTTTTAGAAAAAATCCATGGACAAAGTAAAATTAATTTATTACCTGTGGGAGAGCAGTGGCCACTCATGCTAACCTACAATGTTTCAATCATAACTTCTTTGTTTTTCGTCTGATTTAAGTGATTCCAAAGCCAAATGAGAGATAATTCAAACTTTTATCTCTAATAGAATTTTTTTTTTAAAATCCAATGCAATGATATGTCAAATTTTCTTAGAACAACCTACATAATAGAGTCATTTTTTATTTTCCAGCTTAGACCAATAGTTGATATTTCAAGAATAATTTTTTCGCTTAATGGAATATTGAACCGATTCAAATTGGAGATTAAATTATATTCATTTATTTATCTTCAATAGAAACATGTTTTTAATACAATAAGAATTAATGGGTCAAATACGCTAGTGAACAGCTGAGAAAACAAAGTTTCAAGAGTGCTGATTTGTGATAGGAAGTCAGTATTTTGGTCATAAATTCCACATACGATATCGAAATTGAGTGATTCAAATTGTGTTGCAAACTATATTCATAGAAAAATCTACCATAGAAACAGGTTTTAAAAATGTATTCATTTAGGTCGTCAAAAATGGACTGTCCCAACTCTGTTCTTAAGCTGCCTACTAGACATCCTATCAATGTTTTGGTTCCAAATTTTCATTTCAAATCCAAGTGGAGTGATTAAAACTGGGTTGGAAAGTAGAAATCAAGGGCTACTTAGGATAGAAATATGTTTTAAAAATATTGAATTTTTGTCCCTCAAAACATGACTGTCCCAACTTTGTTTTCAGAAATTTCATCAAGCCCGCAAGCCAAAAAAATGATATTCAAGCAATGTTTCCATATTGATGATAAAAATGAATATAAGTGTTTTTAGAATTTTTATTTGCAATATAATTCATCTACATACAAAAATAAATTAGAATATTTATTATCAATGTTGATTTCCACAACGTATCGCAAAAAAAAAAAAAACTATTTTTACAAAAATAAAAAAATGTGTTTTGTTTTATTTCCTTATTTATTTTATTTTCTCCACTATCCTACTCTTGTTTAAAAATAAAATATGTTTATGTATAAGAGTATTTCCAGTGGAACCATTTTAGAAATAAGGCCTCTAGTATGTACATACCCAAATTTGAAAAATGCTTGTTGATAAAAATTAGGGTATGAGAAGCCAACTTCCCTTGAAAAGATGGTGCCAAAAATTGTTGAAGCATGGAGTGATGTTGCAAAAAAATGATGGATTGAAACCAATATTCAATGTATCCCTTAGTTTCTCGATTTCCCATAGCCATCGTATCATGAATTTCTTAAGCTTTTTAAATGGTTTGTGGTGCAAACTAGAAGAAACCTCATTTTCTTTCATAACTTCTACAATTTTTGGATTTAATACGTTCTGAGTCTCAGTGTAAGTTTTCTCCAATAGTGCATGTGAGATAGAATGGGTTGGAAGGGTGGGTAAATTTTCCAGTTCAACACTGTAAGAATGTTGTACTGGTTTATTATGGTGAGGGTGTGGAATGAGTTGAGCAGGAGATTGTGTAGGGAATGGAGCCTCTTGATGATCTAGTTGACTGTGTTGAGTGGATGATTTTGATAGGCAAGCAAGGTGTTGTGGAAGAGATGGAATATGTGTTTGTGTTATAAGATGAGGGAGAGTAGTCATACAATCATAAGATGAACCATGCCAAGCTTGTAGATAAGATTGGTAGTGGTTATATTGAGATTGGCATGGCTTCCCTAACATATGAGTATTCCATAATGAATTATGCAAGTAAGAGAATGGAGAGGAAGTGTTTTGAACCATACCAGTAGGCCATGATTTTCATGGTTTTGACCTTGTTGCAGCTTCCGCATCTCTTTAATATCCTACTTCCAAATTAGATAAGGAAGAGTGAGTATCTATGGGATGCTCCTTTTGGTAATGAGGGCAAAAAACTTCATCAAATTCTTCATTTTTCTGAACCTGCAAAACAATCAATTGTGAATTTAGAGAGCTAATAAAATCATATTTAAAATTTTCAAATAAAACCTTGATTTTAGCTCTTATGTCTCTTGTTCTTGTAGTAAATTTTGAAAATAAAGAAGAAACTTCTCTAGAATTCTTACCAGCCTTGGAAATTCCTCTTGAATACCTTATGCACAACTCACAAACATCATCATATGGTAGCTGAAAAACATCACCTTTTCCTATCAGATTGAAGAGTTCTAAAAATTCATCTTTGATTCATTTAAGGAGTGTTTTCAAGATCTCTTTTTCAGAATGTTTATGCTTTGATTTTTGAAGGTTGTATCGAAATCTCTCCACGTAGTCCTCCAAGCTTTCATCTTCCCCTTGTATCATATCGAAAATATCTTAATTGGATTTGCAGTAGTCTTGGTAATTTTTCAAGAATATGTTCTTCATGTCCTCCAATGTTTGGATGCAGTTCCCACCTAGGCTCATGAACCATCGGAGAGCTGCTCCTTTTAGAGTAAGAGGAAACACTTTCAACCTTTGATCATTATTACAATAATCATATCCTCTACAAAGTATTTCAAACTCAAATAAGAATGTATCAGGATCTTCATTTGTCAAACCATGAAAATTTGGTAGAGACAATGGGGGAATTATGTGCATTTGTGTCACTCCTCCTAGATCTTTGATAGGGAACTCAAAAGTTGCAATGTGAGCCATTTCTTACCATAATAGAAGATGTTCTTCATGTGTTTCTTTGAGGATCCTCCTTAAAATGTTTCTGTCAATTGTTTAGTGAAATGGGTGGTGCTTACATCACCACTCGAGTGGAATTACAAGATTTTTTCTCTAAACTTTTACCTCTAAAAATAAAAAAAAACGCAAGCATTCATTCCTACCTTAAGCTTTCACTCAATTCTATTGTGAAGTGGGCCAGTGAACAAGTATTTTTCTTGCTCGGTGCGCAGGTTCTTACCTTCTGTCTTTAATACCCAATTCTTCCCAAGAAGAAAAAAAATAAATATGCATCACTCTTTCTAAATGGCATACACTCTCCCCGGCAACGGCGCTAAAATGTTGAGGTAGAAAAGGTATCTTTTTAACACCTATTTATCTCACATTAATTATCAATCCAGTAACAACTTTTTATCTCAAGAGTGTACTCTGTCTGAGGCTGCAATTCAATCTAAGAGTAATGCCTTGTAAAATATAGTATAGTGTTCTAAATGCAAGAGTAAATGGATGCTTGGAAAAGAAATCTAACTACAATAACATGAACTTAAATGCTCCTAAAATCTATCTATTCACTCAACAGCCATCAATCAAGGATATAGTAGCAATAACTTATTCCTCTAGAAATTGATCCAATTGAAATCAAACTGGAACAAGACAATCAATCTCGGAACGTGAAAGTAATAACCAATATTCTCTACAGTTGACAGTCCTGTGTTAAAGCAGTTAAAGAGAAATAACAATTGAACTAAAGCTGCTATTGAAAGTAAACTAAGAAAGCTCTTCGAAAGAAAACTCTTTGCAATTTGTTAACTAATGAATTGGAAATGAATAGCACACTGAAATCAAACATCAATGTAAATGAATAACCAACCGAAACTAGAAGAATCGAACAAAAAATATTTACTAATGAATCTGAATAATAGATCTTTAACTTAATGAAATCAAACAGAAATTCTATTAAAAACAAAAACCCCGTGGACAACAAAATTTGTTAAATAATAATCGACATAAACAACAATCCAATGGAACAATAATTAATTGGAACAGGACATCTAATGTTGAACACAAATTCTCTATAAGGTTTAACAAGATGATTAATACAGGAATTAAAGTCCTTACTGAAACGGAATAGAAATGCGATTCATTAACATAACGAAATCAATCAATAATTCAAGGGAAAACTAATTAACTTGCAAATGTAATGAGAAAAACCACAAACTATCACACGACGATAATTGAAAGGTAATGATACAACCAGCAGATCGATCCACCAGGGCCGGCTCTCAACCACCGGTGAAACGCCGCTGGGCTTTACTCCAGCATTAAGAAATTAAATGGTAATGAACTCTTGTATTAATCAGGCATGAATAATGTTTACAAACAATGCATACTCTCCAAACAAGAGTCAATGCACAATTCTAAAAATTACAATAGGGAAAGTCTCTCCAATGGCAATACATGCTTCTCCTTTTCTAATCAGAAAGAGGAGAAATTAAATAGTAAATATGATCTCTCATAACAAAATTGGATTGTCCCTAACCAATTGATCATAAGAAAATATATTTCCATCAATATTTCAACAAGAGCAAGTCAAATTTGGATTTGCAGCTGAGATAATTTGGACGGCCGCAACAGTAAATCTAAGAAAATCATGCTCAAATAACCTTTCATTTCCCTCAATACAGGCCGAATTTGGGCAAATCGTTCTTCCTTAAACCCATGTTCCAGAATTTGGTCCATTCTGGACAAAACCCATGTTCCAGATTTTCTAGATTCTTCCCCATTTGCCTAGAATCTCAACTGCAAAACTATCACTTCTTATTCCAGTGAATTTCTGAGTTGGAATATTTGATGATGATCTCGAGATCAAATTCTACAATATGGAAAATATATTGGAGGCTAAAATGGTGAGTGATGTTACAAAATATATTAATAAACCATCATTGATAAAATTATGCATAATAATCATCAATTTATTAAAAATAAAAGAGAAGAAATAATATTTATCCATAAGAGCATAACTAATTATAAAATGGATTTATATGATAAATTATGATAAATTACATGATAAAGAAGAGTAGAAATTGATGAAATAAGTGTTAAAAATTGGTCGTATTCATAGCCCAATAGTTCAGTATCATTATTTTTCTCACAGTAGTTTCCCACCAGTCCTTGATATGGGCAGTAGCTTTGAGGAGTGCAAAAATAATCTTCTCCCGGTTGGAAAAGTCATGAACTGAGAAATATCCTTCTAATAGATTCAACCATCTATCTATATCATCTGCATCTACTTGACCCTCAAATATAGGAATGTCAAAATTTACTTGTACCTTAAATTGAGTCGCACCTCCAGAGTTGCTGCTAGATGCAGATGCGCCGCCGGTGGGCAGCAGTTGAAGGATCTAGGTAAAGTTATCCATCATCGCATTCCTTTTTTTTTCGAGGGCCTTCTCGAGCAATATTTTGATAGGACATCTTGCTCCCTTATATTTCTTTTCATCCCCCATGGGTGTTCATTTGGGTTTGCAAGGTTGATCTTGCAAATGTTCCACCAGATCAAGCCCTAACTCCTTATACCCCGACCTCGTTCGGGACATGCAAAGAAGGATCGAGAAAAAGTAGACTGCTCTAATACCACTGATCTAGATTTATGCAAGAATAAAACAGAATAAACATATATCCATAGATACAAAGATGTAGCGGAGATAAAACTTCATTTCATTAAATTTTCTTATAGAAAGAATGGAAATAAACTAGCTAGGGTGCTAGTAGCTATCTCCGAGAAGAGATGTGGTGGCTACAGGCCTCTGAACAGAGTTACAATGAGGTTCAAGGGCCTATTTATTATTTAGAAACAATGGAAAACCCTAAACATCCAAAACCCTAACCCTAGGAGATGAAGCGCCAAAACTATGGGCCCCGTTTTGGTAAATTGGTGTTTAAAATTCACGGGGACGTAACTTGGGCATACAATCTCCGTTTGACGCGAACCATACCTCGTTAGAAATATATATCCAATGACTAAAAATTTTGAGTGAGCAACATCGACCTCAAAAAATGTCGTTTAGGGCCTAAAAAAGGCTCCGGAGGTTTAGGACCTGAAAAACTGCTAAAGTAGTAAGTTGTGCCAAAATTGAAAAACTGAAAGAGGAAATGGTGGGGCCCCAAGTGGAATAGATGGGTGACCACCAATATCCACCTGGATCATCCAGAGACTCGATTCAGAAGGGGTTAGGCTTACACACAGAGCTTGCAGTATCAGTTGGGGCTACCTGACTCGGCTGATACTCGGTACTGTTAGTTGACTACCAAGAAGCCCAAGACTCAAACAATCACTTGGGATGGTGGTTCTTAGTGGCCAAAACTAGGGCATCCTTTACCCTATAAGTGATGGTTCAGGAAAGCACCAGACCCTCTACCCTTACCTTTGTTGATTTTCTTTATTTGACTGGGGGCATTGCCAGCTCTTACGGGACGTTGTGCCAGCACTCGCAAGAAATCCTTTCAAGGGCCAGTTAATTTTGAGTGTGTGAGGACGTATTAAGTATTCTAGGATTTTTAGTATCACACACAAACAAACAAAACTATTTTATGCTTGACTAATCACATAGCTTAAGTTAAAGGAAAACTCATTTCATTTTCACTTTTTTTATGTATGTGGCCATAAATTTGTCGTGATCATAGACTCGATCCCCTCAAAAGTGTTTTCTAAAACCTAACTTGGTCAACACTCAAAACGGTTCCAATAGAACCTCGTCGGTCCAGGCATCTTTTAGACCTTCCCCCATTACTGAGAGGGGTTCCAGGTTTTTCACCGTTTAGGTGTCAAAGATGGAACATTGCCACAGTGGTTGGTTCCTTTGTTCTTAGAGAATCCTTAGTCGGGAACCCTATTCAATCTCCCAACACCACACTGCACACCACTCCCCCCTTGTCCCCTTGGGGGCAGAGGAGTGTGTCCCATACGGGAAGCCAACTGAATTCACAACAGGGTATGTCACGAACTAACCCTTGTTCTAGCCAGAACTTCGTGTCTTCACACATTTCCATGGCGTGAATCTCCCAGTCACCCTTATTAGCGGTGTTAAATATAACGGATTTGACCAAGATCACCAATGAACCCCTCATACACGACCCCAATTGGCCTCCCATGCCCACGAAGCTCCCTTCAAACATACAAAAGTTTGAAGGAAAGCAAGAGGAAGACCCAGGAAATCATATAAAGACCTTTCGCCTGTGCTGCTCATCGAATAGCATCATTGCTATTTGGTTGAGGTTGTTTCAACGCACTCTTATGGGAGTGGTCACGAAATTGTATGTAGAGCAAAACCCTGCTTCACATAGAACCTTTAGCACCCTCTCTACCACATTCCTCACATACTTTCAATTACCCATTCACCACGATTCAGGAATGGAGTTACTGACTCATTTCTGACAATCCCCCTCTACCCATATTTCAGAAAATCTCCATGAGTGGAGACTGTGTCACAGTTTATGAAAAGCATAACTCGATGACCGAGTTATTTTAAATTTATTCTTGAAAGCTCTGACAACGAAGATTTTAAAGGATGTGGCGCAACGTAGCCCCACATCCGAAGAGGATGCAATGAGTAAAGCCCAACAACTTGAACTGATCTACATGCAATCAAGATACATATACAATATCCTACCCAACACCCTGCGCCTGCAATCTTATCAAGAATTTCCAAGTGCATCTAACTCTGCAGATGGACTTATTGGGTTACTATCCCAAGGGTACCTAGGCAGCAGCAGTTATAATTCCAGTTACACACATGGGTCTACCCAGAACATGTCTCAACCCAGATTTCAAAGTCATCATATGCAGCAACAAAATTTGACTAATAGGGTGCTAGCGTATCATCAAGGAGGACCTTATCCTCCGACTGAGGGGACCCAGTACGCAGGAAGAAAAACTGACGAAAGAAATCCCCCCCAATGGCCAGGTGCAACATGGGACAATAGTATACTCAGTCCCAAGCACATAACCCACCTACATAAAACAATGCATAGGTGAGCTTTGTGCAGCTATCCCAAAATCAACCACACCAGTATGATCAGGAGAACTACCCTCCTAACGTGGTTAAAAGAAAGGTAAAAACCAAGCCCAAAGGGAACCCTGGATAGGGGGTTAGAAAGAAACAATGCCCAACGAGATCCCAGGCTGGAGGTAACTCCAACTGGAATCAGAACTAGGAGCCAAGAAAGGCCCAAAAGCAAGGCAAAAGGCCACCTCTACGAACAAACCATTCTTGTTCAATATGTGGTGAGTATGGGCACTATACTCACCACTGTCCCGAACAACCTGAGCTTAAAAATCTTCAGAGTAACTGAGGACAAGGAGGATCTTCCCAGACAACTGCAGTTATGCAAGAACCCTTCCCCCATTAAGGAATGGTCAGCACTCAGCAACAAAACCCCAAGAATTCTAGGAAAAACAACCATGAAATTTACATGGCTGGGGAAGAAATGTTTTTCCAAACTCAGAATCCTAGCTACGACAACCCACCAGACACCAGTACATCAGGGGCTACTACGAGAGCGCCGACTGCACCTTTAACCATTCCAAAGATTCCTTTGGAACCATTTCCAAAAATGGTAAAACGGTGTAATAGGCGAGCAGGTAGCTACTCCAAAGCAGGCCACAATTATAGCATCGTAGATGATTTAGCTCAGTCACCTGCTGCTATATCCACTTTGGAGGTACTGCAATCGTGCCCAAAGCAATGGAAAGCCCTACTTTCCGGATTAGGTGCCATCGACCCTGCCGACATGCTCATGATGGCTTTTGACTTAGAAAAAGCCACCCCTATTCTTCTCTCCATAGTCGCCTTCCAGATACCAGTATTGGTACAAAATATCACTATTCATCGATGTGTCATTGATGAGGGTGCATCCACATGCATCATGTCAAAGAATGTATGGCAGAAGTTAGGAGCCCCCGAACTCAAACCTTCCATCATCACAATCAGAGCATATGACAGTTGTCCCTCGACTCCCATCGGTATCTTCCATAATGTACCGGTCTGCTTAGCCAGCAAGATGCTCCACATAGACATTGAAGTCTTGGATGCTCACTTGGATTAAAATATACTCCTTGGGTGGAGTTAAATGTATGCCATGTCTTCCATAGCATCCTCTATTTTCCGCATCATGATGTTCCCCCACGAGGTTCGAATCATCATAGTAGACTAGCTAAGGCACACTGAAAAGCGTCCCTTGACCAAAAAATACATGGTTCTACCCTATGTAGATATAGCCACAAATGGTCTTTTACGGTATCAATAATATGGCCTTGGCCAATTCAAACCGTCATCTATCCTAGGGTCATTCCTAGGAGATCCTCCTATTATCCTTGAGGTATCGCTTGATGCCACTGGGGCCCCAATATGCATGATGTCCACAACAAGCATTAAGGTTAGTTAAGACATGGGTTAGTTAAGACACGGACTCAAGCAGTAAAGACACTGAGGCATCAACTACTGCAGCCTCCCTAGTCTATGCTGCCTCCCAAACTCCTTTCCTCTAGCCACCTCCTCACTTCACCTCCTAGCAGGTCTTGGCAACACTGGTATTACCCAATATATCATTGGCGTTCCAAGGGTGGTATCCCGTTCCTCCTCCAGGAATGCCAGCTACCAATGTTACTACATTTGGGTTAAAGCCCCCCCGGTCCCAAGGAGCCCCAACCTACCCAGGTAGCAGTCGAAACCGCCCTCGCAAGGGAAATTCCCACTGCAAAACTGGTGACCATGATAAAGAAAATTTCCAAGAAAGGAAAGAAAGTGATGACCCCTACCATGCAGAGGGAATCATCAGCCTGCGCTATATGTGATGTCACAGGACACCCTACCCACATATGCCAAGAGTTGGACGAATTAAAACCACTCCTCGGCTGTGAGGTAGGCACCTCAAAATTACATTCCCATAAAAAGAAACTTGCCACCAAAAGTACAGGAAAACCACTGCGTACCAATCACGCATGTGGCCTCTGTAACACCTATGGGAATTACACCCATCATTGTCCAGAAATAGCATGTTATAGGGACGCCTTACATGCGATCGAGCGATCCTATCAAGAGGGTCCCTCCATCTAGTCTATCAATGATGACGCGCGTACCATCCTATACTTACAAGAGGAGCACCAATACGTAGAGCGCCCCCCAGTAATGCCCATTATACGTTGCACGTTATGTAATGAACGTGGCCACTACCTTGAAGAGTGTGCAGTGTTGGAACTCATTCACAGATGGTATCCAATTGAAAGAGTTTACTATGTGGGGCTACGGGTAGCCTGATTCACATGCTCATTATGCGTGGACAATCACCTATGAGAGGATTTTCACTACATACCTCGCCTCTGGCTAGCCCTTACTAGCCTCTGCTCAACTATAGTTCGTCTTTCCCAAGAAGATGATATGGATGTCGAATCCATCAGTAGCTCCATGACCGAAGCAGAGGAGATGAGTTTCTCTATCATGTTCTTGTTAGCCGAAAAATGGCCTAGCAGGGAACCCATAGTTACCCCTACAGGCGCTTCACGAAACCCACCCGCATGCACGTTATTCAAAAAAATAGACCATATAGTAGTCCACTGCCCTGACTTAGCAGCATTGTGATGTTGGTACCCCGCCTGGCCTTAGACCAAGCATGATGGGACCCCAATATCACGGATATTTTTCGTGATATGTCAGGGTAATAAATATGACCTAAATTGTACTTATGTCTCACGGATCTGTCCCAATATTGACATCATTAATGCCATAGAAAAGAGGACGAGCGATCTCCAAGAATGGCATAGAATATATGTCACCAGCTCAATGTCCCCACCACTACAGTGGTGTGTCAAGCCTGATAAGACCACACACCAATCTCGTATACCCTAGACCAAGCCTAGGATAACATGCGGCCTATGTGATCAAAATGATCACCGAATCAACCAATGATAAGAACTCAAACCCCTTCCAAATATTCTCCGCATAATCTCGCCTCTTCCTAAAAAATTTCTCTCTAATCAAGAGAAGATCACACGTACTTACTCCCGAATTTTCTCATAATTTCATAATACATTTAAGTGCACGCATCTCCCCAAGCTGAGAGCAGCTAGAGTGGCATTAAGTAAAACACCCACCAAAAAGGGAGGCAAGTCTCAACCTACGATGCAAAAATGGAAGCGAAAGATGACCTTGTCTTCAACCAAACCTTTCCAAGAATCCACATCTGGAACATTAAGTAGCATAGAATCTCACACTATCTACTATGTCAGTGCTGTGATATCCTACACCATTTGCACCAGTCATAATCACGCGCCAGAGGAATGCTCGCTTCTAGAAGCGTTCAGGTGCCTCTGTAATAAAAAAAACTTCCACCTATCAGAAATTGACTATCGTAGCGGGAAAACCAACCTTAGGCCCACACAGGACTCCATTACTGAGATCCTTCCCCTGCCACATGTCAGCGACAGAATTCACCATATACGACTTGTGTCATCGCATGCCCAAAATAGGATTTCAACCACCTCCTCATCACAGGAATTCCGCTCTATTCCTGTCGTAAAAGACCAAGGCACCTTATGGTTTGGATATATTCACGTAATATCCCAAACTTTCATACCGCCATTGAACTCGTTGATGACACCCAGCCTCTAGAACAAAGTTTAGTACAACTAGAGCTAGTTGACGAAAATAGGTGACAATCGCTGCAACACAATGAGGCCCATAAAAAAGGTTAAAATCATCATTCGACCACCACATCACCCCTCGCTCATTTACCCAGGGAGAGCTAGTCCTTCTCTATGACGTCGCAAAAGAAGCCTTAGGGCTAGGAAAGTTCGAAACCTTGTGGAAAGGGCCCTATATCATCAAACATTGTCTCCGACAGGGGGCATACATCTTGACGGAACTAGACGGGACCTACCTCACTAACCCCGTCAACGGCCTTTGCCTCAAGAAATTCTACCCATAAGGGCCCCTGTAGCCCTTTTCCCATAGAGTTAGACTACACAAAATCCTAATACCAAAATATTTTTGACCCAAAAACCTAAACGCACTCAAAATATCACCATGGATCACCAACTTAAACCCTATTTTGGATTTTTTAATGGAGCATCGTGATGGTCTCAAAACTTAGCTGCAGCCACCTGGGTCATCTACTACCCTAACCAATCAACACTGTGTTCAAACAACTTGTGCATTAGATCAACAACCAACAATCAAGTAGAATATGACACCTTTATCAGAGTTATGTGCGAGGCCCTCCATCAGGGCATCCACCAAATGCATGTCTACGTATATTCCCAGTTAGTGGTATCATAGTTAAACCAAACATTTGAAACCAGAGACACAAACCTATTTAGAAAATATTTCTATGCCGGAAGATTAAGCAGACAGTTTAATTATATTACATTCTCACATGTATCAAGGAATCAAAACCAAGCAGCTGATTGCATAGCTAACAATATCCTAGACTGGAATGCATCGTGAATAAAACACCATACGTAAAAAACCAAAAACATATATATCCATCAACATAACAAAAAATGCATAAATCGAAATAGATAGCACACCATCTAGAGCCACAAAAAATATCTCTCATATATATATCAAAAATATGTGTATCGGAGTACAAAAATACTATCACTGGCCCATGGGCCAGCCCGAAAATACAATGGTCATCAAAAATAAGGGAAGCATCCTCATAACGGGTGCTTTCCCTATGTACAAATCTACTCTAAGGGGGTACCCCCACAAGAGGAGCACCTGGGCCCACCACTACTCCTGGTGCCACCACCGGAGCTATTGTCACTGATGTGATAGCTACATGTCATAGAGTAGGCTAATAGTCCCTCTCGTGGTCCATCACTGTCTCTAGCGATGCCTCCTCGAAGTCATCCATAAAACCTTGGGCAGGCATTCTGTGGGTCAAAATGTCCACTAGACCCGAGAAGTCCTCTAGAGCCTCCACCTGAGCCGTAAGTACTATGATGCGTGCCTCAACCTCATTCGCATGAGCTCTCTTAGCTACTACCTTAGCTGCAACCGAGGTGTTGCACTCACCAGAAGTTCCAGCACCATCCCCGCTAGGTCCACTGGCACCCCCACCTAGTCCACCTACAGCACCTTGTCACCGACCACCCGGCGGTCGTGGTAGAGGATCGTGACCCACCAGTCGGGCCACTGGGCGTTCCACCTCACCAACATCCACACGAGTAACCAAAATAATTTCAGTGTCAATAAAAAACACTCAAGTGCATAAAAAATTAAACAAATGTAGAAATATAACACATACTTGTAGGACCCCAAACATAACCAAAAGGGAGAACGATATCTGGATTACCCTAAAAGTCTATCCCTGTGTACGGGTATGGCAAAAACATCTGCGGATTGGCCTCAAACCAGGCCTCCATCGTGTTGTTCCAATAATGACCCACCATGCCACCACCATCACGTGGCATCACTGGATCCCACCTCCTCATGCATGGCTCCCTTGTCCCCCCAATAGGCACTTCCACAATGGGCCTCAGCAACACGACCGTCTTGTACATAATGATGCACAAAATGATAGCATAGAAAAATGATTTGGATCCATGTTTGACCTTTTTCAGTTGTGACATCATACCATCAAAGCAGAAGCAGGAAAAATAAAAAAAACCCCCATTCCTCAAATGGTGCAGAACTCCCACCTGTGGGCCCGATGCATGATGAGGCACAAATGACCCTGCCAGTCGCACAATAATGGCCAGAGCACATCGCTCGGCCACATCTGTCACTGATGCGATATTGATTCACCCCTCAGTAAGAGGTGCACCACTACAATGCCTCCTCTGGAACCTGTCCAGGTTCACTCATCCAACAGGAAGTCTATACTTCAGCACCTCGCCCTGAGGCAGTAATCCAGTCACAAAGTATATATCTATCTTTGGACAGATAATCAAGTTCCTCCCCCTCAGGACAAACATGTTGCACCTCATATGGAAATTTTGTATGATATAACATAACAATCAGGCCTGTGACCGAAGGAACTCGTTTTCAGCAAATTTTAGGAGGCCCCATTTGGCCAACTAACGATGCACCCCAGCATCAGTAGCCAGAGCAGTCCGACTCTCAGGCCAATCTCATTCTCTCCACATCAACCTTCCAAGCAACAGGCACCCATTAGTACATAGGAGAAATATCAAAAGGGTCAAAAAAAAAATCCAAGTTTTTAAAAGAACCCTACCGTTGCATGCTTGTCCCTCAAACAGATGGGCCCTTGCTTGCCTGTTACATTCACAGGCATGCCCTTGTGTGTAAAAAGGAAGGAACAGTACACCTTCGTGTAGCTGTACCTTGAAAATAATCACAAGGGGGGCACCTCTTTACCTAGATCACCCGTGAAATCTAGGACAAAAGGCTCCTTTGAGGCTGTACAAACCCAATTTGTATGGCCCCCGACATCAATAAACTGAAAAAATTGAAATGCAAGACATAATGGAAGTTACCTCGGCATAATATCTCTAATCCCCGATACATAGGCTAACCACAACGATAAGAAAGGCTCTTCTATCTCCTCTGATCTCCCAAAACTTAGCAATTCCAAATGAATAGGATTAGGGCCATAATCCCATATTTATCTCCCTTTTCCAGAACTTCGGAGGCCCATAACAGGAGATCAGAAGCTTCATTCTGCAAACCATAAGTTGCACCATCATCAAGATACAATGACAAACAAAAACGACGACCCACATCCACTTTCTGAAGAAATATGTTTTCAAGCGCCGGCGGGTATGCACCCTCCCATATTCCTTTCCAAAATTCATGTTTTTCCTTTCCAAAATTCATGTTTTTCAGTAATATTGGATGAAAAGAAGTTGCTTTCACTTGAGGTAGTTATTTTTTGTAGGAAGATACCGCGAACCATTCACAGCACCACCCACTGAAAGTTCCAGAGAAGGTATCATTTTACCCTCAGCATGATACAGTCCCAGAAAAGTTTGAATATCCTAACATCATTTCTCCATTAGAAATAAACCATAGGGTCCTCATACCCAACCACGTTTATCATCACCTCACCTTGCATATGATAAACGTCCGCAATGGTCGGTAGAGCCTCCCCTCCATGGCGATCGCCATCCAAATTAGACCATACATCACCCCACAAGTGATGGCATGGCCATACCATTTCAGTCTGGGAAGCACCTCATGCCCATCCACATATCATCCATAAGGTCAATTTCACCATTTAAAATCAACCCCCTTCCCAGACGATCGATTTTTACAGGCAGAATGAAAGCACACCTCTGTGCACCGCATTTGGCCTGTCATACCTCCATCAACATAAATCCATATATGACATCTTCCACTTCATGAACCCCATATGTGAGACCAACCAACGGGACCCCTACCCCCAACAAAACACCATCCTCACACCTTCAATGAGCGACCCTCTTTCATGTTTTGGAGTTCCCATCTCTATGTGTTGTACAAACCAAACCTCATTATTTTATTCTTTTGGTAAGTGTACAAAGACCGAAAATGATGCCCTTCACCACTTCGCCCTCATATTTCACCTTTTCTCCCATGGCAGTAGTACCCCATCCCCCTGGTCGAAGTATTCCCCCCCCCCCCCCACCCCCCATGCACGCACCATTACGACAATCATAGCCGGTTCATACCTGCCCTGGAAGTCCTATTGACTCCAGGGACTTTTCACTTTAGAAATACCTCTGACTGTCGCCAAGCTGCTCAAGTAGACTTTGACCTTGGGCCACTGAATCCCCATCATCCATTTTCAGCTACCTCTCACCAACATGCCTATGTTAAACCAATCATGGTTCGGTTAAGGCTCCTTTTTGTCGACCTCAACGCCTCTTTTCCAAAAAGGAAGTGGTACCTTGGATGACCCCTCCCTATGCAAAGGGATATCCTTGGGTGGCACTATGGGTAACAACATTTTCGATAGATGTCATCGATCCTATTTACATTCGACTACAACAAATGGTTTCATGTCACGATGGTATCATACCTCACAACCATTGCACTTTGATCAAGATCCGTCGAAGACCCGTGCCTTTATAAGCATCTGTGACAACAATGCTTACACGGTAAGGTCCCATCTAGTACATATGCATACATTGTAGAATGATGTGCCATACCAAGATTATGCATATGGGTACCACATTCGACCTATCGTCAAAGAAAAAACACCCTTGAGGGCATCAACAATTGTTGTCAACAACCACCAGCACCACTACGACAGTAGTGACACAAACAACACATGTATATATCAATTTTGTTTAACTAGCCATAGCATCACAAGCATGGGACATGCTAGCCTCATTGAAAGTTTGTAAATATGTTTTATATTATGTCTACTTGCAGGGGGTATCTTAGGCCATGGTTATCTCAGAAATGGTGCAAGGTGTTGTCTATTCCAAAAGTACACGCAGGCCTCTCTCTCTTTCTCTCTCTGTTTATGATACAGAAAAGAAACTATAATGTATTTCAGCTATACAGTTCTTCCTAGACCTCAAACATTAGGGGGTAACTGTTAACAGTGGAAAATTGTATAGCAGAAGACGACATCAATTAATGTCGAGCCCAAGGATTTAAAAGACAGGAATAGATTATGGAATCAAAAAGTATTTAAAATATCTAAGTTTTTGAGAAAATTAGATTTGAATTAGTCATAAATGCTCAAATGTGTGCTTTTTCCTTCGAGAAGAGTGCCCTCTATGCACCCTTTTTCCTGATAAGTGCGCATTCATAAAAATGGAAAAAAAGTCATTTTCTAGGACCACAACAAGCAAAGGATAGTTACTTCTTATGTGAAAGCTACCTAAGAACAGCCGCCAGTGCCTCCTTAGACATTATGTGATCACTCAAAAGAATATTTGAGCACACAATGGAATCACACCTCTCGCTTGGGTCACCATCCATAATGTACCAAGGGAGGGAAGGAGGATTTGAAGCTCACCTATATAAACTCACCAAGAGATGAAAAAATGGTGATCACAAGGTTATGCTGGTCAAAGTTTCCCAATGATCGAGGTGGATGTTGGTGGTCACTCGCTTAGTACACTTGGGGCCCCACCATTTTCTCTTTCAGTTTTTCAGTTTCGGCACCACTTAGTATTTTTAGCAGTTTTTTGGGTCCTGAACTTCTGGAGCCGTTTTGAGGCCCTAAACGATGTTTACTAGGAAAAATGAGATCAACATGGGTCCATGGACTGATGTTTCTCAATAAAAATTTGTAGTCCTCGGAGAGATCTTTCTAACGAGGTATGATTCGTGTCAAACGGAGATCATATGCCAAAGTTATGTCCCTAGGAAGTTGAAACACCAATTTACCCAAACGGGGCCCATAGTTTTGGTGCTTGATCTCCTAGGGTTAGGGTTTTGGATGTTTAGGGGTTCCAATTTTTTCTAAATAATTAAATAGGCTCTCGAACCTCATTGTAACTCAATTGAGATGCCTATATCCGCCACATCTCTTCTCAGACATAGCTACCAGCACCCTAGCTAGTTTATTTCCATTTTGTTTGTAAGAAAATTTCAGTTCTTTGATATTAATGAAATGAAGTGATTTTTCCACTTCATCTTTGTATTTATGGTTATAAATTTATTTTATTGCATTCCTTCATAAATCCGGATCAGTGATATCAGAGCAGTCTTCTTTGTCTTGATCCTTCTTTGTATGTCCCCAACAAGGCCGGGGTATAAGGAGTTAGGGCTTGATCTGGTGGAACCTTTGCAAGATCAACCTCACAAAACCCAAAGGACACCCATGGTGGATGAAAGGAGAGATGAGGGAGCAGGAGATCCTATGAAAATATTGCTCGAGGAGGCCTTCGAAAAACAAAGGAATACGATGATGGATAAATTTTCCCAGATCCTTCAACGGTTGCCCACCGGTGGCACATCTACATCCAACAGCCACTCTGGAGGTGCCACTCCTTTTAAGGTACGAGTAAATTTTGAAATTCCCATATTTGAGGGTCAAATAGATGTAGATGTCATATATATATGGCTGAATCTATTAGAAAGATATTTCTCAGTTCATGACTTTTCCAACCGGGAGAAGATTATTTTTGCACTTCTCAAAGCTACCCCCCATGTCAAGGACTGGTGGGAAACCCACTATGAGAACAAGGACCAAACATAACCCTCTCTATTCTCGGCCGTACCAACTTGGAATTCTTTCTGAGATGCCATAAAGGAACAATACTATACTGTGGGGAGCTATGAGGACAAGTACATCCAATGGACCACGCTGCAACAACAAAGGGATCAAGATGTGCATGAGCTAACGAATCTATTCCATACCCTGTGTGCAACGTTGGGTATCTAAGATTAAGAGAAATATCTGGTGCTAAAGTATCACAATTGTCTACACAGATACATTTTAGGAGGAAATGGAGTTCCTCAACATCTCCTCACTTGGTATGGCATACCGGTATGCTGCCAAGATCGAGCAAAAATTCAAACAGAAGAAGAGAGACTTTGGATCTGTGAATCAAAAGCAAGGGAAAGGCACTCCCAAACTACAGAACAAATGACAGAGCTAAGGCATGGCAGCTCAAGACAACCTATTGAAGCCACAAGCAAAGAACAACACCGCAAAGCCAAAGAAGGACACAGGAAAGTGGTGTGAGTTACATAAGAGCTCCACTCACAACACAAGTGAGTGCCAAGCCAAGCAGTCGTTAGTGGCTGAGATGAGGGCTTATGAGTCAGATGCATGCTCCAAATCTGACTCAGAACCTGACAAGGGGAATGAAAAATGGAAACAGATTATTGATGCAGAGCCCAACGCCACTTTTGTCACTACGAAGATCCAGAAGGAGGAACCGAAAGATTTAGAGGAAGAGGAATGTCTCTTCCACTCCTAGATGTGGGTAAAGGGCTCCCCAGTAGAGTTCATTGGTGACAATGGGAGCCAAAAGAACCTCATTTCAGCAGACGCCATGAAGTGGTTGGGCTTGCCGACCATAGCTCACCCACATCCATACACCATTGGGTGGCTTCACCAAGGACGAGATCTCTGCATCAGCCAGCAGTGCCGCCTTCCCTATAACATGAAGCCCTTCATGGATGAGGTATTATGTGACGTTGCTCCTATTGATGTTTCTGATGTATTATTTGGACAACCATACTTGTGGAAGCGTCATGCTATGTATGAGTCCCGACCTCACGCTGTTATCATTAATTTGGGAAATAAGTTGTACAGGATACTAGAGGTACCACCTCCTGCTGCTATCTATTTGGTTACTGCAAAACAATGTAGTAAGCTCATTTCCCAAACCAGGAAATTCATTTTCCTGATGATTCACCCTGAGGGCAAGAAGAAAACCGTGGCCACGACCTCTAGACAGGGCTCCTCTGCATGAAAACAACAAATGGACAAGGTTGTGGAGGAGTGGTTGTGGAGGAGTACGAGGACATCTTCACCTCACCCATAGGGGTTCCTCTGCACTGTTAGGTCAAGCACCTGATTGATCTGACCCTAGGTGTGCCACTACACAATGGACCGATCTATCGGCACTCTATTCTAGAGAATGATGAAATCAAAAGGTAGATTCAGGAGCTACTACAAAAAGGTCACATCCGACCAAGTTCATCACCCTGTGGGAGCCCGATCATGTTGGTACAGAAGAAGGATTGGATGTGGAGACTCTGTATTGACTATTGGGCGTTGAACAAGATTACTATCCAAAATAGGTACCCGATCGCATAGATTGATGACCTTTTGGACCAAATCAAAGGGGCAAAATATTTCAGCAAGATTGACTTGAAGTCTGGGTATCACCAGGTATTAATTGAACCCTTCGATGTGTGGAAGACTACCTTAAAATCCAAGGAAGGCCTTTTCGAATGGTTGGTCATGCCTATCGGGTTGAGGAATGCCCCGCAACCTTCATGAGGATGATGGATGACATCTTGAGGCCATTCACCAACTCACTTGCAGTGGTGTACTTGGATGACATTCTGATCTTTAGCCAGACTTGGGAGAAGCACCTCTACCACATTTGACAAGTCCTCCAAAAACTGCGGCAATTTGGAGAAGTGCACTTTTGGCATGACCCAGGTTCAATATCTAGAATACATTATTGATGAAAGGGGGTTGCATGTGAATACAACCAAGATCCAAGTCATTTGGGATTGGCCAGCCCCAACCACTATAACAGAGCTTCACAACTTTCTGGGTCTTGCTAATTTCTACCATAGGTTCATGTTGGGATTCTCTCATATCACTTGGCCCTTGAGTCAAGTCACCAAGGGTGGAGTGACAAAAAAATTCTTTTGGTCAGAATCTCAACAGAAGGAATTTATGGAATTGAAAAATTGCCTCTATTCTGCCCCAGTGCTCACATTACCAGACTTGCAACAAGCTTTTGAGATCGAGACAGACGCCTCTGACTATGCTATTGGGGTGGTTCTTACTCAACAGGGACATCTAGTGGCATATCACAGTGAGACATTGTCTGACACAGTTCGCAAGTACCCCACTTATGAAAAAGAAATGTATTCCATTGTGAAATCTTGTCGACAATGGAAGCATTGCATTTTGGGGAAGGAAACAATCATCCACACAGACCACCAGCCCCTGCAGTTCATACAAACACAAGGGAAGTTTCAGAATGATCGCCATTAGAAGTGGTGCACATATCTACAACAGTTTCATTTGAACATCATGTACAAGAAGGGTATCACCAATAATGTTGCAGACTGTCTTAGCCAACCACCGTTCGTGTCACTCACCACCATTTTCAACTCTTGTGGGCACGAGAATTCTAATTGGCTACTTCTCTACAGGAGCAACCTAAAATTCGGCCACACATACAAGGCACTCTTGGGGGGTACGCATGTTCCAAATTTTCACCTCCAAGATGCACTTTTATGTCACCTGGGACACCTTTGTGTTCCTTGAGGTGAGCGTGCCAAGCTGATATGGGAAGCACACTACAGTCGAGTCACTAAGAATTTTGGGGTTGATAAAAAGTAGCAGTACTATAGAAGTATTTCTATTGGCGGAACCTTCGAAAGGATGTCAGGAAGCACATCAGATCCTACACTGCTTGTGCCATTTCCAAATCGACCATCAAGAAGCAAGGCCTATATGCTCCACTACCTACCCCTAGTCGACCTTGGGAATCCATCTCCATGGATTACATGTCGGCAGTACCTTCTACTAAGAATTGAAATGACTATGTTTTCGTGGTCGTCGACAGATTCTCGAAGATGGCCATTATGGCGGCTTGCAAGAAGAATATCACAGTAGAAGCCACTACTAAACTCTTCTTTGAACAAGTGTGGGTGCACTTTGGGATCCCACAGTCTATCATATAAGATCGGGATGGCAAGCTCCTCAGCACATTTTGGTCCAGCCTCTGGTCAATGCTGGACACCAAGCTCACCAAGTCCACAGCTTTCCATCTCCAAATAGATGGCCAAATAGATTCGTCAATAGAATGATTGTACACATTCTGCGCATGTAAAATTCCAAGCATCCACACACATGGTATGACAGCCTTCCCTATGTACAGCACAGTTATAATTGGGCTCTCCACAACTCAATCGGCCACAGCCACTTTCAGGTGGGCTTGGGATTCTAGCCATTATGTCCCATTGACGTAGCCATGCCATTTGCGGCTACTCAGGCCGATTCAACTTATGTCGAGTCGGAAGTTGAAAAAGAAGATAGCTTCATCAAGTGCATTCAACACATCTACCAAGAGGTTCATGAAATATTGGACAGAGCTAATGCCAAGTACAACCAACGCCATGATCAACAGTGGGTGCCACACAACTTCTAGGTGGGCGAAAAAGTGTGGCTACATTTGCAGCAGGAACGCCCCACTAGACCCCACTGAAAGCTTCGCTCGCTCTGATACGGGCTTTAGACCATCAAAGCTATAGAGAATAATTCCTTCGAGCTCAGTATTACACCATTCCTTGGTCTGCACCTAGTATTCAATGTGGACAGCCTTCATCCTTACTTCCCACCTCTACTGGACACCTCTGAAATTGCAAAACAACTCACACCAACAGATTTAAATCAAACCTGCATGGAACATGACACCACAGATTTTATCATGGACATGCAAATCAAGAACACTTGCCAACAAAAAATCCAACTGTATCGGGTTGTCAAAGCTGGCCAACTCTTGCACCAAGGAAAGTGGTTCACTAGGGACCAAGTTTAGTAGAAGTTTCCTCATCTCATGGAGGAACTTAACACAATGGGGACCATTGCTTCCTAAGGGGGGAGGAATGATCTAGGTGTATATTGGTGGTTACCCACCTATTCCACTTAGGGCCCCACCATTTTCTCTTTCAATTTTTCAGTTTTGGCACCACTTACGTTTTTTAGTAGTTTTTTGAGTCTTGAACTTCTAGAGCCATTTTGAGGCCTTAAACGAAATTTTTTGGGAAAAACAGGAGCAACACGGGTCCATGGACTGATGTTGCTCACTCAAAATTTGTATTCCTCGGATAGATCTTGCTAATGAGGTATGATTCACGTCAAACGGAGATCGTATGCCAAAGTTACGTCACAGGGAAGTTGAAACACCAATTTACCCAAACGGGGCCCATAGTTTTGGCGCTTCATCTCCTAGGGTTAGGGTTTTGGATGTTTAGGTTTTCCCATTGTTTCTAAATAATAAATAGGCTCTCAAGCCTCATTTTAACTTAGTTGAGAGGCCTGTATCCGCCACATCTCTTCTTAGAGATAGCTACCAGCGCCCTAGCTAGTTTATTTCCATTCTTTCTGTAAGCAAATTTCAATTCTTTGATATTAATGAAATGAAGTGATTTTTCTGCAACATATTTGTATTTATGGTTATATGTTTATTCTGTTTCATTCTTGCATAAATCCAGATCACCCAAGCAACACCAGCATTGTGTGTGACCCGGAGCTGGAGCTAGAGAGGACTCGATAGTTGGCCACCCAATATCTTAGTCCACCACAGCAGAGAGAGAGAGTTAGACTGCGTCGGAGGTAGAACTTGAAAGACAAACATCCTTGCATCGAGACCTACAGCCATTGCCTAAGGGCCCTTTGGTAAGTGGTTAATATTTTATTTTATTCTGAACATCTAATAAGAAGAGGCCATCAAGCCATCGTTTGCATTATTACTATTTGGAACTCTCTATATAGCTTCTTTTGTGTTTTTAGTTTTATTTTTTTAACCAGAGCATATTTCAACATATTATTTCATTTAATTTCTATCCTTTTGAGTTCCCCCCTCATACTGTCTATTACCAATAGTTTAGAGAGTAGACAACACTCTCTAAGATCGTGTGATTTCGTACACCCATGTGTCGAATCCAACAAAACAACTAAGTCTGAAAAAAAGTAATAAAATGGAACTCGTGTTCATCTCATCTGTAAACAAATTAGCCCTATTGCTACACAAGAATAAACCCATTATCTGTTTTCAAGGTAAAATTCATTAAATTATATTAAAAAATGGAAAAAAGACCTTAAAAGTGATTTGATTCTTCAGGAGCAGATTGTGGACATTTCACAAAGCCGATGAACAAACTGTTAGCACTAGGTAATAGCCATGCTCATCTTCTACATTTTCGTACTTGTTTTAGCACTTTTTTTATAAAGAAGGATGATTTTTGGAGAAAATATTTTAAACTCTATGTCAAGGCAGATCAACTCAGGGATGCCATATCGAGATCACGTCATTCTTCCATTTTTAACAGTAGTCATGTGCCGATCAGTGCAACTGTTTTTAAAATGGCTGCATTACTCAGAGAGTGTTGAAAGATATGGACTTTTCTCTAAAAAAAATCCATCCAAAATCGATTTTTTTATTCATGGATTTTGACCCAATATTGTATAAATGTTGTGACAAGGAGGAAATATCGAACAATCATGGTGATCTAGGAATGTCTCCAAAGCACTGGTTTAAACTCGGTATGAGAAGGCCAAATGTCTCAACTCTCCTTCAATGCCTATATTAATAATTATCTCTCTATTTTTCTTCTATCTCTCTTCTAGCTAGAAATAGATGGGGGGATTTCCATTTTATAGTGATGGGAGAGGCGACATGGATCTAGGAACAAGAAGCCCAAAGTTAGAAGCTTAGCCCTATCCCCATGAACAAAAAACCAGATCTCTACCCAAGAAAGCTTCACAATCATGAAGCTTCAAAGCTCTCCTTCAACGGGTCGGGATCCATGCACGTCTCCAAAGAATTTGTTTCAACTCGGCATCAGAAGACCAAAGGTCTCAACTCTCCTTCAATGGCTATAGTAACAATTCTCTCTCTATTGTTCTTCTATCTTTGTTCTAACTAGATAGGTATCGGAGGATGTCCATTTAATAGTGATGGGAGAGGGGACATGGGTCCACTTAAGGTGGGGAAATGGCTTATCCCTTTGGGTGGTTCCTCTTTTCTAGGAACAAGAGGCCCAAAGGGATAAGCTCAGCACTATCCCCATGAAAAAGCAACAAGTTCTCCGCCTAATAAAGCTTCACGATCATGAAGCTTAATTTCCATTTTAAAGGCTTGGTTGCAACACACATGAAGGTTGAACGCTTGGTTGCTACTTTGAAGGTGTCTCGGACTGAGGTACAGGTTGTTAAGTCTGATTTAGAGCTTCATATAGAATCATTGCAGGCCAAGCTATAGCTTAAGACCCCCCCGGAGGTGCATGCCCAGTGAGCCACGTTGCTCACGTAATCAACAACCACTATGACTGTGGAGATAAGTCTGGGCAACACTTTGTTTGAGATTGTTATGGAATTATGGTCCCGGGTGCAGCGTGACCCCCTCCTTCACCAAATCGATCAGGAGCTACACCAAAAGGAGTAATATTTTTAGCACATCGAAGCCACTATGACCACCCTTTTTCCAGCCCAACAACTAGCACGCCTTCAGACTATCCACATGCTCATAATTGAAATTGTGGGGCTCCAGCGTGAGAATCAGGTACTGAGTGACCATTCGACGCCCTCGGATAATGAAGCTCTCAAGATGTTGTAGGAGTTAGAAGGGGTCATGCGATAGTTAAGTCAGACCTTGGAAGGTGTCACCGCCACAAATGAAGGACCAACTTCACAAGAGCTGGTTGATATTGTGTAGAACGTAGTTGCTAAGAGCATAGGTTTTCTGCCGCCATTGGCTGCTGCTATTACATGGCTCTAGGAAATGATGAAGACCTCATTGGCGTAGTGACTCTGGACAAGTCACAAGGTTTTGTTTGGGGACTATTGGAATGACGTCCCCTAACCGCATTTTTGGTCCAGTTTTGTAATATTTTTGTAATACTTGGTCTAGCACAGGGGCTTTGGGTTGGGTCAAAGCCCCAATGAATTGTAATGGGTCAAAGGGTAAACCAGGATTCCTCAAACCATGGCTTTCATACCATAGAGTAGAACAAGCTAATATGTTATAAATAGATAGATAAATTGAGTCTAGAGGAGGCTGAGAAAAAATTAATCTAAGATTAGATACAAACTTTTGATCTTTTCTGTCATTTGTTTGGGTAAGGGCTTCTGCTGGCTATGTGCATGGAGACCCTAAGTCCAGCTATGTGAAGACCCCGCTGGCTATGTGTGCGGGCTGGTAATAATCTTTGTAAGTCAGATCTGAATATGAATCAATGAGAAGGTTGTTGATGATATTTTAGTGTTCGTGTGTTATGATTATTGGCTATGTTTATGTATTAAGAGCGTGTTTTCTTACTGGATTCTTATGATATAATCATGCGCACGTGGATGTGATATAATGAATGCGTAGCTTTGGTTAAAATACTCTGCTAAAGTTACCTACAATCTGTGCTTAGCCGCTATACTATTAAAAGGGTTCTATGTTGGGCTACTCCTGCACAACTCTATTAGATCCCCTAACCACATTTTTGGTCCATTTTTGTAATTCTTGGTCTAGCATAGGGGATTTGGGTTGGGTCAAAGCCCCGATGAATTGTAATGGGTCAAAGGGTAAACCAGGAGTCCTCAAACCACGTTTTGCATACCATAGAGTAACACAGGCTAATATTTTATAAAGAGATAGATAAATTGAGTCTAAAGGAGGATGAGAAAAAAATAGTTTAAGATTAGATACAAAGTTTTGATCTTTTGTGTCATTTGTCTGGGTAAGGGATTTTGCTGGCTATGTGTGTGGAGACCCCAAGTCCTGCTATGTGCGGACCCCGTTGGCTGTGTGCGCAGGCTGGTAATAAAGTCTGTAAGATAGATCTGAATATGAATGAATCAGAAGGTTGTTGATGATGTTTTAGTGTTCCTGTGTTATGATTATTGGCTATGTTTATGTGTTAAGAGCATGTTTCCTTACTGAATTGTGATGATATACTCATACGCACATGGATGCGATATGATGAATGCATATTTTTTGGTTAAAATACTCTTCTCAAGTTACCTACGATCTGTTCTTAGTCGCTATACTATTAAAAGGGTTCTGTGTTGGGCTCCTCCTGCACAAGTCTGTTAGATCTGTAGGGATCCCCTTTAGTTAACTCTCTCTCTCTCTCTCTCTGAGGGTGTGGAAACCTGGTTCCAACACCCTCGCATACTACTTCGGGTGAGACCTTAATCTCTGTAAGCAGGCCATTTCTGAAAGGGCCAGTAGTATCGGGGTTTGTTGACAAACCTTACAACTAAACTTGGGGTAATACCCCTAAATCCAACAATGAGTAAGAATGCACAAGTTAACGAGTGGTAAATTGCGAGTGGTGCAATACCTCTACAAGAAATCCATATGGAGAAGCGTTAGAATTTAACTAGTAGGAAAATAAAATTAATCACATCAAATCTGAGAAATGGAAAACTGTAATTTCAATAGAAAATTAGCTTATTATTCAAGTGAAATTACAAAAATCCTTTTTGTGCGCAAATATGAAAATAATTTAATTATAAGGATAGAAAAATATAGAGAACTATATGGTAAATTTGTAACACTATTCAAAGCATAAAAATAAATTTACGTCTATTCTCGCAGATGAGGTACTTAATGAAAACCATGACTCATCTCGAAGCATGAAGAAGAGTTCCTGTAAAATAAATAATTTTATTAATTGAGGGAAATTAATAAAATGATAAGTGCTACCTAAACCAAGAACTTGAATATATTTTACCAATTTATTAGCTATGGTTCTCAATAATTATGAAGGTTATTATGTAAATTGAGAAGAAGTAAAATATACATATATAAGTCATCAATAAAATTATATAAAAAAACTTCTGTAATTAAAGACAAAGTAATAAAAAATGCATCTATGTGGAAAACCATTTGGATTAACCTTAGTTACCATTTGTTCCCTACCATGGTGAGGTGTATTGGAAAATGAGGATTTATATGTATGCATCCTTGAGAAGAAAACTAGAACAATGTAAAATAAATGTGTATTAAAGTGAAATTTGATAAATGTAAACATAGTGATGTTAAACTACTGAGTCATTTCATAATTTCGTATGGAATACAATTACATGTGAGGGTAATTTCAATACAGTGGTGTATAACGAAATATAATGAGATCTAATACTATTGACAAAAATTCATACACGGAGAGGTAAATGAGTTACATAATAAAATAATATGCGTTCTCTGAAGTTCAAAAGAAATCCAAGGACAATAATATGAATTCGATATGGAAGTGAAGTTTCATATTCATTTTATATTACATACAGAGGAGTAAAAAATGAATCCCATTCTTGGAAACTAAAAAAGAATTGTATCTCTATGGGAGAAATCCAAAAATTGGGGAAATCGATATATTAAACCCTACAACAAAGGTGTTTTGATTGTTAAAAATATCCAAGTATAAACAATGAACATCACCAACATGAACGTAACGGAAAACGTTCAACGAGTTTCTAAGACGATCATGAACTGTCTTAGAGAAAAATTTCATCACACAAATTGAAGCCGTGTAACAATTCCTTCATAGAGGAAATAAAGAAAGGGCAAGTTATATATATGTTAAGAATTAAACTTAACCCTGAAGGCATACATTAAACTTACCTATGGGAATCAAATTGGTGTTACCTTAGAGGCATCGTGAGAGGAGATGGCGGGGAAAGGAGTGAGACATTCCACAAAAAGGACCACTTGTTGAAAATATTAAAGTCATCTGTGTGCCTTTGAGCAGAAGGAGAAATGAGTACAAGGCAGCAGAAGCAGAACTTTCAGTGCACAACTCTTTGTATTGAAGAATGTTGGAGAATCCGTAAGGATGAATTAATTGTGATGGGTCGCAGCCACAAATTGCAGAGTAGTTAATAAGGTGATGGGCGAAGTCATTTTTGCAGAAGGAATCAAGATCCTCATAGATCAGAACTACAAAAGAGCAGAATTAATTAAAAACAGTCATTTCGGGTGTTTAAAGCCCCCAACAACCAAAAATGGAGAAATTGAATTAAAACAGGCAAAAGTCCTTTTATTTCTGAATTGGCGGGACAAGTGGTCCCCACCATTTATATGCCAATCGGAATCACAAAGTTATTTTGAAGCAGTGTCTTGTTGATATGGAGTTCTGTGATGCGATGCGATCCAATCACAATCGCAAATCGCAACATACAAATAATACATGAAACAAATGTCTTGCAGATGTGGTAGTGTTCTGCAATGAAACAGTTGTATACAATACAACCAAATGTTATAATATAAATCGCCCCCACCGCAGCCGAGGCCCATGGGTCCACTTGACCACGTGGCGATGTTTGAATGGAATCGTAGGAGTTCAATCGCAAGGCTCAATCGGAGGCTCTTTGTTATGTTCTCTGATCAAAGGTCGGACCTGATTGTATTATATGCCACAGTTTATTGCCAATCGCATCCGGTTCCTAAATCGCAATCGGAACTTTTCTGTTGTATGCTCGATTACACTTTTTGAAATTGGCAGACCCGATGGCATTATACAATGGAGTTAATAAATTTCAATCGCGTCCGGGATCTTAATCATGATCGGGACTTTCCGATTGATCGCACACTTTTGTTATGTTCTCTGATTGAATTGGTAGACCCAACCCAGGTATAGGCCGGAGTTAATAAGTTGAATCGCATCCGTTTTTGGATCGACAATCGGAACATTTTTGAATAAGGCCCAATCGCACCAACTGAAGTTTGGACCCAATTGGTTTGTGAACCAGATTTCATATTTGGTCATCGCATTCGATTGTCAATCGCAATCAGATTTTTCAGTTTTTTGTTTGTATTGTGGGTCCCGTATCATAGTTATTTTAATAGTTTTGTTTTTAATGTTTCATATAGCTTTGTAATGTTTTAATATATATGCATGGCATATAAAGAGAAAAGGAAAGTGAGCCTGTAGAATGTAATGTTATTGCACTGTTTTCGCAAAGCAGCGCGGAAGAGAAGTGAAGAACACAGTAGTGTTGGTATTTTATGGGATAGAGTGTTGTTTTGTAAAGACACAGAGTTGTTTCTGGAGCACTACATTTGTAGCAGTCTTATTTTGTGAATTCCTCCATTGAGGAAGACTTTTTGTAATAGTTTTTGAGTTCTGTTAATGAAATAGAAGAAAGCATTTTCATGCCATCTCTGTCTGCAAGCTAAATTTTGTTTTAAATTCTCTGTGTTGTAGAGGGGAGTTTATTCTCTCCATTTCTATTGTTTGGAATTCTCAATATTCCAACATGGTATCAGAGCTAGTTTAGGCTCTTTGAAGATCTCAAAGAAGCTGAAGAAGAAGAAGACTCATTGAAGCGTTTTCTCCAGCAGTGTGAAAGCTCAACAGAGGTCAAAGTTTAGGTATTTCTCAAAGATAACAGAGCTCTTGTTTCTTTTTTTTAAAAAGGGTTTTGTTCTTTTAGGAAAAGGAAAGACAGTTTGTTTAAGTTCACTGTTCAGTTTAATAGCAATGGCTGGACCAAGCACTGGTATGAACATTGAAAATGTTCAGCTTCCACAATTTAATGGAAAGAATTATGATTATTGGGCCATTACCATGAGAGCCCTGTTTGTCTCACAAGACTTATGGGAGTTTGTAGAAGATGGTTTTGTTGAACTAGCTAATGAGGAGGCTTTTAATGCCTTAACTCAAGCATAGAAGGACTTATTGAAGAGCAATAGGAAGAATGATGCTAAAGTTCTCTTCTTATTGTATCAAGCAGTAAATGAGAGTGTGTTTCCAAGGATAGTAGTAGCCCAAAAATCCAAGGAGGCATGGGAAACTCTGAAAGTAGCCTATCAAGGTATGGAGAAAGTTAAGACAACAAAACTTCAATTGCTGAGAAGAGATTTTGAAACTCTTTGCATGAAAGAGTCAGATAAGGTTGACACATTCTTTACACATGTGATTGGGATTGTAAATCAGATAAGATCCCATGGAGAAACTCTTGAAGAGAGAAGGATTGTGGAGAAACTTTTGAGAAGCTTACCCTCAAAGTTTGATGTTATTGTTACAACCATAGAAGAGACCAAAGATCTTTCACAGTTCAGAGTGGATGAACTTCATGCCTCGCTGATAACTCATAAACAGAGATTGAGCAAAGATGCACATTCATCTCTTGAGCACGCCTTCAAGACCTAGATGCCTTTAGGAAAAGGAAGAGGTCAAGGCAAAGGAAGAGGAAGAGGCAGACGCAAAATTAGAGGTGGAAGGAACAGCTCTTCACATTCACATGGAAAAAGCAACAGTCAAAATTAGAGCCATGGCCAATGCAACAGCTAGCAAGGTGGACATCAATACCAACATGCTCATGGACAAAGGTATGACAAATCCAATGTCCAATGTCATTATTTCAAGAAATATGGGCACTATGCCAATGAATGTAGAAAGAAGCAAAATGACATGCAAAATAAGAAAAATGCAAATGTAGCAAAAGAAGAAAAGAACCCAAGTAATGTGTTGTTAGCTTGTAATGTAGGAAAAGATAGAGAAGATGATGTTTGGTTCTTAGATTCAGGATGTAGTAATCACATGAATGGAAACAAAGTAATGTTTTCCAATCTAGATGAAGAGATTAAATCTGAAGTAACCACACGGACTGATACTAAGATCTCTGTCAAAGGGAAAGGCAGAGTTACAATTCGAGCAAGAAATGGTGAGAAATTTTTTTTTCAAGATGTGTATTATGTTCAAGGTTTGAAGTGTAATATTTTGAGCATTGGGCAGCTCATAGACAAAGGTTATAATGTAATATTCAAAGATGATGTGTGCGCAATAAAAGATATACCTCCAAGCAAGAAAATCATTGCTGAAATTCAAATGACCAGCAATAGAATGTTTCCTATCAAGCTTAACACTGACTTGAAAGGAAAAGGAAAAAGCATAGTAGGTGTAACAGAAGAAGCCTTTCAGAAGGAAGAAAAAGATGAAAATTGGTTATGGCATTTGAGATTTGGACATCTCAATTTCGGAGGATTAAATTTGCTGCACAGAAAAGGAATGGTAAGAGGTTTACCATTGATTGAGAAACCTTATAGCCTATGTGAAGGTTGCATTTTGGGAAAGCAACACAAAGAAAAATTTCCTTCAGGGAAAAGCATAAGGGCGAAAGCACCCTTAGAAATCATCCACTCAGATTTATGTGTGCCGATGTAGACAGGATTAGTTTCAGGCAGCAACTATATGCTGACCTTCATAGATGATTTCACAAGAAAAGTGTGGGTTTATTTTCTGAAATATAAGAGTGAAGTCTTTCAAAAAAATTTCCATTTTAAAGCTCTTGTAGAGAAACAGAGCGGAAAGCATATAAAAGTTCTCAGAACCGACAGAGGAGGATAATATATATCAAAATAATTTCTGCGTTTTTGCAGAGAGAATGGAATACACAAGCAGTTTACCACAAGGTACACACCGCAATAGAATGGAGTTGCTGAAAGGAAGAATCGAACCATAATGGAAATGGTGAGAAGCATGCTAAAGGCAAAGCACTTGCTAAATGAGTATTGGGCAGAAGCAACAAACTGTGCTGTGTATATTTTAAATAGATGCCCCACAAAAGCTGTGATGAAAAAAGTTCCAGAAGAAGTGTGGAGTGGCAGAAAATAGGGAGTCACCCACATGAGAGTTTTTGGATGTGTGGCATATGCACACATTCTAGACAAGTTGAGGAAGAAATTGGATATTAAGGGGGAGAAGTGCATTTTCCTTGGATATTGTGAAGATTCCAAAGGATACAGATTGTATAACCCATCCACAAAGAATTTTGTGATAAGCAGAGATGTGCAATTTATTGAAGAGGAAGCATGGGATGGAAGCATTGAGAAAACAGTCAATGTTAAGAGTTGTTTATCTCATGATGAAGATGAGGGAGATGTGGTTGACATTAACAACCCATCCATAGCACAACCTTATCAAATGCAAGGATAGCAAGGGACGCCTCAAGCGTCAGCGAGAACACCCTTGAGAAGAAGCGGCAGTGGTTCACCGAGCACACCACACAGAGCAGAATTGAGTGCTTCATCAAGCACGTCTACACCAAGTGAAAGAGGAACAAGATTCAGAAGCAATAGAGAAATCTATGAGCAAGGAGCAGCAAATGAAGTTATGAATTCCCTATTTACTTTGTAATGTCAAGTTGATGATCCTATTCATTTTGAAGAAGAAATTAAAGATAGAAAATGGATAGAAGCTATGGATGATGAAATTAAAGCCATAGAAAAGAACAAAACATGGGAGTTAGTTGATCTCCTAGAAGGTAAAGAAGTCATTGGAGTTAAATGGGTCTATAATACCAAAAGCAATGCTGAAGGAAAAATAGAAAGACACAAGGCTAGACTTGTTGTCAAGGGATATAAGCAGAAGCAAGGGATTGATTATGATGAAACTTTTGCACCAGTTGCAAGAATGGAGACAGTAAGAGAAGTGTTGTCAATAGCAGCAAAAAAAAAATCGAAAGTATACCAAATGGATGTAAAATCTGCATTTTTAAATGGAGTTTTAATGGAAGAGGTATATGTGGAACAACCTCTCGGATATGAGAAGAAAGGCCAAGAGCATAAGGTCTGCAAATTGAAGAAAGCTCTTTATGGGCTGAAGCAAGCTCCAAGAGCATGGTACAGTAGAATAGACACCCATCTACTGGAAAACAGATTTGAAAAGTGTGAGGGAGAACCCACCCTCTACATCAAAGAAAAGGATGGTAAGTTGTTAATTGTTGTTTTATATGTTGATGATCTAATTTTTACACGTAATGATGATTATCTTGTTGAGAATTTTAAAATATTCATGAAAGATGAGTTTGAAATGACTGATATGGGTTTGTTAAGATACTTCTTGGGAATAGAAGTGGAACAAAATGAAAAAGGGATTTTTATATCTCAAGCAAAGTATGTGAATCAAGTTTTAGAAAGATTTAGTATGCAGGAGTGCAAAGCTACAACTACTCCCACAATAATGGGATTGAAGTTGAGTAAAGATGATAGCAGTAAGGATTTTGATCCAAGTCTGTATAAAAGCATAGTTGGAAGCCTCATGTATTTGACTGCAACTAGGCCGGATATTATGCATGCTGTTAGTCTAATTTCCAGATTTATGGAGAAGCCAAAAGAAGCACATTGGAAAGCAGCAAAGAGAATTCTGAGGTAAGTGAAAGGAACAAAAAGATTTGGTATTTTATATACTATTTCAGAAAATTCAGAATTATTTGGATACAGTGACAGTGATTGGGCTGGAAGTGTAGATGATCGGAAGAGCACTTCTGGTTATGTTTTTCATATGGGTTCAGGAGCCATTTCATGGGCTTCTAAGAAACAACATATTGTAGCATTATCTACAGCAGAGGCAAAATATGTGGCAGCTACAGTAGCAGCATGTCAAGCAATTTGGATGAGAAGGATGTTGAGAAGTTTATGTCAAGAATAGGTAAAAGGGACAGTGATTTATTGTGACAATAGCTCAGCGATTGCATTATCAAAGAATTCAGTATTTCATAAGAGAACAAAGCACATAGACAAAAAGTTTCATTATATCAGAGAATTGGTAAATAATGGAGAAATTGTTTTACAGCATTGTAAAACAGAGGAGCAATATGCAGACATTCTAACAAAGCCATTGGGATAGAAGACCTTTGAATTTTTAAGAAAATGTTTGGGTATGATGGATAACCCAGTAGCTGACTTTAAGGGGGAGTGTTGAAAATATTAAAGTCATTTGCATGCCTTTGAACAGAAGGAGAAACGAGTACAAGGCAACAGAAGAAGAGCTTTGAGTGCACAACACTCTATATTGAAGAATGATGGAGAATCTGTAAGGATGAATTAATTGTGATGGGCCGCAACCACAAATTGCAGAGGAGTAGTTAATAAGGTGATGGGCGAAGTCCTTTCTGTAGAAGGAATGAAGATCCTCATAGATCAGAACTACGAAAGAGCAGACTTAATTAAAAACAGTCATTTCGGGCGTTTAA
This sequence comes from Pinus albicaulis, assembly GCA_034641835.2. Classification (NCBI taxonomy): domain Eukaryota; kingdom Viridiplantae; phylum Streptophyta; class Pinopsida; order Pinales; family Pinaceae; genus Pinus; species Pinus albicaulis. The sequence goes on from CM076574.1 coordinate 1,210,299,731, forward strand.
ACCCCTCAACAACCAAAAATGGAGAAATTGAATTAAAACAGGCGGAAGTCCTTTTATTTCTGAATTGGTGGGACAAGTGATCCCCACCATTTATATGCCAATCGGAATCGTAAAGTTATTTTGAAGCAGTGTCTTGTTGATATGGAGTTCTGCGATGCGATGCCATCTAATCGCAATTGCAAATCGCAACATACAAATAATACATGAAACAAATGTCTTGCAAATGTGGTAGTGTTCCACAATGGAACGGTTGTATACAATACAACCAAATGTTATAATGTAAATTGCCCCCACCGCAGCTGAGGCCCGTGGGTCCACTTGACCACGTGGAAATGTTTTAATGGAATCGCACGAGTTCAATCACAAGGCTCAATCAGAGGCTCTTTGTTATGTGCTCCAATCAAAGGCCAGACCCGATTGTATTATATGCCACAATTTATTGCCAATCGCATCCGGTTCCTAAATCACAATCGAAACTTTTCTGTTGTATGCCCGATTGCACTTTTTGAAATTGGCGAACCCGATGGCGTTATACAGTGGAGTTAATAAAGTTCAATCGCGTCCGAGATCTTAATCGTGATTGGAACTTTCCGATTGATCGCACGCTTTTGTTATGTGCTCCGATTGAAGTGGTGAACCTAATCCAGGTATAGGCTGGAGTTAATAAATTGAATCGCATCCGTTTTTGGATCGGCAATCGGAACATTTTTGAACAAGGCCCGATCGCACCAACTGAAGTTCGGACCCGATTGGTTTGTGACCCAGATTTCATATTTGTTCATCGCATCCCATTGTCAATCGCAATCGGAGTTTTCAGTTTGTTGTTTGTAATGTGGGTCCCGTGTCATAGTTGTTTTAATAGTTTTATTTTTAATGTTTCATATAGCTTTGTAATGTTTTAATATATATGCGTGGCATATAAAGAGAAAAGGCAAGTGAGCCTGTAGAATTTAATGTTATTGCAGTGTTTTCGCACATCAGCGCGGAAGAGAAGTGAAGAACACAGCAGTGTTGGTATTTTATGGGACATAGTGTTGTTTCGTAAAGAGAGAGTTGTTTCTAGAGCACTGAATTTGTAGTAGTCTTATTTTGTGAATCTCTCCATTGAGGAAGACTTTTTGTAATAGTTTTTAAGTTCTGTTAATGAAATAGAAGAGAGCATTTTCATGCCATCTCTGTCTACAAGAAAAATTTTGTTTTAACTTCTCTGTGTTGTTGTAGAGGGGGGTTTATTCTCTCCATTTCTATTGTTTGGAATTCTCAATATTCCAACACCACTCTTAAGTTCTGCAACAACACCAGTAAAACACACATTAATCCTATATGGTATTTGATAAAATAAATGCTAACTTATTCAATAAAAATGCATTCTAATAATTTGAAAAAAAATATTATCATTTTTCTTGAATAATTAGAGATAACAGTGAGGCAGAAATCGCAAAAAGAATGGTAATCAAAATACACCTCAATGAAAGAATTCGTAGCTCAACCCCTCAACCAAAAATGACCAAATTAAAACTAAAGTGTGAAAAACTAATGCTCATAAAAGCCTAATGAAGAGAATGAATCTGTAAATTATGATTTCCTTGCTACCATCAACCTGGCACAAATCCGAAGTTCACTAAAGCGTAAAAATCAAAATAACCATGTGACTGAGTAAATGTGAAGGAAAAATAATTCAAAATCTCATAAGGTGAGAATAGCAATGTGACTGAGTAAATGTGAAGGAAAAATCATTGAAAATTTGATAACATGAGAAACTTGAAACATTCAGGGGAATTGTCCTGAATTTAATGAAAATGATACGAAGAAATCCTAAAAGGATAGTCGAATATAATTATAATATTTTGGGATATTAATTCTATGTTGTAATAACATTACATCACTCATAGAAAATCCAAAGTGGGAAAAAGATTTCATATCAAACATTATACATGGTCAAAGTAAAAGGTAATGTGCAGGTATAATATTATAATATCATTTTAATTGTAATGACATCTAGGTCGAACAATAAATTCGAATATTATCGAGAGGATAAGGTTGTGAGGTAAAGTGTTAATAAGTTGGCTATGAAATAGAAAGGATACCATTTAATTGTTATAATGATAGGTTAAATCATAAATTAGTTGGATAAGTATTAGCAACTAAACCCATAAAGGGTAGTCCATATATGGATATGGAAATGCATTATAAGAATACTTGAAAATTAGTTAAGGCTTTGGAAGTGAGCTCTTATAAACATAGAATGGGAGGAATGGTATCGAATATAATTCGAATTGAGACGTAGTGTGAGTAGGAAGTTGGAATATGGTTAGATAACTTAAGTGTTAATTATTAAAGTTATAATGTTAGGAAAAATGTTATCGAAGGCATAGTATTAACAAGGGATAAAATAATACTAAAATAAAATACTATTATAACTAAAGTCATGTAAATTGATGAAATGTTATAAAGGGCAATAAATGTTAAAGTGGAAATTCTCGAAACATTATGTGGTGGTATGAAGATCATAGTAAACACATTCTGAAAATAATTATGTCATTACAACACCTCTTGACGATAAAAAGTAAATGCAGTAAGATATGAGAATGAGAGGACAGTAAATAAGTCAATTATGACCAAAGTAGCATAAATGGTATAAATAAATAAAATATTGGGTAAGTAGAGTTGTTACACTATATGCATCTTTGCACAATCAATTATGACTTTAGATCGCCCTAAAGGTTTTGTGCATATTGGGTTACATCATTAAAAAATAACATTATTACTTAACCAAATTAAACTCTTCAAAGGACTAGTAGGGGTCTTTCATGATTAGGAAGGTTGTCTAAAGGAGGTAGTGTTTCCTTAAGCTACCAAATTAACATCTATAACACAAAGTACCTTATTTTCTTTGATGAAGCTCAAATCAAATCTCAAAATATTCGACCTCCTTGGCTGGTCGAAGGTAAAAATATTTTGTATGCTTTTATGGTCAAATTCAAGTCAAAACAGTCCAAAAAATAACTCATTAGGAGAGACAAATAGTGGAACCATGCCTATGGTCAACCATAGTGAAATAACTCAGAAAAATTGAGGTTCATGGCATAAAAATTTATCCTCCAAAGATCAAAATTTTACAAGTCAAAGAGAGTAAAAATTCCAAGTCAAACTTGGTCAACCATTCCACAAACAAAATTCAACCGAGAAATTCTAAAATTATCCTCTTTCCTCTTTCCTTCAACCAATCACACGAGGAGAGAGAGGAGAATATGAGTTGATGTGATTTCCAAATAAGATTTCCTTAATGTTGATTTATATGGTTTGTTGGAGACCCAATTATGACTTTAGGTAGCCCTAAAGGTTTGTTCACATGTGGTTCCATCACTAAAAAATAGTATGTTTCCTTGACCAAATTAAGTTCTTGGAAGGGAATAGTAAGAGCCTTTCATGATGAGAAAGGTTGGGTAAATGGAGGAATTTTTGCATGACCTATCAAATTAAAATCTATAACACAAAGCATCTGAGTTTCTTTGACCAAGCCCAAATCCTAGCCTCAATCCATTTTCATAATTTTAGTGTCACCACAAAAGACTTAGAAATTGAAAAGAACCCAAATAATTTCAATACTGGAGATGATTATAAACTTAGCCACTCTTGGAAGCCATTAACCCATCTCCTTACTTCTTAACTCCCATTTCCTGGTTTTGTCCCATCCCCCACACCAACCCTACCCTTAATTTGAACTCCTTTTACCCCTTGTCTAAATATTTCAATTATTATCTTTATAATATTCATTGAATAAATAAATAAGTTAATTTATATTAAATATAGATAAAATATCATCTTATATTTATATATAACTAAACCCCCTACTCTCTCATTGTTTTTCTATTATTGTTTTTCTATTATTGACATTTTCAACTCTATATATATTATTATTTAATAACTATATATATGCACAATATGGATTTTTTCACCCCCATTGTTCTAGTTAATTTTAATCAATTGAGTTTAAATTGTTTAATGTTAATAACTGTGCCCTGGGTAATAAATCCCTTATGCATTCAAAAATTACTTTAAACAACAACAAATGTTGAAATTGTATTATTTCATTTTGACTAATTCCGGTGAAAAAACTATTTTGTCAAATTAATATATATATATATATATATATATATTAAATTCATTTATTATTAAAATAACTAATATTATATATTTAATATCACAATATTATTTTTAAAATTCTAATCTATTAACCATATAATATTAAATAACTTATGTTAACCATTTTTTATTTAATAAAGTCTAATTCATGGTTGATTTAATATTTTATATTAGTGTACTATTAATCTAGTCTATATGGTCTCATTACTAATGGGCTTTTACACTCTTTATGATGGGTGGAGTGTCTTTAAGTAAGACATAGTATAACTTACACCATAAATGGTATTTTGGCATTTTTTCTAGTTAATTTTAATCAAAATCCGACATACATTTTTTAAAACCTTAGTCTTAAGGGTTTTTTTATGGTGCTAAATCTATTTATGAATTCAAAAATGCATTCTAAACAACAAATAATCACATTCTTTCTTAAAATTGTTATTTCTTCTATAACTTTGACTACACCTCCAAAGTCCTACACAATTTTTTTTTACATATTTCATATCCTAATCCTAAAGATTGTGACAAAATGTAGCATTTTATGGTTAGTGGATTAGTAAAAGTCATCTTAATTCATTAAATTTCCTACAGCTTCACATTTTTTATGTAACTTATCTTAATTATAACTTTCGAAAAGTAGGACATTAATTTATTATTATTATTTTCCAATTTCAAGGTCACCTCCAAGGGAGACACCAAATCGATGTACTAGACCCCCTTTGCTTATGGGACAAGGGGACGAGGAACCCACCTTAGCTATTTGACTCCTAAGTCTAGTGGATTAGTAAAAGTCATCTTAATTCATTAAATTTCCTACAGCTTCACATTTTTTATGTAACTTATCTTAATTATAACTTTGGAAAAATAGCACATTAATTTATTATTATTATTTTCCAATTTTAAGGTCACCTCCAAGGGAGACACCAAATCGATGTACTAGACCCCCCTTGTTTATGGGACAAGGGGACGAGGAACCCACCTTAGCTATTTGACTCCTAAGTCTACTAAGGCATACATACTGTACCCCCATATGGTTTTTGAACTTGTGACCTTAGGAGGAAACATATGATCTTAACCAGTAGGCCCACTCAATTGATGCATCTCCCACTAATCACTTTGCTATTAAGATTAGGGTTAGAGATTTAGCTCAGTGTAAAGCTATAAAGCACTCACTATAAAAGCACAAAATTAAGAGAGACATTTCATTTTGGCACTGCATTTGGTTTGAGGAAATGCAACTAAAAGAGTGCAGTTGCAAGCCTGGCTTAAGTGAATGCATTTGCAAACGTGGCTTAAGGGAATGCATTTGCAAGGACAACCATTATAGACAACTTAAGTGCAGGTATGTTTTTATCCCTTGTATCATTGATATTACAATAATGTGTCATTACAATAATTTTGATTATTTGTAAATTTAACTAGTAATTATAATAGCAGTTAAATGCCCTAGCTAAATTTACAAATTTAGCATTCTCAGCCGTGTATTTCTCTTAAGGTAATGTGAAAATCCTAAAATAAGTGATCATGTTCATTGAGCCTTGGTGAGATTTCCCTCCCTAGAACACAACTCTACAAAAGTGAAGCCAACCAAAAACGACAAAATAGGCTTCAAAATCTAGGTGTAATTTAAGCCCTAGTGCCATATCGACATAGGGCAACATAATGCTAAGAGCAACGGATATTTTTTGTTTGTTTCGACTGATGCATTCGTAGCCACGACGCGTTTTGCCAAGAGGCGGCTACTACCGTGAGATGGGATGAGCCGCTTTCTGGGATGAGCCGTTTCAACCTAGGTCATGAATAGTTTGGGATCTGCTCTCCACGGTTGGCTTCGGATCTTAAACACCTTTAGATCTGTGTTAGTATAGGGTTTTTTCATTTATTTAGATGGGATCTGCTCTCCACGGTTGGCCTCGGATCTGAAACACCTTTAGATCTGTGTTCGTATAGGGTTTTTCACATTATTTAGTTGGGATCTGAAATTCTGTTAAAATCATTGATCTCGAACCCTCCGTTATATTGTTAATATAATTTTGATTATAGTAGTTATAAAATATAACTACTATTTTATGTCGTGGACTGCGAAATATTCAATTTTCTTTATTTCAGCGTTAGTAGTTTCTTGTATAGGTAAAGGCTTTAATTTATGTTTGATGGTTAAGCAAGCCCTTTTCTGTACAGGGCTTTGTATTATGCTTTTCTACTGCTTTATATTTATTTTTACTTTAACATTATATTTTTTTGAAATGTTGAGCATGAAGTCTATTTTATTATTAAATATTTTATCTAGTATATGCATTAGTAAAATAATAAAGGAAAATTTTAAGTTTTCTATATATTGAAATCAGCTTTAATATTATGTTGTCAAAGTCTTTTTCAAATTGATATTTTCAACTAAAAATTACAAAATTTTCACTATATCTTATAGATATTTATTTATTTTTTTCCTAAAAATGTAATATTTTTTTTTATCTGTACAGTTAATGTGGTGACCCTAAACAACTCATATAACACAAATGAGGATTGATAGAGATTACAAAAAGGGTTCAAGTTAGCAAACTTAAACTTCTCTGTCTTTCCAAAATAGAAACAAGGAAACTCTAGTTACATTATCTCTCTCTGCACATAATCTGTAAAATGGGGGTACTAGATGTGGATATTCTTATACTTGTCATGAAAAGTTAGATTCATATAGAATTTGATACAATTTTGATTGTCATAGTAAATCATTATAGGATTCATGTGTTGACCAAATAACCCAACAAGGATCTACCTCATCTTAATAGCCTCACAAGTGCCTTGACTGGAAACCATGTAGTGTGCTTCTGTTGAACTAATTAAGACTCATCTTCATGTTGTACCAAGAACTCAATATGCATATGCGAAGCCATGCAACTTCACTTGCTTTTTCTGTGTGTACCAAATATGAAACTGAGTGGTGCCTCTAAGGTATGTCAACATATGTTTTTCTCTCTTCCAATAGAGTTTTCTTAGCTTAACTATTTATTGTCTAAGATCATTAACTACATAACACATGTACCATCACGTGTTCATCAAGTATATAAGTGAACCCACAAGATTCTTGTAAATGGTAGCTTCTAAAATTTCACATGAAGTAGCATATTCCTTCCTTTAATTCTCTGGTAGAGGAGTCTCCTTGAGTTTTCTCCTCTCCATGTGAAACTTCCTATGTATCTTGTTTGCAACTTTCCATGAGAGAGAAACAGTTCCTCATCTCCTTGTGAAATTTCCAAACCAAGGAAATAGTGCATCAACCCCATGTCTTTCATCTTGAATTATTTTCCCAAATCCTCTTTGCAATATTTTATCAGCTTCTCATCATGTGTTAGAATTAAATCATTGACATATAATGCAATAATCAAGAAACATGGTAAAGGTTTTCATCTAATTCACTTTTGGTGAACCCAAACCAGGTGAAATAGATTTCGATCCTCGTGTACCAATCACGGGGTGCTTGTTCCAATCCATATAATGCTAGCTTGTGTCTACACACATGTGAATCTATGTCGAAGGTTTGATATTCTTCGAGATGCTCTATGTACACCTCTTCCTCAATCACTCCTTTGAGGAAAGTTGTCTTCACATCCTTCTCATGTAACTTCCAACCCATTTGTGATGAAATTGCTAGAATTGATCTCATTGAAGAGTACCTTGCTACTGGAGAAAATATCTCCTCGTAATCAATTCCCTCCACATGAGAGAACCACTTTACCAAAAATATTTCATTGTGTTTCTAAACACTCCCATATGCTACTTTCTTCACCTTGTAGATCCACGTGGAACCTATCACTCAATTCTCCTTTGAATTTGGGACCAATTTCCAAGCACTATTCTTGATAATGGAGTCATATAACTCTACCATGGCATAAACACATAATAGTCATTGCATTGATTCCTCAAATGAGGATGGCTCAGTATCTACACTATCTCTCCTCAAGGCGATGTAGCGAGTGTACCAATCTACTAACCTCCTCTCTTTGCGTTTTGATGTGGGTGTTCCCACATTCTCTCTAGCATCATGCGTCAATATGTCAACCTCATTGGTGCACTTCCTTTCATCTTTCTAATGTATGCCCTTCTTCTTGTGGATGCTCCACAACATCCTCAAGTTCTTCCTTTGGAGCTAAAATATCCTCATATGCATGCAATTGAAGCTCCCTTTCAAATGAATATCTCATGGACTTCTCTTCATCGAACTTCACAACTCTACGAATAATTTTCATCCTTGGATATGGAAAGTACACTCGATAGGTGTATTAGTGTACCCCCAAGATATTCCCAACTTAGTTGTTGGCTCAACCTTTTTCCTTGCATCCATGGAAGCATGAGGGTAAAATGATGAACCAAAGAGCCTGAATGAAATCATTCTCCTTTGTGGCTTGATAGTCAGATCAGGGTTCATGTTCTACACAAATACCGTTGTGTTTCATGCTTCATCCCACAAGTGAAAAAATTGGCCTTGATCACGCAACATCATTTGTGCAGGTCCCACAATACATATGTTCTTCATTTTAGCAACCACATTATGCTGTGGGTTATGGGGTGCTATTAACTCTTGTTGAATGTATTGTGATGCACATAATTTCTTGAACTCATTCGGCACATATTCTACATTGTTATCACTCCTGAGAGCCTTCACTTTCCTCTTGGTGTATTTCTCAACAAGTGCTTTAAATTAAAAAAATGTTGAGAACCTCTATCCTTTCTTCTACATGAAGAATATCCAACATTTAAGTGAGAAATAATATACAAATATCAAGTAATACATGTACTTGGTCATGAAGGTTGTCGATAACGGTCCACACACATCTAATTGTAATCTTTCAAGGATCATGTGCACTTGACTACTCTTATCATCAAAGGTGGATTTGGTGTACTTCCATAATGTAAACTCTTTGCATGTATCACAGTGCTCTAGTGCACCCTTAAGAAGTCGTGTAGAAATACGTTTCATGAACTTCAAAGTTCCATTATGAAAATGGCCAAGTCTCCTATGCCATAATTCACCTATGTCTCACCTCCGCACCTTCTTTGTTTTCATGCTCAAAGAAGCAAAAAATTATACATCTAATTTGGAATAGAGTACACCTCCTCATATTCATAGTCATTTTGTTTATCGAATAATTCAAAAATACTACCGGAATAAAAAATATGACCCTGCCCAAACATACTTGTGAATTGACTCTCTAAAAAAAATCATCAAAAAGATCAGTGTCAAACATTATCCAACTCATGTCTCGAAGCTCTGCCTCCTAATACACGTCCACTGTCTGCAATCTTCCTCAACCACTATGCAAACTAGGCTCTTCACACACTTAAATTTGCAGTTTTCCTTTGATTGAAGGAAATATTCTCTTTAGGTCAGGTCATATAGGTGATCCAGTAGTGCTTTTCAGCAGACAAATGGTTTTATATATTTCTGAGTGTTTCTTTGTTTGTGGCTAAAGATTCTTGTAGATTACTATAATAGATCAACAATAAGGGATCCATCAAGTCAAATCACAAGGTTTGGAGTTAAGGATTCCATTGGAAATGGGTTGAAGCCTATATATCAAGGTACAACTCCTCAAGTAGCATTATATCCTCTAGAGGGCCAGATATCAAGGATTCCAACTTTTAGGACACCGATGTTTTAAAGCCAGATATTATGGCTCCAGGTTCTCTAATATGGGCAGCATGGTCTCCTAATGGCATCCACGAAGTCAATTATCAAGGTAAAACAGTACTACTATTTTCAGTCTTAGAATTAGGTTGCAATGCAATTCTTTTCTATTTATGACTGTAGTTTGTGATAGGCTTGATTACTATCTTCTAATCTTATTCACCTAGGAGTCTGTAATTTTGAAATTTGAATATTTTTTTGGTAACCGCTGGAGAACATATCATTTCTAGAGAGAATAAAATCAATTTAGAAGTTTTGGAAAAATTTGAAAATTGAAGGCACCGTGACATGCACATTAATCGTCTCAAGATTCTGCTTTTCTTCAAGCAGGAGAAGGATTTGCCATGATATCAGGGACAAGCATGGTGACACCACATCATAGCTGTCATTGCAGCTTTTGTGAAGCATAAACATCCTGATTGGAGCCCTACTGCCATCAAATCAGCATTACAAACAACATCAGAAGTTGTTGACCACATGGGGAAGCCCTTGCAAGCACAAAATCAATCTGGAGAAGATATTCCAATAACTCTTATTTCTGCCACACCTTTCAATTGTGGAAGTGGTGCAGTGAACCCTAAGGCTGCGCTTGATCCAGGCCTCATTTTTTATGCAGGCATGGTTGTTTTTGGGGTTATCCAAACATTTTAATATTTGATTCCTCTCTATAGAGATATGTCTATTTTTATATCTAACCATATTCTAATTACTCCACAAATTGATTTGAAAGCTATGAAGATTATGTAAGCTTCCTTTGTTTAGTTTCAGGTTTTGATAGGAATGTCATTGCACACATTACCAGTTCAGCATGTGCCCCCAAAATCGGGTGTCCAACAAATATTAAAACTCTATCAATAACTGTATCAAATATTATTGGATCAATGACCATATTGAGAAGGGTTACCAATGTAGCACAAACATAAAAATATACAATTTCCAGCTCAATGCCACTGATGTGTCACTAACTATAAAACCTTCAGTTCTAATGTTGGAAGAAGGGCAGTCCAAACCAATTTTGGGTGACATTATTTTCCAAATATCCCACTGGAACTTATAGCTTTGGTGAAATAATATTGATATAAGTGTTAGCAGTGACAACAAGCTTGTTCTCCTGTAAAGAGATCAATTTCTAAAATTTTTGTTAATAAAATTGCACAGCAAGGCAGAGGCTTTTCCCTGTTGGGTTCCCTAGAAAAATATTATGTCATTGTGTGTGACTTAACTCTTTATCTCTATTTCTATTATGTTTCTTATTCAATAGAGGAATTATGTGTTTTAGTGAATAGAAGTTGTATTAGATTGTTCATCATAGTAGCTGCAGAATTTTCAAGGAAATTCTACATAGTTGATAGATTACATTAACTACTGGAGTTTTTTGAACTCAAAACAAGTGTTAGAATAAGATGTATGCCAATATCTTGAAACTATGCCCAAAGACGTTAATAACAAAATTTCAGCAACCATACGATACAATGCAGTTGAACTGTTTATTATTGGGTTTCATTCCATTGGAAACATAAGCTCCAACAAAGGAAGGATTTGATTATAGATTTAGATGAATAGATACCTTTGAATTGAAGATGTGTCTTTATATTCAGTTAGATATGATGTAACTTCTTTGCAATAATAAACCTATATTTTTTACTCCTTCACAGTTTTTCTCCAATTTCATGATTCTATCCCTATATCTCTTGATATGTGTTGTGTTTTATAATTTATTTATAATGATAAAATAAATGAAATTATTTGGTTTTATATAGAGATGATTGCAGTCTATATGGAAAAAATAGGAATCAAAATCAACAATCAAGCAGGAATGAGGGATCTTATAGTGGAGTTAAATTTTTCGTAGGCCTAGCCTGGAAAGAGTGGCAATGGAATGGAGTGGAATTCCCATATTATAATCAATGTTGTGATGACATAATGCATTTCTTCTCGAATTTGGAAGTTTAAACCCCCAATGTCAATGGATTAAAAGGAGGTTTCAGTAGAAAGGTTAGAAATAGAATTCATTATGCTATAAGAGCAGCCAAATAATTTGTTGATTGGCTTTCTAACATGCCATTGAGTGGCAAGTATATGACATCAGGATTTTCAAAACCTGAGGTTGAAAGGAAGAATAATGAATTATTGAAATTAATAGTAAGTCAAAATGTTGAGACTTCGAAAAAACACTAGGCCTTGGGGAGCTGACATAGACGTCCCAGTTTTTTCAATTAGAAAGATTAAGGCAAGATGCCTTAAGTTGCAGGACATCAAATTTATGGACTGATTTGAAAATCCCTCCATAATTTGCAACAATGGTGGCAGCCATTAGTGAGTAGTATAAATCATAGTTTAATTCGTATGAAGTTTCTGTTTGTTCTCACACTTGGAGAAGAACTGGGCTTGTTAATTCACTTTCTCTCTGCATTATCTCAGTCTCTATTAGCCATTAGCAATCAAAAGAAGGCTAGAAAGGAGAGGAGCAAAGCCCAAATGCTCCCGCAAGGAACTATGAGGGAGGAGGGTCATGCTTGTCAATTGCATAATTAAAAACAATGGGATTTGATGGGACTCCTCTAAGGAGACAGTGCGGATTGAAAAGAAATATGTTCATAGGCAGGAAGAGTTCTCCACGTGGAATGATACTAAGAAACCCTGTGGGAAGTGAAAATTTTCCATGAAGTGGATGCCAACAACGTGCTACTTAGGCACTGGGAGAGGTGCTTGGAACAACTGCCTCACTTAATCATTCTGCCTATGATAAGCTCAAACAACGATGATGACAACCCAAGCCAAAAAAAAAAGGGCAATCCATAAAATGTGCGCTAAGTCCCCATTATGATTATTAGTTGTTAAAGGAGGGACAAACAATCTTTGCATTGTTACTTCTCTTAATAATGCTAAAAAGTAATTGATGCAAACAACAGAAATACCCTGAAATCCTCTTATACATCTAGCTGATAACAATGTTGCCAGAAGCAAGAATGCGGATGGAAGAAAAATTAGGAACTCGGAAGTGAGAATCCCAAAAAATAGAAATTAAAAAAAAAAAATGAAAACTTGAAAGATAAAGAAGATATAAAACAGTATAAATGCAAATATATTTCAATATTTTACTTCTTAAACGATAAAGCATGAGCAATTACATCACGATTCATGGTTCATATTAAAAGGATCAATAACTTTTTTTTGCATATTCATGTTGTCTAGAGAATGTTGAACACTCCCCAAAGAGCAGGGCTAGTCCCAAGACAATTGGAAAAGCTATTTTTACTTTTTTTTTAAAACAAGTTGCCAAAAGGCCTCATGCGCTCAATGAAGGGGGTTTAGAGCTTTATAAATTCCTAATCCCTCTTCATTTCTCCTTGCATTTTTCTTTCCAAAAAATAAAGGTTTTGATTGTTAAAGGTCAATGATTTTGGTAGAATATCTACCATTCAAACCAATAACTAAGCCAATGGAAGTACCTCATGGGAAAATTTCTTGTTGTAATTCTTAAAATTAAACAAGAAAAAAAATGCAGTTAGCTACCTCTTGAGTGGGTTTAGTAGCCTCTGGAAGCTTCTCCTTTAGCACAGAGGCTTAATCGTGCTTTTCTGAGTCCACGTCATTTCTTCAGGATCCAATTTCTTTACTTTGAGTCTTTTGGGAGGATGGGTCCAAGAAAATCCGAGGCCATTTTTATATTATGATTCGGTATGTGTGGTTCAATGCTACCACAACAAGAGCTTGCAGTACACCATGGAGTCTCACCAATCTCAGCGAAGGTCTCAGTATTGTGTTAATAAGAATAATACTCTATGCTACGGTGTTGATCAGTGCCAAGTGTTATATCCTAATGTATAACCTCGGCACTTTGAGGTACTGTGCTCACTGATGTTATGATGCTAAGATGCTCGAAGCTACTTGGTTCTACTCGGTGTTGTAGTGATAACATGAAGTTCAGTGATAAATCATTATGTTTGGATGCTGCTATAGGGATCATGATTTGAAGAACAAAGGATCAAGGAAGATGACTATGTCTTGGTCTTGGAGCGGCGAAATAGGTCAAGGGTCTTGGTCTTGGTATTTGTCAATTGGAATCTCTATAAGAAGAATTTGTGCGGCTTTTCCTCTCAAAGAGTGAGATATTTTGGCCCTAGCTCATAGCCTACATGTTGTTTCTCTTGTCTATTTATGTTTATGCATTGGTTACTATTTGATGAAGAAAGAACACTAATAATCGAATGAGAAGAAGATCTTAATATAAATAAGTTAAAGGCATTCACAAATAGTCACTAATGAAGAGAAATCTCTTAACACTAAATACCCTAGATTTCTCAACATTGTAGTGGTCAAGGGCCTTCTTTTAAAAGGCTTGGTGCAGGCCCACCCTCTCTCTAGTCATCATGAGCGGTAGACAGTTTTGGAGAGTTGTATGAAGCTGAATCCACCCTCCCCCCAATTGTAATTAGGGATTCAATTTTTTTTTTTTTTTGAGTTATTGTGAGACACCTCTTAGGGGGATACTATGTTTTCAAGTATGAGTTATGAATCT